>VZRO01008272.1:239428-254442 GCA_013397915.1 Daphoenositta chrysoptera | reverse complement strand
TTTTTTCACTTTTTTTTTTTTTTTTAATTACTGCCTTGAAAAGAAAAAGAATGAGGAAGAGGGAAAACAGTAATGATGGCATTCCATAAAAGGGTAATGGATGGTAACAGGCTGATCCATCCAGGGTGACAAAAGACAGGATGGCAGCAATGTGGAGACAAGGAAATCTGTGCTGAGCATTTTTGATCATAGTAGGAAGATGTCACCCTGTTAAAGAGACATCTAAAGTGAAACTAAGTCTTGGAATTAAACTCTACATCCAGAGCAAACAAAACTCTGATTTCAGGTACAGGACTGGGAAGTTTCATTATTTGAAGTGAATCCTAGAATCATGAAATGGTTTGGTTTGGAAGGGACCTTTGAGATCTTTGAATTCCAGTGCCCTGCCGTGGGCAGGGATGCCTTCCACTGGACCAAGTTGCTCAGAGCCTCCTCCTTCTGGCCTTAATATGCAAATCATGTATTGAATATCTGAGAATAAATCAAATATTGCTGATCTCTGTGCGAAGAGATCCTAAACCAGGGGCCTTACATTTGAAATATAAAAATCTAAATTATTTCCTTCCATGGACTTGCCCCATTGCTTTGCAAACTCTGCAGCCAAGACCTCCACAGCTTCACGAGGCTTTGGGAAGAACCAAACTCTTTTTGTTCTAAATTTGCCACCTTTGAGCCCGCAAGTTTTGAATTCGGTGACAATTTTTCCTCATCTGCTCTCTCCAGGCGAATAAAAAGTTTTAAAAGCTTCTTTAATATCCTTTCTTCGTTGTTTTTGTTCTGGGGTGAAGAATCCTGAGCTGAAGCCCCCTGCCCTGCGAGGAGTCCTTTGCCCATTGCCTCTGCTTGAAAAAAAAATGTTAATTTTTAGTTTTTTCCTGGTTTGCAATGACAGGTGATGGAGACAGCTGCCTCCACTGCTGAAAAGGTGGTGGGAGGCAAAAAAGCAAATTAGCAGCTATGAAAAATTTAGTATCCGTGTTCATCCTTCCCTGTTAAAATCAGCAAGCAGAGCACATCTCCATCTCTCGGTTTTTTTCATTAGCAGCAAACATTCCCACTGGTCCCAGCAAACAGGCTGGAACTGGGCTGGCACACATTTCTCACACATGGTTTAGGTGACCTAAAATAGGTCCCAGCTTCTCACTGTGGCTGCCGGGGATAAAATTTGGCTTGATGGGGTCCTGGTACAGGGAATTTTTTGGATTTGCCTTCAGTGCACAGAACATTCACCCCAAATAGCACAAAGAAGAGTCTCTGCTGTTTTAGCAGGAAAATCACTCCGTGAGAGACACTCCCTGTTCCCACAGCTCTCCACCTGAGAGATGCTGTGTTCAGTAATGACATGAGTTCCACAAAAAGTCAGGAAATTTTTGCTCTGAGCCTTGCTTGGCATAGCAGGAGGCACTGGAGCCATTTCTGCAACATCATGACAGTCTCTGATCTAAAATAAAACAAGAGACAGCAGCAGATGTTATCTTTCCTCTTCGCTGGCTGTGTATCTGGAAAATCTGTCCAAGTGATCAAAGGGTTCAGGGTTTGCCTGGCAGGTGCCTTCACACACTTGTAATGCCTCTGTTCCCTCACTCCCCTCATGACCTTCTTTCCATTGATGCCTTAGGTTTTAACTCTTTTATTTTTCAAGTCTTGTGTTGCTTGGTGTGTGACTCTGAAGTTTCTTGCAGCCTGCTGACTTCAGCTCTCTAGATATAACAAAACCTCTCTGGGCCGGCTCTCCAAGGACACCCAGGCTGTCCTGGGCCCGAAAATGTGTAAACCAACATCTTGGAAGGGGGGGTGAGGTCAGGGAAATTACATCATTAACTGAAGCTTTAATTGATGAATTTATGCTGATATGTAAATGAACCAAACCTATAAAGGTGTGAAGAACTCGTGACTCGAGGTCCATCTTGGGGTCTATTTTTGGATGTAGCCTTTGGCTCCCAGGGTGCACCTTTGAAGGCCTTTCAAATAAAGACCTGCCTTTATTCCCTTATTCCCATCTAGTCTCTGTTTCCAGCCACTCAAGACATCACCATGGCCCTTTGAGATTTTTATATCCGATTTTTAACTTGAATCACTTCAGAGGTGCCACCTGCTTGTCTGTAACCAACCCTGGGTTGTCACCTCATTGTTCTTCTGCTCAAGCCTTTCATCATCTGCTCCCCAGTTCCATCATTCTCTCTGGCATCTGGCTCTGATGAGGAAGTTCAAACAATCATGGAATAGTCTGGGTTGGAATGGACCTTCCAGGCCATCTCATTCCACCCCCCTGCCATGGCACGGGCACCTTCCACTATCCCAGGTTGCTCCAAGCCCTCTCCATCTGGCTTTGGACACTTCCAGGGATGGGGCACCCACAGCTTCTCTGGGCAACCTGTGCCAGGGCCTCACCACCCTCACAGGGAAGAATTTCTTCCTAATATCCCATCTGAACTTACTTTTTTTCAGTTTAAAACCACCCCTTCCCTTTTCCTGCCCCCCCAGGCTCATGTAAAAATCTCTCTCCAGCTCCTCCAGGTCCTGCCAGGCCACAATGACATCACTCCAAGCTTTCTCTTTTCCAGGCTGAACAATCCCAATGCTCCCAGCCTTTGCTCCCAGCAGAGCTGCTCCATCCCTCTGATCCTCTTGGTGCCTCCTCTGGACTCGCTCCAACAGCTCCACGTCCTTCCTGTGCTGGAATCCCAGAGCTGGATCCAGGCGGGATACATGGAATAAGTCAGGTACCGGTTTCCTCACCAGACCTAAGCGGATGTTGGCTTGACCTCCAACCTCACCTGATCTCTGAACTCCTATCTCAGCCTCATGTTTTCATCAGTCCAACCCCTATCCTGAAATTATTCCACTCCATAAAGCCGAAACTCTTCCTAGAAATCCAGCAGCTGCAAACCCACCCCAACCACTGACCCAAGGAGAGCGAGCAGCGCAGTTGAGCCATCCTGAGGCCTTTAAAAGGAATTTCGCTGTGCTCCAGAGGTTTTTGCTCCAGGATTTCGTGCCTCGAGCTGGCACTCAGCCTGTCCCAACCTCAGCTGTGCCGGAGTCTCCCACGCACCTGCCAGGAGCCTGTCATATCCCTCACTGCTATTCCCAAACAAAGACGGAGCTGGGATGCAGCATCTCCCCTGCCTGGCACGGAGCTGCTGCTTTCACCGTAACATTTTGACACTTTTTTCCTAACTCTGATTCCTGTTGTGATGATGATGAGAATTGCCTTGGAATAGACAATTCCTCCAGTCTAGGCTTAATCAGATTTTATATTTGAACCCTGTGATATTCCCTGTGAGGATTCCTGAGGTGGATCACAGCAGGAATTTCACAGGAACCTACAGATTCAAAAAGTGGTTGAGGACAAGAAGAGACAACCACTGCCAAAGGCAATTTGAGGAATTCTAACAAAATATTCACAGTGGGAAATGTGGATTTTTTTTAAGCAGGAGCAATTCATCACCGCAGGAAAGATGACACCTCAGAAAAGGAGTGTGATTTGGGATGCATAAATGAAAATGTGGGCACCTTGGAAAGATGTGACAAGTGGTTATTGTTACAAGTGCAGGGGTTACAGGCATGAGGTTCTGGTTTGGGTTTTACACACGGTGTGTCCTGCCAGGACATCCAGCTCCTGCTGGCTTTTCACTGCCAAGGAGGAAGAAAAAAAATAAATGAAAGGATCATAGAATCATTAAGCTGGGAAAAGATGTCCAGGATGATCAAGTCCAAATTTTGTCCAAGTACCATCATTCCCACTGAATCATATAGTGAAATTCCAGGTCTGATGCCTGAGGCTACCTAGAAACAGAGACTAAACAGGAATAAGGGAATAAAGGTTGGTATTTATTTGAAAGGCCTTCAAAGGTGCACCCTGGGAGCCAAAGGCTACATCCAAAAATGGACTCCAAGATGGACAACAAGTCACAAATTCCCCACACCTTTATAGATTTGGTTCATTTGCATACCAGCATAAATTCGCCAATTAAAACTTTAGCTAATGATGTAATTTCCCCTCAGTTTTCCCCCCTTTAGAGGCTTTGAGCCTGGGACAGCCTGGGTGTCCTTGGAGAGCAAACCCAGAGAGGTTTTGTTATGTCCATCTCAGCATGAGAGAACAGCAGCTCACAGGCTACAAGGCACTGCAGAGTTACACACCAAGCAACACAGGACTTGAAAAATATAAGAGTTAAAACCTAAGGCATCAGATCCATTCACTTTTTGAACACTTCCAGGGATGACGGCTTCACCCCTTCCCTGGGAAACCCCTTCCAGTGCTTAACCTCTCTTTCAGTGAAGATGTTTTTCCAAAATCAAATCTGAAACTCCCCTGATGCAACCTGAGGTTGATTCCTCTTGTCCCATTGCTGGGAAAAACAGGCCAACATTCACCTTGTCCCAGCCTCCTTTCAGGGAATTGTGGAGGGCAACAAGGTTTTTCCTGAGCCTCCTTTTTTCCAGATTGAACAACCTGAGTATCCTCAGCTGCTCCTTGCAGTATTTATGTTCCGGACCCTTCACCAGCTTTGCTGTCCTTCTCTAAATACAACTTATGGTCACTTTAAACCTTTGAATTGAATATTCAGGAATGTCTTTAAAAACAGGGATCAACTCTCCTGCAGCTTCTCCAGTTCATTGTCTTCAGGCTCCAAGGGCTCCCTACCAATGGCAGTGCCAACCAGAATAGAACATCTCCCAAACAGTGACCTAATCAGACACAGAAATCCATTTTTACCTTGACTGACCTGTTTTATTTCCTCTCTTTGGGAACTCTCAGGTGGAGCACTGGGATTTACCAGGGTGATGAACGGCTCAGACATTTAAACCTACATTTGTGTTTAGGATCATAAACCACAGGGAACATGGGAGCTTGTTCACAGGCCAGTGTTTTTCTAAATAGTCCAACCAAGCTGGATGATTGGAGCTCTTCATCAGCAGTAACTTCTGCCTTGCTTTCTATTAAAGCATCACCATGTCCACAGCCAGGGTTGAAAATGCATTTACATGTTAATCCCCATCTTGTTTTTATCAAAGTTAGCAGAGAAAATGAAACAACCCAATCAGTCCTGGTGCTGCTGTTTGTTTTACAAAATTCATGCCCGACCTTATAAGTTTCGTTACTCAGAGAAGTGGTGTTAAAACTGACAGTTCTATCAAAGGCAGATAAAATTCAGAGTATGGGAGTTTTAATCTGTATCTCCTATTTTTTCCCCTTCTAAACTGATTGAAAGATGGCATGCAGCATCTTCTCCTCCCTTCTTTCATTTCACACTTGTTTTATCTTTGTGACAACACCTCAGTGACTTTGGGAGCAGAGGGCCCAGTGTTCTCAACTTGTCTGACCACCTGCCTCATCCAGGACACCTCCCTGAAAAATAAGAGGGAGAACGAAGAACTAAAGCCTTGTTCCAGATGTGTTTAAGACCAGGTTGGATGGGCTTTGGAGCAACTTGGTCTTGTGGAAGGTGTCCCTGCCCAGCCCATAGCGGGGGATTGGAATGAGATGATCTTGAAGGTCCCTTCCAACACAGACCATTCCATGATTCTGTGGTTCTGTGTCACGTTTTTTTCTCTCTCCTTTGGGTATTTCAGGTTGCTCCAACCCCAAACCAACCTGGCCTTGAGAACTTTCAGGGATTGGGAAGCCACAGGTTCTCTGAGCAACCTGTTTCAATGCCTTGCCGCCTTCACATAAATAATTTTTTCCTAATATCTTATCTGCCCTCTGTTGGTTTTAAGCCATTCCCTCTTGTCCTGTCACTCCAGGCCCTTTTAAATAGTCTCTCCTCCATCTTTCTTGGCTCCCATCAAGTATTGGAAGGCCACGATTAGGCCATCCCAAAGATTCTCTTCTCCAGGGTGAACAATCCCAATTCTCCCAGCTTTTCCTCGTAGCAGTTACTTCATCCCTCTCATCATCTTGGCGGTCTCCTCTGGACTGGCTCCAACAGGTCCATGCCCTTCCTGTGTTCGGGACTCCAGAGCTGGAGGCAGCTCTGCAGGTGGGTTCTCCTCAAGTCCGTGTCATCATCAGTCACCCCAGAGACCACAGAATCACGGAATCAATGAGGATGGAAAAGACCTTTGAGGTCATCAAGTCCAAACTATGATTCAACGCTACCTCGTCCACCAGACCATGGCACCAAGTGCCACATCAAATCTTTTCTTAAACACCTCCAGGGACAGAGGTCAAAATGATGGTTACAGACTGGATCCATCGGTGGTGGGGGATGTCTCAAAGAAATGGTGAGGAGAAATCCCCAGGAAAATCCCCAGAATACACCATTTATTTGGTTTATATTCACTCAGGTTCAGGTAGGAACGCCCAGGTACCTCCACTGGGGTGGGGAGTTTCAGCTGAATGATGGAATCACCATTAACCAGCCCCACATCCTCTCATTCCTGTCCAAGGCAGAAGGACTCCAGAGGTTTCCAGCACATTCCTTGATCTCCAGCCCCTGTCTGCAGCGACTGCACAAGCACCAGCAAGATGTTTCCAGCTGTCCTTATCTCCAGTGGGGAAGCTGCTGCCCCGCTCCTGTTGGCTCGTGATTTATTAAGAGCTATTTATGCCTGAGCCAATATTTCCTTCTGTTATCCCATCTATTTGCGATGTCCTCTGCAGCTCCACTACGCTGCTTTGATTTATGATTCATGTTATTTTATTTTCTTCAGGGTTCTGCTGTATTTATTTATGTTGCCCTGAAGAGCTGATTTTCAAATGCACCAGTCCCAGCAACTTCATCGAGGCCCCCCCCTCCCTGCCTGCACACGAATCATCTCCTTCTTTTGAATAAATCATTGCTTTTATAGAGAAGAATAAATTTTCATAAGAATTTTTCATATCAGACCCAGTGGGGGGGTCATTAATAAACATTTCTCACCTGTTAATGGGAACTATTTGAGTTTCTCTGGTGTTTTCTATTAATAGGTAAAGGTCTAATTAAGACTTGATAAAAAAATAAGTTGTTGTAATTAATGTCCTTTAGTGGGGGAGGGGAATATGTTGTTATGTAATTTTATTAGACTAAAGTACATTTATAGACTTTAAAAAAAAAAAAAGCCCTGTTTCTGTTGTCTCACAGAATATGCAAAAATCCCTGCTATCTGAGCTGGAAAGAAATTCTAGGACACCGAGACCTGAGAGGCAGCAAAGTCTCATTCCCTGCAGCCATTTCCAAGTTTATATCTGGACTATTCTGAGTATTCTAAGCCACAGCACCCCTTTCCCTCCCTTTCCTTCAGCCTTGGGGTATTTCCACTCTGACTCCGTCTGTCTCCTTTCCTTTTACGCCACTTAGGAGCTGCTCCCCAGTTCCATCATCCTCTCGAGTGGCTTTGGCTCTGATGAGTAACTCACAGAATCCTAGAACGGTTTGGGTTGGAAGGAATCTTAAAAATCATCCAATTCCAACCCCCCTGCCATGGGCAGGGAGCAATCCTTGTTATCCTAAGCCATCCTAGAAAACCAGAACATTGAACTCCTGATGGATACAATCACTACTTGTCCTGCATTCCCATGACTCTCCCTGGACTTAAAATATGCTCCTGGCACAACACAAAGGAGAAAGGAGATGGGGAAATGGCTTTAAACTTAGAGACTGGGTTTAGATGGGATATTAGGAAAAAATTCTTCCCTGAGAGGGTGGGGAGGCCCTGGCACAGGTTGCCCAGAGAAGCTGTGGCTGCCCCATCCCTGGAAGTGTCCAAGGCCAGGTTGGACAGGGCTTGGAGCACCCTGGGATAGTGGAAGGTGTCCCTGCTCATGGCAGGGGATGGAACAGGATGATCTTTGCGGTCCCTTCCAATCCAAACCATTCCATGATTCTGCCATCTTGGTCCCACAAATCAGTCCCACGCCTGAAGCTGATTTTCCCTTTCTACCAACCACTGTAAACATCCCCTCACTCACTTGGATCACAATTCCCACTCCTTTGCCTCACTTTTCCCATTCCCACCAGCACAAAAAAGCTTTATTTTCATATTCTGCCCCACTGTTCGCTTTTCTTATGGCTTGGACTGACTTTGCCTCCTGAGCAGCTCAGCCGCACTCCAAATTTTTGGCCATCTCCCTGCAAATCCTTGTTCATTCCCCTCGCCTCCACAATGACAAATGATTGTGTCATCCTTCCACTCCAGGGTCCTGCTCCGAGTGACAACGAGTTTCTAATCTCACCCCATTGTTCATCTCTTTCTCCCCTTAATCTCCATCAGCTCCATGTGTCAACAGCACTTGCTCGAAATCACTTATCACACACGGAATTTATTTAGAATTAATCAGAGACAATTTGAGGTGTTTATTAAAGCAGCAACAATCTCAGCTTGACCTTGCAACAGGATTTGTGTTTCAAAGAAGCAACNCTCTTTGTCTTTTAAAAAAGCCACTTTTTTCTTGTTTTTTTTTTTTTTTTTTTTTGTTGCTTGATACTGAGTTGAAAAACTTTCATTAAGGAACTAAAGAAGGTGAAAGCGGCTGGCAGAGACAAATTCTGCTTAACAGACTTGACATTTTCTCTGGGATTTTTTGGTTGTTTGAAGGAAAAAGCACAGAAATTATGCAGGAATTACCTGCCCAGGCCCTGACAGAGGTGGGAGAGGGTTTTATTGTGCTGGTTCCCTTCTCAAACCTCATCTCCTCAGACAGATGGGAGAAGGGGCAACACCCAGGTCACACAGAAATGCTGTTGTTTCTCCTGTTTTGATAAATCCTCTTCAAGTGATAGCAAAACGTGGTTCTGAAGAGATTTTCTGGTACTGCATAGAATCTCTCTGGTCATAATTAAACAGGGATGGTTTTACCAACAGAGCTCTCCTGGGAGCAGAGACCCAGACTTTCCACATCTCCATCTTCAGGTGAATGTCAACCACTCAAATAAAAAAAAATAATTAAAAGTTAAACGGGATTCCATAGGACAGTTCAGTAATTAGGGAATAGCTCCAGCTGCTGAGAAAGCCTTGCACCCATCTCTGGATGTAATTCCTGTAATTCCTGAGTTGGATCCCTCAACTCAGTAGTCACAAACAGTGGTTTTACTGTTAAAGTTTATTTTTCCCTCTTTTATCTACCTAATCCTAAGCAATTCAGAGCTGTTACAGATTTCAATGACCCTCACCCTATTAACTGTGATCCGTTCTGAACCAATAATTTGTGGTCTATTCATGTGAGGCAGATTTTGTGCCACGCTCCAGGGAAACCCAAAATGAAAATTCCTGTTGGGAATGATTGACTGCTCCTTTTCCAACCTCAGCATCTGCCTGGACCTGTCTTTCCAGGAGTGCAGGAAGGTTTTCCAAGTGTCTTGGCACCTTGCTGTCAGCCAGAGAGGATTAAACATCTCCTGTTAACAGCGAGAGCCTCAGAGCAGCCCCTCTCAAAATGAAGCAGCAGAGCCACGGACCTCGAGCTTCCAAAGTCATTCCTCCGTTAATCAGCCTTGCCAAAGCCTGGCTCTCCCAGGGAGAAATCTCTCACTCCCCATCTCTCCACCTCCTCCATCCAAGGGTTCATTCCTTCTTGTTTTCAGAGTCGTGTTCATCAATCAAGAGGAGGAGATGGATGCAAGCTCCTGATTACTCGGGAGGCAGAAAATTGAGTCCCACCTAATCACTGCCCCAGAGGATGATAAATCAAATCCTACAGGAGCTCTTTTGACCTCCTAGCAGAGGGTTTTCCAAACTCAGTGATTTCTCCAGAGATCCTTGGTTTCACTCAGAGCCTTGTAATAAAATGGAATTCTTCCAACTAGGAATTTTTTGTTTCCTGTCTGACTGCCTGGCTTAGTGCTGAGTCTGTACAGCACCAGCTGTGGAGAGCAAAGTTAGGGCATTTGTTTCCTTGTTTTAGAAATCTGTTCCCAAAATACTCTTCTCTCCAAATTCCCAAAAAGTTTCAGGGTAAATGAGCATATTTGAGGCAAATAAATAATTTTCTAGGGAAGATTCTTATGGTGATTCTTGAGATTGTCCTATACTGGGCCAAGAGTTTGGACTCAACAATCCTTGTGGGACCCTTCCAATTCAGGACATTTAATGATTCTATAGAATAATTTCCTAACTCTTTCTTTGCCCACATTTAGCCTTTCCATCCAGCTTTTTAATTTTAAACTGGCCAAGAAACTGCATATTAAGGTTATGTTCTAGGAGACAAAAAGCTGCGTGGAGATGACAAAGAAGGAAAAAAAAGGAATTCCCAACACTCACTTAAAAGTTTATATTTGTTGGAACAAAGAAATCCAGGACAGTAAAATCCATGAGCATGGTCACCTGTCTCCATAACACCATGAACATCCTAATTAAAGGAGGCAGAATATCAGGAGGGTGACCCTGAAAATGTGTTCCATGCTCCAGCAGCTGTAAAACAAGCACAAGGATGTGTGGACCAGTGGATTCCTCATGTTCCCCATCCAATGATGTGCCAAAAAATCCTTGGAAGCTCTGGGAGCAGCTGCCTCACACTCTCTGCTCCTTGAAAATTGATTATGCAAGAGAGATTTATAAATTAACCCACGAACATCTTTTATTTGCCCACAAACATTCAGCTGGACTGTGCAAATTAAATGTTTATGAATGCGTAGAGTTATCTCAGTTGGAATTATACTTCAACGATCTCATTTGCATAAGTCAGAGATTGTAATGACTTACTCAACTAAGCATACCCATGCAGTTAATTACTTTTTTCCAAATGAAATACCAAAATTATTTCCCAGCAGAGAAAGGCAGTTGCTCACCCAAAGCAGCACACAGGATGCTGTCAGTTTTAAAACAATTTGTATGAAATTAATTTTAGCAGGCCACTGAACCACAGTTAGGGAGCAATGCAAGGTAAAATCTGACCAAGTCCAGCAGCTCCGTCGGCAAGTCCAGTTTCCCTCAGGAATTCTGGAATGAGGAAACACAGGGAGGACTTCAGTCTTTAGGAGGCAGCAGGCAGGTTAGGGAAAAACAGAGCTCCTGAGAGAAGAAAAGTTACCTTTGGAATCTCTTGTCATTACAAGCTTGGAAGTCACCAGATAAGGGGAGATTCCTCCTGTTCCTACCTCATACTCCCACCACGCAAGAGGAAACAAGAAATCTTGCAGGGCTTGGAGAAGATAAGATAAAAAAAACATGTCCTGGTTGGTCAAGTCCAGCTTGGATGGAGATCTGAGTAAGGACGGGATTTGATGAGGCTGACAGCTGCTCTGAAGGCCTCACAGGCCTCACAGAGTTTGACTTAAAGACAGTCAAAATCCACCCCTGAGAAATTGCAGTCACAGAGAAAGCCACAGTGACAGCCAAGAGGAAAATCAATGAAAGGAGATGTTCTTCACACAGGGAGATGTTCCTGTTCTGGAGTATCAAGAGCGTACAGGAAAGAACTTGCTATAATATGTAGCTAATTGCTTGTATAGCTAATTGTATTGCTGTTTGAATGGTCATTGTTTGCAAATCATAACAAGACACAATAATTGTGAAAAAGTATAAGAGTAACAGTAGAGAAAATTAAAAAAAAATCTTTTTCGGCTTTGGATTATGAGTACTGTGCTGCTATGTCCATCTTGTAAGAGACAAGTATCCTGGTCTGGGGGAAGGTGTCCCTGCCCATGGAGGTTTTGGAACTGGGAGATCCTGAAGGTCCCTCCCAACCCAAATCCTTCTGTGGTTCTGTGGAGCTGAGATAAAACACCACAAACAAAGGGGATGAAGTGACACTGCCAGTCTGGGACTGTGCTGATACATCTGGGACATGGAGCCACCACTATTTATTAACTCAGATTTAGCTGAAGTTTGTCCTGAGTTGGGATGGTCCAGAATATCCTGTTGGCTCTCCAAGTGGGAATGTGGCAGGAAGATGCCAACGTCTTTGATCTGAGCAAAGGAGCAGTGAGATAAAGCAGAATATAAAAATTCACTGGCACATTCTCTCACTGCTGTGCTTTCCCTCTGTGTGCCAGCCCTTCCATATCCCAGGGATTTTGGATGGCCATCCTCAGGAATTACACAATGGGTGGGTATCTCCTCCTTTTCCAGCCCAGAGATCACGGGCAGCTTCTCAGGATCCTGTGTTTTAAAGTCGCTTATAACTTCTGGCAGAGTTCCAACAACATTAGAGATTTTCTGTTTTAATCTGAAATCAAATGAATTTCAAAGCTGGCAAATGTTTTTGAGCACGTTGGTTTTTCTCTGTCCTGCTCAAGCTCAGTTTGAGCAGCCCGCTCTCGTGGAAGGAGCCCCTGCCCCTGGCAGGGGGGTGGAATGAGAAAATCCAGAACTTTCCTTCCAACCCAAACCACTCTAAAATTCTATGAACTAATATTTTTAGGAGCTACTGCAGATCCGGTATCATCCCTGCAGCCTCTTTTTGTTACCTCAACCAGAACACATTGAAACCCAAGAAAATATTAACTTGTGCCCTGCAGGCACTGAGACACTTTGTGAGAGGACTTTAAATGACAAGGCAAGTTTTCTACAGTGAATCCAACTCCAGAAAAAAAAGCCTTGAGAGTGTGGGGGATGCACAGAGCAGTGATCTGTGTTAGTTGCAGAATTACAGCCACAGCGAACTCCAACCAGGCTGCAAACTCTGTAACAGCAAAACCAGAGTCTATTCTGATTTCTGTGGGCATAAATTTGTATTCCTGAACGTCTCTGTGTGGACAAGGTGGGGGTGAAGCAGCTGATAAAGTCTGAGAACAGAGAGTTTCTCTGTGATCTGAAGGTCTTGCAGCTCCACTGCACAAGGGTGTAGAAAACTCCCAGCTTGGAGATGTGGGGCTGTGATTTCCTCTTCACAAAGTGCTTCTCGAGTAGCCTGATTTGCTTTGCTTTTAATGCATGGATTATCAGCTTAATTTCCATGAGGGTTTTTTTAAATCTGAAATTTAATTTAGAAGATTTTGTCAAGTGATTGTTGCAATTTGTTCTGCTGGGTGCTCTCAGAACAACTTCTGCCTGCCAAAAATACATCTCCTGGCTTTTATCACAGAACTCAGAAAGATTCTTGTTACACCCTTCACTTCAGACACCCGTGAGCCACAAAGGGCCCTTTCCCCCCTTCTCTTCTGTGCCAGGAGGACTCCAGTGGAACTGGAAATGACTTTTCCCAATAAAAATATGGGAAAGGCATTCAGGCCAAGGTACAAGGCTGGGAAGCATGGGAATGGCTGTGAAAATCATTCCAGCTCCCTGCACAGTGGAGAGTGGGACAGAGATCGGACAGACCAAAGGCCAACCTGGTTTTAGGTATTTTAGATCAGATATTGGGGGGCAGATCTTTACCAAGAGGGTGGTGAGGCACTGGGTCAGGTTGAGAGAGGTTGAGAACTCTCCATCCATGGAAGTGTTTAAAGTCAGGCTGGACGTGGCTCTAAACAACCTGGGCTGGTGTGGGGTGTCCCTGGCCATGACAGAGGTTGGAATTAGATGGTCTTGAAGATCCCTTCCAACCCCAACCATTACAGGATTTTCTGACTCCATGATCTGTGTCCACATCCCATCCCTGACAGTGATCAGAGGCAGATGCTTGAGGAAGAGAGAAGACCAGACAAGATGAGAGAGATCCAGTGGTGCCATAGGACACAGAGATCCTTCCTTGGGACCCAGAAGCGTGCCAGCAACCCTAAACCCGTCCCAGTAAACAATAATTAATTCACACACGATTCTCTGTGGAAGGAACAGCTTTCCAGGCCACCAAAATATTTATGGTTCTCAACACAGACTTTTGCCCTGCTAAAAACCTGGCAAGTCAGGCTGGTTTCTGTCACACTCAAGGTAGAGGCTGGGGTGAGTAGGATGGACTTCTGGCCTAACAGCAGCAAAACTCTTCTCTTCTCTTCTCTTCTCTTCTCTTCTCTTCTCTTCTCTTCTCTTCTCTTCTCTTCTCTTCTCTTCTCTTCTCTTCTCTGCTCTTCTCTTCTCTTCCCAAACCTTCCCTTCCCTTGCCAATTCCCCTCTTCTCTTCTCTTCTCTTCTCTTCTCTTCTCTTCTCTTCTCTTCTCTTCTCTTCTCTTCTCTTCTCTTCTCTTCTCTTCTCTTCTCTTCTCTTCCCAAACCTTCCCTTCCCTTGCCAATTCCCCTCATGCTTTCTTCAAGCTTTTGGCAACATCTGACCCATATTAAAATGTTGTTAAAAGCATCTGGGTCTCATCAGCCCAGTGGTGTGACACTCCCGCAAAGCCAGGATCAGAACTGGTGGCTGTGGCTGTGCAGGGACTTTCACAGAATCATGGAATGGTTTGGGAAGGGACCTTCAAGATTATCTCATTCCAACCCCCTGCCCTGGACAGGAACACTTTCCATTAGAACAGGTTGCTCCAATCCCCACCCAACCTGGCGTGGATATTTCGGTGCATTTAAATTTTCAGGATGTTGCATTCTTCATTCATATTGGATACCTCATGTTTTTCACTCACTATTTATCGGTTAAAGAAAAAAAAAGGCCATCAAAGGCAATTTGAGTGGTAGCAGGATGTTTCCTTTCCCATTAAACTGATAATTTAAATGCACTTAGAACAAATAACTGCAGGTGCAGAGTTGCGACTTCTCCCATCCGCTCCTCAAGAAATGCACCTGGAGGCACTTCCATAACTCTCTGAACCTGTCTGGAGTCAGCAGAAATGTCTGGGGACTGGATGTGCTGTCCTTACCTTTCCTGCAGCAAGATTTATCCTTCTTAAATCTCCCTGTACAGAGCATTTGAGGGCGGTGAAGGAATGAGAGCAGCTCTGAGCAGCTGATTTACATCAGAATCACTGAATGTCCTGACTTGGAAGGGACCCACAAGAATCATCCAGCCCAACTCCTGGCCCTGCACAGGACACCCCAACAATCCCACCCTGTGCCTGAGAGCTTTGTCCAAGCACTCCTTGAGCTCTGTCAGGCTTGGGGCAGTGACCATTCCCTGGGGAGCTTTCCAGTGCCCAACCACCCTCTGGATGAAGAATCTTTTCCTGATATCCAACCTAAATTTTCCTGACACTTCAGGCCGTTCCCTCAGGTCCTGTCACTGTCACCACAGAGCAGAGATCAGTGCCTGCCCCCTCTTTTCC
>VZRO01008272.1:194210-239075 GCA_013397915.1 Daphoenositta chrysoptera | reverse complement strand
AGCCTCTCAAGGCATCAGATCTTTGGCACCTCCAGAAGGGACAACGAGGCTTCCAAAAATCCTCTGGGACTCAGAAAGATCCAGCTCAGCTTCCCCCCTCCCTGCCAGCACCCAGGAGGGGCAGTTGCCCCAGTCCAGGAGGCAGAGGAGCCCCCAGGAGCCCAAAAGGCCCAGCTGGAGATGCTGGGCCTGATCCCCCCAGGACAGGGATGTTCCTCCTGGCTCCGATCCAACTTTCCCTCAACCAGGATTGGAAAGCGACTTTGAAAATCACCTCATTCCAACTCCCTGCCATGGGCAGGGACACCTTCCACTATCCCAGGTTGCTCCAAGCCCCGTCCAACCTGGCCTTGGACACTTCCAGGGATGGGGCAGCCACAGCTTCTCTGGGCAGCCTGGACCAGGGCCTCACCACTTGACAGTAAATAATTTTTTCCTAAAATCCAATCCCAAGCCAGTGTCCAAACCATCCAGAGCTGGATATTCCAAGGCACCATTCCCAGACCCATCAAACAAGGAGAGCTGCTTCTACTCAGCGCTCAGAGAGCCCCAGCCAGGACCAGGTTTTACCTGGCTTTGGAAGCAGGAGAAAACTCTTTGGAAATGGTGTAGCATCAAGCTGTGAACTCACGAGGAACACCTTTGATCCAGCCACCTCTCTGGCCTCAAACTGCTTATTCTGCAGAGAAAAAATCTATGCCCTTGGAGTGGAAGTTGTGACAAGTTTCAGTCTTAGAAAAATACATATTCAAAGTACAGTATATTGAATATACTGTTTATTTAATATACGAAACTCCTGGGAGAGAGAGGGCGCTCAGTCTCTTCAGGACTTTACACTTTTCTTTACTCAAATTGGGTAAAAAAGGCCAATAATGAAAATTTCTGTGGATCAGTAACCCTCCAGAGCTCCAGAAGTGGGTGGGATCGAACTGAATTTTCATTTTAAAACTTCTTTTTCCATCTCAGCTTGTAACAAAACCTTTTTATTCTTTTTATATGTATTTTTTTTTCTTCTTTACAAAACAGCCCTGCAAATGGAGTTTTTATGTTTTCTGTGGGCACGGCTCCACTGGGTGTTGAAGCACATAAAAAATCATCATGCCCAATATTTTTCCGCAGTGAAAAATTGGCCTTTTCCCCGCCTGCCTAACAGATCCACAAGTTTTTCTCCGTAAATAGGTTTTGCCTGGGGCTACTCCACCCAACCTAAGCCCAGGGTTGCTGGAAGAATTTTCACAGCTCTTTAAGACAAACAGAGACGAACATTTCTGACAGAGAAACTCTTGTGCTGCAACATCCACTCAAGTCAAATTATTTAATGCAGTTTGCCATGAAAATTGCAACTTCTGTGGCTGATAAACTCTGGATATTGTGGTAGTTAAGGTTTCACTGGAATGAAGTAATGGAACAGCCTTATCTTTACCTGGAAGAGCTGCTGGGAACATTTATCACCTGCTGAGCAAAGCAGAGATTTCCTTGAGTTCCAGGGCAGCATCTCTCCCTTTGTGAGGAGAAATCCTGTCTCATCCCGTGTATGGATCCAATCAGTTAATGCTGCCTTCAGTGAGAGGGAGCTGCTTTTAAAAATTAATCCATCAGGCATTTTAATTTCGTGTGCAGATGCAAATGAGACTTTAATTGCTCGCCAGCTCAACTGATCATCGAGATACCCATCAAATTGGCTGTACCAGGGCGGTACAAATGATCACAGAGTTGATCTGTGCCTCGTTTCTGTTAACAGGAGATGAAATATTCTTCAGCGAAGTAATTTCTTGCTCATCAGTCCCCTGCAGGGCTCTGGCTGAGTTCTGCTCATTTAGACTCCTCCATATCACTTAACTCTTTTAATTCCCAGTGCATGAAATCACCTGTGCTGGGTTTTCTAGTTGTAGGTGATCATCAGAGCCCTGATGTGCCTTTTCTTGGTCATAGGAAGGTGGAATGCTTTGGGAAGGGACTTCAGAGATCATTTAATTCCAACCCCTGCCACGGGCAGGGACATCTTCCACTATCCCAGGTTGCTCAGAACTCCATCCGACCTGGCCTTGAAAAGAGGGGCCATAAAATAAGAGGCAGCTCTTGTTTAGTCCAAGAAATATTCTGGACAGAAAATGCCCTGGGAGACCAGTGGGATACGATGTGTGACAGAAAAACGTCCCCAAGGCCAGTGGTGCTCACGGAAGCAGATATCCCTTGACCTCTTTTTCCAGCAGAAGCTCTTCCAAGTGAGAAATGGCACAGTGAGAGGAGCACAGAGGCAACACGAGGCCAGGAGGGAGCAGCCCAAACCCAATTCCCCGTTTATTATCCCTGAGGGACATCTTCCACTATCAATACCATTGAAATAATAAAATACCGTTGAAATAATAAAATATGGCTATGATAACACCTGTACTTTCTGAAGGCACTCTCCCAGCTGCTGAGTGGGGGTGAAGGGGTGGGAGGTGAAGCTGCTGCAGCGACATAAAAGCCACTGAATTTGGCAATGCCATAAATCCTCGGTGACACCTGCAGCCAGGCAGTTCCTTTCATCACAGTTTTCAAAGCAGGTAATCGAGCGTGGCGAGAGAACAGCAAAGGCAAAGCCCAGGAGGGTGAAATGTTTGGAAGTCTCAGCTCAGTTCAGGAGCAGAAGCAGGAGTGGCAGCCCCCTTTCCATGATGGATATCACGGACCCATTGCCATTTTCCCACCTTTTCTAATCAAAGCTCTACAAAGCAGCTTAGGGTCAGTTCAGGGCAGCAACGATCCGTAAGAATTATTCTGATATTTCTCCAACGTATGATTCCTGTCTTCATAAAACAGAAAATTCCCTGGTGGATAAACTTTCTAGAAGTTTGGACATTGCTGGAACAGGTAGGGAATGGTGTTTCCCTTCATTCCAGAGGAAAATACGCTGGAGCATGTCCAGGGAAGGGAACGGAGCTGGGGAAGGGTCTGGAGCACCAGGAGCAGCTGAGGGGGCTCAGGCTGGAGAAAAGGAGGCTCAGGGGGGACCTTCTGGCTCTGCACAACTCCCTGACAGGAGGGGGCAGCCAGGTGGGGGTCGAGCTCTGCTCCCAGGGAACAAAGGACAGGACAAGAGGAAACTGATGCCATGATGATTTTTTGCCTTTTCTTTTATACCCTTTTTATAGACCCTTTTATACAGCTTTTACGTATTCTCAGTGCTTGTAGCCCACACACTTGTAATTCCTTAAGTCTGATAACTTAGTTTAGACCTATTATTGCAATAAGCCAGAGGACCAAACATCCTGGAGGCCTCACGGTTGGAGGCCAGAAAACCCTGTGTTATCCTGAAAAACCAAGGTCTTCCCTAGAACATCCTGCAAACTAAGATAGGCCCATCCAGGGGAGAATTCCTCGGGATGGGGAGTTCATTCGAGCCTCTCACTGGGGAATCTTTGATAAATATGCTAATTTGCAAGGCCTATAAATTGTATCTGTGATCTATCCTGTGTGTGCATTTCGGCACATTCCACCTGGATGAAGTGGTGCACCTTTAAGGATCCTTAAATAAACACCAAGGTAGAAACCCCTTTTCCCCTTAACCGTGTCTGGCTTTTAACTTTAAGACCAGGCAAAGGCAACAAAACAGCATCAAGATGCACCAGGGGAAGTTTAAATTGGATATTAGGAAAAATTTACTCACTGAAAGACTTGTTGAGCATTGGAAGGGGCTGCCCTGGGAAGTGGTGGAATCACCATCCCTGGAAGTGTTCAAAAAACACGTAGATGTGGCACTTGGGGACATGGTTTAGTGCTGGGGGAACAGTTGGACTCAACGATCTCAGAGATCTTTTCCAACTTTAATGTTTCTGGTTTAAGATTTTACCAATACTGTCTCTAAATTCCTGAGCAGGTTGTGTTTAATCCCCACCACCAAGGGACAGGAGCATTTCTAAAACTGGAGGGGAAAACCGGTCACAGGAAGGTCGCTCAGCTTGAAAGTCTTCAAGCTGGGAAGTTTTGAAGCAGACCAATGTCCAGAGAGAGTGATAAAAAGGAAGTTCGCTGATGTCAGACCCTGAGAAAAGCAAATCTGAAAACCCTCCCAAAATCCTGCAGAGTGTCCTGGTTCATCAGCTCATTTGGGGTGAAAAGCTGCACCCCTCTTGGGATACAATTTTATAAAGTACAAGCACTGAAACCTTGTAATTTGATAAACCTTTGTAACTCTGGTGTCTATTTTGGACCTTTTTTTGTGTTTTGCCTTTAGCTTAGCTCAGTTTTAAAATCCAACAAATTTCCCTGCTGCTGTTGACGTGTTTTAAAATCAGTGGAAGGAAAAAAATCTGGGCATGACTCAATCTGGGCCTGACTCAGAGCACTCAGGGACAAATGAGGTGCCCTGGAGACACCCCCTGTCCTCCAGGCATCAAACAAAAGCTACATGACCCTGACTAATCTCAGTTTAACGTGTGCCTCACACACTCCTGGGTGTCCAAACTGGGATTGGTAACAGGTTTTCCAACAAAAAACTCCATATTCTCATGAGTATTGTGGAGTACAACTGTATTTTATGTCTTTGTCCAATAAAGAAGGTGGGAATCCATGAGAAATAAGAATTTTCTGGGGCGTAATTTAAAAAAAAATCTCTGGCTGTAGCAGCAATATTTTGTTCTGCCCATAAATTCCTGTAACCTCTGCATGCTGGAGGGGTTTTCAGCAAATGTTTTTTTTACAGTTTCCTTCACACTCAGGAAATCAGAGAAAGGAAAGGCCATGGAAATTGCTCTGCTGGTGTCTCACAGTCCCTCCACCAAATATTAAATCCTTTTTCTCCTGTGTTCCTAACAGAAAAAGGGGATTTCTGACCCATCACAGTCAACCACATCGTTTCCCACGTCATGTTTCAGAGCAGACAGAAAAACTGGGTATAAAATTTAGGAATAAATGAGTGGTTGGGGCAGCGAAAGGTCTGAGCAGTGGGTGGAAAATGAATCATTATTAAAAGTTGTGTTCATCGACAGTGGTCTGGAGTGGCTGGGAGACAACACTCCTGGCAGGAGTGTGGGTTGAATCTCAGACTTGTGACGGCGTCTTTCAGGGTCAAAAGAGAAAAAAGGATTTCTCTGAATTGTTTGGAAATAAAATTTAAAAATCAAGTATTTGACAGGTTTGTTTTGCATCTGGTTTTGGGCAATGACATGCATGACAAGCTTTTAAGGAAGGAAGGCGCCAGAACCATTTCCATCTGGCTACAAGACAAAGTTTTATACTGCAACAAATTATTTCAGTGCCACAAAAAGAGGTCCCAGATGAGATTCCAGTAGAATTATAGAATCAAGGAATGGTTTGGGTTGGAAGGGACCTTCAAGATCATTGAATTCCACCCCCTGCCATGGGCAGGGACACCTTCCACTATCCCAGGCTGGTCCAAGCCCCATCCAACCTGGCTTTGGACACTTCCAGGGATCCAGGGGCAGCCACAGCTTCTGTGGGAAACCTGTGCCAGGGCCTCACCACCCTCACAGGGAAGAATTTCATAGAATCCCTGAATCATTTAGGTTGGAAAAGACCTCCAGGATCATCAAGTCAAGGTGACCAATCCTCACCTTGTTAACCAGCCCAGAGCATTGAGTGCTACCTCCAGGCATTCCTTGGACACCTCCAGGGATGGGGACTCCACCACCTCCCTTGGCAGCCCCTTCCAATGCTTGACAACCCTTGCCATGAAGAAATTCCCACTGATGTCCAAGCTGAACCTTCCCTGGTGCAGCTTGAGGCCATTTCCTCCTGTCCCCTCTTCCCCAGGAGCAGAGCCCAACCCCAGCCAGGCTCCACTTCCTGTCAGGGAGTTATGGAGAGCCAGAAGGTTCCCCCTGAGCCTCTTTTTCCTTTTTTCCATCAGCCTGGATCTGACCCCTTCCTGACACAATTATTTGGTTTTTTTATGCTGCACTCACTCCTGTCCAAAACTTGGCCAAAGGCAGCTCATGGCCAGCACAGAACCTCAGCTCCCAAAATCCAGCACAGATTATCCATCACCCAGTTCCTCCTGCTCCCTTGATTCTGCTCTAAAAGTGGGAATATTCTTCTCCTTCTCACCCCACAAGAGGAATGATGGCAGTAAAAGTGATTCTGTCCCATTTTTTCACAGCCTCCTTGCATATTTCCTAGAGAAAAATAAAACCCCCACAATTAAAAGATATTTAAAACCCTACTAAGAACAACTTCCCATCTTGCTGGGGTATAAAAAACAACCTTTGCTGTATTTCATGGCCTGTGAAAAAAATGGCTCTGTCCAGTGGGCACTTGAGCTCTGCTCCACCAGCTCCTGCTTGGAATAAATCCCCACCCGGTGCCATAGATAATTGTGGTTAATTACGTCCCTTGACACGGAGTAGAGCAATCATTGCAATTTTATGAGCCACAAACTGGTAAAATAATCATTCTGCTACTAAGCCTTAGCTTTATATCTTACTTGGAGAGAATGTTGTTCGATAGGTAAGTGTGGAAGGATGGGGGAGAGAAAAGATAGGGGAGAAACTGATGTCCATAAAATCTTCCACAAAATGCCTGAGGTCCACAATGCAACAGAAAGAGCTGACATCCTCTGCAAGTAACAAAATTCAAAGTATAATGTATCATACATGGATTTTGGGAAGTAAAAGTGGATCTGGAGGTTCATTTCTCTGCCTCCAAGGATTTAGGTCAGGCCTGTGCTCACCACAAGCTCCTTCTCTACACAGTTGAAAGAACCTAACGATTTACTCAGTCCCCTCAGGTCCAAACCTCTCTCTGGAGCTGTTTGGCTCCTTGTGACCTGCAGGAATAATCAAATCTCATTTAAATGCCCTGGAGAGGTGCAGGAAGTTCCACAGGGTGAAACCAGTCTTGAAATTGAGGCACAGATTCCTTTTCATGTCATTGCACAAAGGCTTTTCCGCCTCTACATCCTCCTCCTACTCTGCCCCACCCTGGTGCCTTGTCCAGCTCATCCTCACAATGAGGTGGGCTTGGAGAGGACAGGATCCAGCACAAACAAAAAGATCCTGGTTCCTGTCATTTCTCCAGATGTTTCTGCCATTAATAGCTGCGTCTGTGAAGGTTTCTGTACTAGTTTGAAAACACACCAGTGGGAGATCACAAGTCAGAATTATATTTAATAGGAAAAGTAAAATAAATGCTATAGTACAAGAACACTGACGGAGTCGGGATACAACCTGACACCCTCTCAGTCAGGGTGGTGGTAGCAGTCCAGATCAAGTGGTCCTGTTGAAGCGGTGAATCTGTAGAAAAGGGTCTGGTCTTCACCTGAAGGTCCAGTGGTGTAGGTCTAGCTCCTGTCCTCCAGGAATCCAGTAGGCAAAGGCTGTTTGTGCTGTTCCAAACCCCAGATTATATCCAGGGGGGAATGCTTGGCTCCTCCCCCCATGAGCGAGGCATCCCACAATGGGCTGATGTAATTCCATGAGTGATGGGTGGGTCCTTGATTGGCCATTAACAGAGATAACCACCCCTGAGGGAGTTATCAGGGATGAGTCCTGGTAGATAACGAGCACTGCCCCACCTGCTTTAACAGCTTGTGAAGATGATAACAGAATACACACTTTTGGTTACATCGGACATTGTAACCTAGGACAGTTTCTTTGGACAAGGTTGCCTCACAAATATGGGAGTGGAGAAGGGTTCAATGCAAAGGAAATAAAGGACTTTCTTTTTTTTAAATGTGTGAGCTGGCATTTGGATTCACGATGGATGAAGAGAGAATCAAGGATATCAGGATGGCATCCCAGTATAATTCAGCTGTCCAAATACCACCTAGCAGTGTGGAAACCCTTTTTCTCCATGACTGGAAGATCAGGGAATGGCAAGAGGGAAGGTGAAGCACTGAGGGCCCCTTATCTTCTCATCACCTTGCATAGATATTCCAACCATGGCCCGTGATCCTTTCATCCTGGATCAGCCTCTATCACCTTTCCCAATTCTCCTCCCTGAAGATTTTCCTCTTTTAAAACCTGGATTCCCATCGTGTAAATAACAAGGGAGAGGACTTCCCATGTTTTTTATCTCCTTTTCCCTCTTATCAGACTGTCTGGAAGCTACACTTCTCCCCTCTCAGGAGCAGATGCTCTTCTGGAAAATGCTGCTGCCTTGTCACAGCTTTCCCATTCACTGGCAGGTTTCCAAGGACAAGTTAGGAATGAGATCATCATTTTCTTGCCTTAGCTGAAGTGTAGACCATAAAGTCTTAGAAATAAAAGTTATAAGGAGGAGTTACCAGAATTCTTGCACAGCTCCAAGGATAAACCATTATCTTGCTGCTTCACTCCGTTGCATGCCAGTGCTGCTCATGGAGACCTTCAGACATCTCCAACCATCCTGATCTAAACCTCTTTAATTTTAAAGTTTATGCAAATAAATGGATGTAAAGTGAGCAGTAGGAAATTCTAATTTTCTTCAGAAGGAGAAATCATTTTAGAATGCAAAATAAAATTTTCCAGAGCTGCTGTCAGAAGGGAGAACTTCAGATCCTGCCCCAGCCTCCTGTTCCCTCAATTTTCCAAACTAAGTTTTACAAGCAGAGCCTTCACAAGACCTCAGCCTCTTCCTGAGCTCACAACCATCCAAGGGACCACATAAATTCCTTGGAAATTAAGGATCTCCAGCTTCCATCTTCATTGCAGAAATGTCAATAAATTCAAGCTCCCCAATGCAATCAAAGGGCAGGACTTTTCTAAGCAGTGGAAAACTTAAATTTTTCGATTTATTACATGGGAGTTGTAACCGGGCCTGAGTCCAATCTCTGCCAAGAGCTTCCTGTGGACTGGATTTTATTTGAACTTCCCATAAAAATAAATTCACACCAGGGTTGTCTATTGACGTTGTTCAGGCACCTCCAAGGCTGGCATTTCCCTTTGGAATGTTTTGGCAACCTAAACATTCCCGAAACAGAAGGTTTTCCAGCCATGAATAGGGAACATTAATTCAGGTTTGCAATGAGAACGGAGAGTGTTCATAAATGGCCTCATGCAAAGAGCAGCAAAGAGAGTGAAATGATTCGGGCTGACTTTGAATCAAGCCCTGAATCACAGCAGGTAAAATTGGAGATAATCAAAGATACCTTTTGTTACGGGGCAGGACATGCAGAAGCTCGAACAAATTCTGCTTCCAGAATTTGGTGGGTGTTTCCCATGATTCTCCCGTTAATATTTAAATTTATTGCCAGACCTGCTGTAGATGCCTCTCCCTTAAGCTAAAGAATTGAAACCTGGGCTCAAGATTTTCAAGAGGAATTCACGGTGCTGGAATTTCGGGAATTGGATGTTCTTGGTGTTGCTTTGGTCATATTGTGCACACACATCTTCATTCTGTGGCACATTCAGGTCTTTAAATGAGGATTTCAGGGGTGGCTGAAATATTTTCAGGGAAAGTTGTTGAAAAAACTTTCTCCTGTGTTTTTGTAAAGTACATGGAGCTGTTTTGGTGCTCCATGGTGCCAGAAAAGTACCAGAATTAACTGTTATATTTTACTTTAAAAATAGATGGGAAAAGTAGACCGAAAAGAGTTGTCGATTGAAATTTTTGGGGTTTATAGTTGGATTTTCTTGTTGTTTTGCAGGCTAAAACCGATCTTGCAGAGGTGGGACTCACCTCTTTCTAAGTGAAATAACTAGAAAATAAAGGTTTCTCCCAGTCCTGGGTTAACAATTTTAGTCATCAAAAGTATCACCAAAGGTTCATCTCATGGGACTGAAAATGGATGGAATAGGATTGTCCTAAAAAGAGAAATCTGGAGAAGATGAGAAATGGAGAATTGTCCTTTAATGGAAGGCCCAGATCTTCAAAAAATATCATAAAGGTTGGAAAAGGCTTTTAAGATCATCACATCCAGCCATCAAACCAACACCATATCCTGAAGTGCCACATCCAGACTTCTTCTAAATCCCCCCAGAGGTGGTGACTCCACCTGTCCAGCCTGTTCCAATGCCTGACAACCCTTTCCACAGAGAAGTTTTTCCTAATTTCCAACACAAATCAGCTCCTTCACAATCCATAACCCTTTTATACCTTGAACCTTTCCTGATCTTTCACCTCCCCGTTCCCTCTGTGCTTCATAGTTCAAGAATGTCTTTGTCAGGCAGGATGATTCATCCTGCAGGAAGGAATCAGTCTGGAAATACAAATATCAGAATGAAGTGGGAGCTGTGGAACCCTGAGTGAAGAGTGCACAGAACAAGAGTCGAGAGAAAAAATCAATAGGTTATTGAAATTGTAATTGGAGGAACTTATTTGTTTGTAATAGTGGGGTTATAAATCAAAAGGCCCAGGCTGAGGGATGGGGATCTGACAGGAGGGAAGGAGGAAAAATCAATTATTGGGGTGATTTGGGTCTCCAGTCACGCACGGCCGAGGTTCAGTCATAATCCTTTCCTCGTAAATTAATGCTTCTATCACTCCAGGGATGAACACTGGCCTGGGAGGAGAGGGAGTCACACGCAGGGATGAAGTGGGGATTTAGGGACAAAACTGAGCGATATCGGTTGGGCTTGTTGGACAAGGGGAAAAGCTGCCTCACCTAAAGGATAATGATCCCTCTGGGCCATAAGGGGATGTTTACAGATTGCAGTGATGATCCTGGTGGGTCCTTCCAGCTCAGGATATTCCGTGGTTCTATATCCCGTTATACTGGTGGCTCCAGCGTGTCTCCAAAATAAGCACAAGGTTGATAATCAAGGAATTCCCTCCCCATCTGAGCTTGTCAGCTTTTGAAATGCCTCTTCCCACACTGGATTCCTGGCTGTTCCCAAGATCGGGACAGTGAGTCCACAGACCCCAAAATCCCCTCTGCACAGGATGTCTCCTCCTTTCCAGATGTTGGGGTAGCTCCCATTTGAGATACTTCCTAGAGGGTGGAGGAATTGGAGCCTGGCACCAATTCTCAGGCACTGGTGGATCGGGGAACGGTCTGAAGGAGGAAGTTTGGCCCAGCACCCCAGACTTCCCAGTTTCTGCATTGTTTTCACTCAGCCATGCTCCCCAAAACTTTCTTGCTCAGGATGAGCTTAAAGGCACCTTCTCACTCAGCTGCCCGTTTACAGAGATGCTCCAAGTGATCCTTGGGATTCTGGGTGAGCAAAATCCCTCCCAGAAAGAAAAGTTCAGAGACGAGAGGAACACAAGTGAAGGGATTGAGAGCAGCCCCTGTCAAGGAGGTCTTGGGGTGGATGTGTATAAAAATCACTGTTTTTTCACACCCTGAAAGAGGGACCTGCATTTGATCTGACAAATTGTACCCTAAAGGTCATTTGAGCACTGCCATATGAGGATGTTTCCATTGCAAACACCAAAATTACGAGGTTTCTTTTTCTAATATCTGAGATTTTCCTGGTAGAGGTCTCCAGCTGGGCCGGTTCTCCCAGGGACTCTTTGCAGCCAGTGGGAAGAAACAGATCCTGGTTTGTCTCAGCTCTGCTGGGCTGGCACTTCACCCCAAAGAAACATCAATAAACCATCCATTTTTTATTATTTCATTGGTTGTGGACCCAAATTCCTTTCAATGGCCACTTGCCCAGCAAGGGGACAACATCCAATCAGGGCTTAATGCCCTCCTGGATCTGCAGGCAGCAGGAAAATAAAACTGGATGGAACTTGGGACAACGATGGAATTTTGGCTGTGCAGCTCCCTCACCTCCCTGGAACGCCCACCTCTGAAATCCAGGGAATCAGCAAGCCCTCGAGGTTGAGCATTGGGTTTTTTCACCTGTCTTCAGCCCTCTCAATGTGAAATTTCTCAACAACATTCCCTGCCTTGGGTCCCTCTCCACAGCCCATTAATAAAAGCCTCGGAGTCAAAAAACAGGGAATGCTCTCCTGTTATCCAAAAAGGTTTGAGGATCATCCCAGCTGTGGGCTCCCATTTCTGGGTGCTGGATGATCTCTCACAGCATGGGAAACAACTTCCACAGGGCAATTTGCACCCCCAAACTTGTGCCTTTCAAACTCCTTAGTAAATAAATTAGAAGAAACAGAAAAGATAAAAAAGTTCTTTTTTTAATGGCAAAAATTCCTTCAAGGTGCTGCTGTGAAGTCCTTTAAAAACAAAAGCAAAGGAATTGGGATCAGGTTTAAATGGCACAAGATGGGCACCTTTTTTCTACAATTTTCAGCTGTTTACAGAATAAGAGGCTTGAAAAAGAGCTACAAGAAGTTCTGGCTGCAAAACCAAATCATAAAACACTGTGGAAACCCAGCTGGGAAAACCAAACCCAGTATTTGACCCTTAAACCACTTTTTATTCACTTTGCACTTGAAGATATTTCGTAAAACTTCAAGTTCCCACTCTGGTTTGAGTCCCCTCAAATCCCAAATCCGGAGAAGGAAGAGTTTCCCAAATTGGGGTTATTTTAATTGATGTGTTCAGAACGGCAGATTCCAGATGTTGTGGTGCTTTCACTCCTTGTAAATTATCCTCAGGGAAGTGGTCCCAGCACCAGATCTGCCAGAGTTCAGGAATAATTTGGATAATTCCCTCAGACATGATGTAATTTTCGGGGTTGTCCTCTGCAGGGCCAGGAGTTGGACTCGCTGATCCTTGTGATCCTTTCCAGCTGAGGATATTGTGGGATTCCAAGGATCCTCTGGGCATCAAATCATGCAAAGATGCCCAGCACATGAGCACCATGTACAATAAATTGCCCAGATGTGAATATCAGATGCAACTTGGTCACTTATGGTGTCCAGTGCAGCTCCCAAAATCCAGTTTATTGTCCTAATTCACCGGTGTGAGCGGCAGTGGAATTAATTATCTTCCTCAAATCAGGCAATTAGCAGCCTGTTTGCTTCCACGGGTAATCTCTTAGTCCTGATTTGGATTTTAGGCCTGGTCATCCTTAGACCCAGGTCAGGATTTTGTGTAGGACCCATTCAATCAAAAAGCTGCCCTTAGGGTAGGGCGATTATTTAAATTTCCGACCAAAAAAAGCCTTTCAGGAAGGAGAAAAGGGAGGGAATTGAGCCATAAAATGCTCAAAAACTTCTCTCATAAAATTTTTCATGGTTTAACAGCACAACCTGGGATATTTTACCTGGGAAATGGATCATGGATGAGATGTTTGTTCAGCACAGCCCTCCTGGATTGGGGTCACAGAACTCTGAATTCCCATGACTTTCTGGAGTGCTGCACCCCAGGAACCTTCCTTCAAGGGGATGCTTGGCACCAAGGGTGGAATCAGAGGATCCTGGAATGGTTTGGGTCGGAAGGAACCTTAAGAATCATCTCATTCCAACCTCCCTGCCATGGCCAGGGCCACCTTCCACTGTTGTTCCAAATCCCATCCAACCTTGTAGCAGAGCAGGGAACACTTGAAAAAACAGCAGTTTGTCATTTTTATAATAAAATTCTCTGCTTGGAGTCAGAAAAAGCTGATTCAATCTCCATTTTTATCCTAATTCCATAAGAACCTTGTAGTCTCTCCTGTTTTTTATTGCATCTCCTGATTTTATCCCGGGTCTTGCATTATTTATGATTCTTTCCTTACATTTTTTACTTCAGAATTTGAGATGAACCTTTGTTAAATACCCATTGTGAGATTTCCTATCTGTGGAAAGCAACTTGAAAATACAAAGCTGGATGAGAGATAAAAATCCCTTCCAGCATCTTCTGTTGTTGTAGCTTTCATTTATTTGTTCGACACCAGGGTTTTCCAGCTTGACCCAGGATTTATCCCGGTTTTCAGTTCGCATGACCTGTCAGACAGCAGGTTCTGTTCAGGATTCAAGGATTTGGAGCTGATAAAATCAGGTAGGGAGAGTTTACACTCCCCCACGTCCTCAGCTGGAAAGGAGAGGTCTTGAAAAATAATAATTCCAGAAAAAAAAATCCATACAGAGAGATGCCAAATCCACTATCCAGTGAGGAAAAAAGACTCACAGTAATTATGGGCAAACAAAATTCCCTTTGCTGGGTCCTAATAAGATGAAATGTCACGTAAAAAGAGAAAAAAAAATTAAAAACCAAAGGAATTGGAATTCTGGAGCTCTCTCAGGACATCCCACTTGTGCCAGGTTTTTGTGGTTATTCCAGGAAAGGGCAAATTCCCAAGGTTGCTGTTGCATTTTTACTGCATTTTTGGGAATTCTTTGTTTCCGTGACCTGAGCATCAATGTAACTCCAAAGGACTGAGAGAAGACAGCAAATCCCAAGAGGAGAGGAATGAGTTAATGTCGATGTTGAGCCTTTGGGAAGGGAATTCTTGACTGAACTGAAAAATGTGGCAAAAATCCCAACAGTTTTAGCAAGACCGTAAATTCCAGCCTGGGTTTTAATCATATTATAGGTGTGGGTTTGAATTTTAATACACAAAAGAGTGCACGGAAATGACAGTGGCAAATATATCTATATAAAAATATATTTATACACAAGTATATTGTTAGTGGATTATCCTCCGGTTGTAGGTCAATGCCTATTAAATAAACACATATTTTTACCACTTGTAAAGATAAAAAATGCATTTCTTTCTTTTATTTTATTATTATTATTTTCACAGATTCCTTGAATATTCTCAGCTGGAAGGGACCCACAAGGATCGAGTCCAACTTTTAAGTAAATGGCCTGTACAGGGATTAAACCTACAAGTTATTTTAATTTATTTTAATTTAACTTGCTACACAAAGAACCTCAGAAATCACCCAGGATATCTTAATGCCAATATTCCTAAAAAAAAAACCCAAAACATGGGGAATTGTGTGGAGGATCTGTCTACAACCCATCAGGATACAACCAATTTAATACTTCATTTACATCCCATAGAAAAGAGGAACAAAATCCTCTTGATCTTAAACCAGAGCATGATCCAGATTTGTTAATCAGGGATCTTTTCTGGAGAGATCTGGCTCCTCCCTGAGGCTATTTCGGTGCAGATATGAAAATCTCATCCCACTGTAGAGGAAAAAAATGGAGCCTAAAAATGATAAAAGCCAGAACTCCTGAACAGCATTAATGCAACATCTGGAATATCCTCCCAACAAATCAAGGGATCAAAGGCTGCAGGAGATGTTGTTATTTTTGTGTTGTGCTAAAAGAGGAGAGGCATTCCCAGATAATGGCTTCCTTCACCTGAGGCCAAATAATCCACTCAGAGGTGCAGAAAGCGGAATCTGTGCTGCAAAATATTTTCCTGGTATTCCTACTGATGGTATTTTCCATAAATTTCCATGAAGGCACTCAGGTAGTGGCAGTAATGACACTCATTGCAGGTGTTTCTACTTAATTACTCATTAAGACTCATTTTGCTGTTTGGAATTAAAACAATATTTCCATCCTGCCGTGGGCTCCTGGGAGAGCAGGAAGGGATTCCAAAGGGGACCTCTGTGGTTTCCAATCTGACCAGGGAGAAACTGGACTTTTCCTGCTCAGGAAATCACTGAGGTCTCTGGATCCTGAGTCTTTGTCCTGGGCTAAAAACGCTGCTCCAGAGCTGGAGGATCCTGGAGGTCTTTAATGATTTTGCAGCCAGTGGTTCCAGGGAATAAAGTCCATGGGATGTCTGTCCATGGGATCCTGAGGGGAGACCTTCTCACTCTCTACAGCTCCCTGAAAGAAGGCTGGATCCAGTTGGGAATCAGTTTCTTCTCCCAGGTAATGAGTGACAGGATGAGAGGAAACGGCCTCAAGCTGTGTCAGGGGAGATTTAGATTGGATATTAGGGAAAAATTTGTCATGGAAAGGGTTGTAAAGTATTGGAACAGCTGCCCAGAGAAGTGGTGGAGTCACCATCCCTGGAAGTGTCCAAAAAAGCGTGGATTTAAGGAACTGGTTTAGTTTTAAACGTGGCTGGACTTGATGATCTCAAAGGTCTTTTCCAGCCTTAGGGATTCAATGATTCTTCCCTTGGATGAGGTGAGGAGCCGATGTCTGAGCAGGGAGCAAATCCTAGAATTTAAATATTTCCTTTTCTGTTTGCAAAAGCCTGGGGAGGTGATTGGACTTTGAGGTTGACTGTTCACAGTACCAATAGTCCCTTCCCAAACAAAACATTCCCATGGCAACGGGGGTTGGAACTGGATGATCTTTAAGGTCCCTTCCAACCCAAAGCATTCCATGATTTTGTGATTTTTATATCCAGTCCAAAATATTGTTACTTCTGCTGACTCGATGAGTTGTGAGTGTGCAGAAGTGTTGAACTTTGAGAGTTCTGATGGTAAAATTCCTCCATCCACTCCATGAAATATTAATACGGATTTTTCTGACTATTTCCTTACAGTTCTGCTTGTCCTACAGAAAGAAAAAGTTTCAGGGCTTAAACTTGCCACGACTCTCATGTTTAAACCAAAACGAGTGAAGAGTAAAGTCAGCAGGTTTGATTTAACCTCCTTGGTCACCCTGAAAGGGTGAAAAGGACACATAAACCCTCCAAAATCCTCTCAGAGCTCAGGTGAAGAGTTTTAATGGACTTGGTGCGAGTGGATTTCACTGCTGGGTATGCAGCATGTGCTTATTTCAATCCATCAGGAGCATTCATGGAAGTAAATACACCCTCGAGGTGTTAAAAATAATATTTCAGGATTTTTCCAGGCTGTTTGGGCCATTTTCCGGGGGCCAAATCACAGCAGAGACAACAGCAGAACCCCTTTCTAGTCCAGCTCTTTCCTGCTCTCGTAACTCCTGAGGTGCCCCAGCTCCCTCATCCCCGTGGTACAAATTTCCCAGGCGCTGGCTAATTGAGATTCCCAGCCACTCCTTTCCCTGCTCATTCCACATTCCTCCGGAGTTACTTCTTTTCAAAACTCATTAGTGGCATTTATCCTCATTTCAATGAGGAGAAGCCACACAGGTAAGATCTGCAGATGGCTCATTGTCTGTGGAGAATCGTTAAAACTCGGGGAAGATAAAGAAAAGGGAAGAAGAAGAAGATTATGCTGAGAAGATAAAAACTCCCGCAGCAAATTATCTGTGGGAGGAAGGAAGACAAAGGTCTGCTGGAAGGCAGGGCTGGCTCTTGGGAAGGAGTCAGGCAACCTCTGAAGGAGCAGAGGGGAATGTGTGGAGAGAATTTCATCTCTCAAAGTGATAAGGAAAGGAAAAAGCCGAACAAAACAATTAAAGAGGAAGGCAAGAGTGAGCTGATGAGCTGGGGAGCAGAAGATCTGTGGGGAAAAAAAGTGGTGCTCAAACAGCAAAATTATTTCTGGGTGAGGGACCTAAAAGTCTTCCCCAGAGCTCAAATCCTGCAGTTTTGGCCACGTCCTGGCTCAGTGTCCAAGCAAAGCTGGAAGGTGCCCGAGCACGTTTGGGCTCTGGGCCGTTCTCCAAGGGATCATGGAATCATGGAATGGGTTGGGTTGGAAGGGATGTTCGAGTTCATCCAGTTCCCACCCCTGCTGGGGACAGGGACACCTTCCCCTATCCCAGGTTGCTCCAAACTCCAGCAATTTGACCTCGAACACTTCCAAACACGGGTGTTTTAGATTAGATATAAGGAAGAAAATCTTCACTATGAGAGAGGTGAAGCACTAGAAGAGAATTCCCAAAGAAATTGTGGATATCCTATCCCTGGAATGTTTTAGCAGCCAGATAACTCAGAGACATCAAATCTGTCCCACCTCTGGCTGCAGATATTTCCTTTGTTAAGCAGAAATTCTCAGTTTGGCAGCAGAGCTGACTCTGTGCTTGCTGTTTTCTCTTTTCTCAAAGCCTTACAAATGCACAGAGGCATTAAGAGCACCCTGAAACAAAACCCACAATTCCTATTCAGTTTTATGGGTATGAAATATTAAGAAAAGCATCTTGCAGTTAAAAGGGACCTGTACAATGAGCTCTTGACCCCAAAATCACTCCTGGCACCTACCAGGAACTAATAAATCCCTTCTTCCGTCACCTCAGTCACCCTGAGGGGTTGGGGGCAAAGGGATTTGGTGCTTTTTAACTCCACTCTGATCCTGCTTGTGTTTAAAACACTTTTTTTTTTCTGCAGGTTTCTCATTTGCTGTCCACAATTTATTCACTGGGATTTATGTGCCGACAGTACTCAGCTGATAAGTCCCTGTTTATCTCCTGAATTGTTTTCAAACCCACTTTGCAAATAATGTGCAGAATAAGCAGAGGATCGACCTGCACTGCAGTGGAACCGTTTTAACTGCAGTCATTCCAGGCTGGATGGGACTCGGAGCAACCTGGGCTGGTGGAAGGTGTCCCTGTCCACAGATTGGAACCAGGTGATCTTTAAGGTCCCTTCCATCCCAAGCCATTCCATAATTCCATGGTTCTAAGATGACACTGGTCAGAAATGTCACCATTCCCAGCAGCCCCTGAGGAAGTGGGAGTAGGAGCTGCCTTCTTACCCTAATTAAAAAAAAAAAACTGGAATATTTGTGTATTAATGGACATTGTTTTCATTGTTTTCCTGATGGCAGATGAGCATTTTTAGGCACACTCAGCAGGATCAGCAGGAATTACAGACTCAAGAACTGGTTCTTCGTGGTATTTTGTTGTCTAAGGAACATTGCTAGGCATTTCCCAAATTTCTGCAGTGCCTGTGTGAATTACTCTTCATTCTTCCACATTTTTATATATGTATGGGAGAAAACTAAGGCAGAGGGAGATTTTAAAAAGGATTTCAAAAGGGATACATATCACAATAAAGGAAAAAAGTCTGTTTTTCCAACTCCTTCCTGTTATAGGATAAAGGTTATTTTTCTGTTTGGTTCTGAATGTTTACAGATTCCTTATATTTTTTTTTTTTCTGACTCTTCCATCAGGTTTTCAAGGTTTTCCAGCTCTGGAATCCTTGATCATTACAGCTTCTACCTCAGTCCTTTGAAACCATAGGAATGCTGCTGCTGCTCAGACAAAAATCTGAACAGCCTCCTTACCTGATTCCGCTCGCTTTGGCTTCACTTTTCCAGCTGTTTTCTCCAGACATGTGGATGAAAAACATCCTTTAAAAATCTCCAACCTCGGATTTTTGAGTAATTCTACGTCTCCCACAAATAGAATTGAAAAAAGATCCATAGGAATGCCCTGGGGCTGGAATAAACAGGTATAAACCCCATCTATACCTGATCAAAGAGACAACAAAGCACATTTGGTAGCAGGGAAAGGATGTGTTCTGTCCAGGAAAGTCTGGTTAGCAGGGAAATTTTCAGGAACACCAAACATCACGGACAAAGGCCAAACAGAAATATCAAATATTCCCATGGATTATGTTAAGAGGTCATTTTCTGCATCAGAATTTTGAGATTTCGAGGGATTTTCCCTCTTTTCCATCCAATAATCAGCTAAGCAGCCTTGTCATCCTCTGTTTTTTCCTCTGCCCTCATCCAGCTGGAAACATTAACTCCATCTTCCAGCTCCTTTAGAAGTACAGAAAGGTAAAAATCAGTCATAAAGGATCAGGAAAAGAAAAAACTCCAGAAGAGATTTTATAGTTAGGGAGGAAAACCGCTCCATATTAAAAGCAGGATGCACCTTTCAAATATCTTCAGGTTAAAATGTTATTAAAGAATGGAATGTGTGTTGCCACGTAGGAAAACTGCTTGCAAAACCAGGTCTTTCAACGAGGGCAGCCAGAAACATTCAAAAATCATGAGATGAAGTTAAAAAATGTCAGAAATTAAAAGAAAACCCCAATATTAATTCATAGAATGACTTTCTTGATTGTAGAACTTGCTGTTTTCATGCAATTCTGTGCCTGGAGAACACCAAGTACAGACCAGTCAAAGCAATCCTTCCTCCAGTCCCAAAATATTTGGGGCAGTCATTGATGTGCGAAATATTTGGGGCAGTCGATGATGTGGCAGAAAGTTTGGCACCTCACATCCAATGGCAAAATCCTGCAGTCCTGTGATCCCAAAACTTGAAATTAGATCCCAAGCATGACCTCAAAGCTCAAATATCTCACAGGAGCCATTTCAATGAAAAGTCTGTAACCAGTCCAACTTTTCCAGAGAGTTCCTTGACCTTTTAGAGCACCCAAGGTAACCCAACACAATATTCTGGTGGGGATTCAAAACATGAGGGAGTATTTTCCCCTCGGAGGTTCAGTGCTTGTCACAGATCTCAGAACCTTTATCTAAGTGAGAATTGTGGGGTTTTTTTCTGATTTAAAGACTAAAAATAGAATTATAGAACGGTTTGGGTTGGAAGGGACCCTAAGGATCATCCAGTTCCAACCCTCTGCCATGGGCAGGGACAATTTCCACTATTCCAGGTTGTCACAGCCCCATCCAGCTCCAACCTGGAGTAACAATTGTGTTTCCTGCCTTCCTCTCTGCAGAAACAAAGGGAGCTTAATCAAAGATTGTGGCCACTTTTATTGAAAATTGGTTTGGGCCGTTTCCACTCCATTCCATCTGTAATTAGTGAGATAAGGGAGATGGGATTTGGCAAGGAGACACAAAGTCTCAGTCCAATAACTCTGTCACTCCGGGTAAGGAGCTGCTGTCACCTCCTTGGCTGAGAACAGCATCTTTTTGTGAGCCATTTTTAGCATCAAGGATTCCTGAGTTTCTCCAAAGCCACTGGGAGACTCTGAAACACAGAATATTCATCCCCTATCTCAAACCCTGCGCTGCTCTGAGAGATTTTGATAAGGTTTTCTTCCAAAAAAAAAAGTCCAGTTTTGGCTTTTCCCATTCCCTGCATCCTGGTGACACAACTTGACTTACAAACTATGAGTTAGTGCTGGCAGAATTCCAACAAAACCTTTCCACTGCTGTGCACACTCTGATGGACAAACCCTGTTTCCTCACTGACCAAAGTTTCCCACATATTTTTGGGGATACAAAGGTAAACTGAGGCACCCACAGGTTGGTCAGGGTAGTTTGAGTTATTAAATGTGGCGGGGGACAAGGTTGGCACTGGAAGCAAAGGGGGCTGATAACCAGAGCTGTGTCTTGGGAATTGGGATTATCCAACTCCACCTTACACCTGCTGAGGATCTGCCCAGTCCTGACACCTCAAACACAGGAATAGAACACGGATGTCACAAATGATTCCTTGTGAGATCCCACCTGGAGCACTGCATCCCACTCTGGGGTCTGCCAAATAAAGATTTGGAGCTGCTGGAGCGAGTCCAGAGGAGGCCACGGAGATGCTCCAAGGGCTGGAGCCCCTCTGCTCGGGAGCCAGGCTGGGAGAGCTGGGAATGTCCAGCCTGGAGAAGGGAAGGCTCCAGGGAGAGCTCAGAGCCCCTTCCAGTGCCTGAAGGGGCTCCAGGAGAGCTGGAGAGGGACTTGGGACAAGGGATGGAGGGACAGGACACAGGGAATGGCTTCCCACTGCCAGAGAGCAGGGTTAGATGGGATATTGGGATGGAATTCTTCCCTGTGAGGGTGGTGAGGCCCTGGCACAGGTTTCCCAGAGAATCTGTGGCTTCCCCTGGATCCCTGGAAGTGTCCAAGACTGGGTTGGACAGGGCTTGGAGCAACCTGGGACAGTGGGAGGTGTTCCTGCCCATGGCAGGGGTGGAACAAGATGGTTTTTGAAGTCCCTTCCAACCCAAACAATTTTGTGATTCTGTAACTCCCTGGTGGGGCCTATCCCTGCACAGAGTCCTCTGTAGAGTAAAAATAATGCTCATATCAAATCCACAGCACCAGCAAACCTCGCACGGATGGAGGTGGAAATAATCCCATCGGGCACACGGGGCTGAAAGAGTCACCCAGGCCTGAAGAACCTTTGGTGGCAGCTGAGATCTGCTGGTGGTGTCTGCAGGCAACAACAAATCCAGAGATGGCCTAGGCCATGTCCACAACAAAATAATTTCCACCCTGACAAAGTAAAAGTAGTTCAAATTTTGTGTGGGTTTTTTTAGTCCTTGAGAACTGCCTGGCCCTGCTGTTCTTATCAGCCATATCAAGGTGCCACCCTTTGATGTTTATCCTGTGTTTGCACAAAATCTCAGCAGCACCTGAGTCAGAGCATTAACAGAGAGGATTTCTTGAGCACACAACATCCCCGCCTGCTCTGCTCTCCCTGGGCCTTCTCTGAGCTGGAAACTTTGCAATATCCCTGCTGGATTCTCTCATTTTAAGAATATTTGCAGAGGCACCTTCCGCCCGAAAATCTTGGCAGAGTTCCTACACCCGGGTTTCCTTGGGAGCCATCAAATTATTGACTGAGCGTGGAAGTTGTTAAACCTTTTAGACTCTGTTTGGTTGTTGACTTTATGTTCTCCTGAGAGTCATTTTTTTATAGGCAAATGCACAGACAGCACAAACTCCTTGTGATATTCCCAAGTGGAAAACCAGAAGCAACCGAGACCATCTTGGAACATTTCGTAAAGGGAGTGTGTGGCAGTGGAACATGATTTGCTGGCTGCATAAGTAATTAAATACACAGAAAAGGTCTGACTCTCTCCAACTCTGATCACAATTATCCATTATTCTTCTCGGGGTTTAATGAGTGTTTGTAACTAAAAGCCTTTTTGAAGTTTTAACTGGAGTGCTGTGACTGACACCTAGATAATGAAATGCAGGGAATTCATGTCCTTGAAGTTCCCATTCCCACAATGATCCCGAAGTGCTCTGTGATTTTTACAGCTTGGAATGACGGAATCCAAAAGATTTGGTTTCCCTTTATTTGTCTCTTTTTCACAACCCTGCCTTAATGAAATGTGGGGTGAGGATCAGACTCAGACAGGAAAGCAAATATTCATTTTGGAATATCAAAACAAAGTCCTTGTCTCTTGGAAGGATCTGCCTTATGACTCTTTGCCCTCTCAAATCAGATCTTTAATTTCATTTGTTTGTGAGGTCTCGGTGCTTAAAGGAGAGCTGGGGAGGCCTTCAGAGGAGGATTCATCTCTGTTCCTTTCCTGCCAAGTCAATAGGAGATAAATCACCAGCTGGAAGTGTCTGTTTCTGTCTGCCAGCCACAGAAGGAGCCTAAACACTTCTCTAGAATGAGTCATTTAATTGATAGTTGTTAATGTAACCGAGGTGGACTCAGCTCTCAGAGTTTAGGACTGTGTATTTTAAAGGGTAAGGGACTGTCACCCCATCCAGCAGCATCAGTCCAGTTTGGGGAGTTTATCACAGAATTCCAGCATGGTTTGGGTTGGAAGGGACCTCGAGAATCATGGAATTCCAGCCCCCTACCACAGAAAGGGACACCTCCCACTATCCCAAGTTGCTCCAAGCCCCATCCAACCTGGCCTTGGACCCTTCCAGGGCTGAGTTTGACCAAAGGCACCTCCCTTGATTTAAAAGCATGAAATAAATTCCATTAATTCTTCTGAGAATCTTTTCTTTCTACCAACTCAGCCATCTCTCCCTGTATTTTAAATGTTTGTCCTGTTTGATATTGGAATTTTTCTAACTTTGTTCCAACCCTTGGCTGTTGTCACACGTCTCTGCTGGATTAAAGAGCTGTTAACAATTGTGGTGGGGATTTTTTTTCTCCTTCTGAAAGGCTTTATTCACCTAATCAAATCACTCTCCCTTATTTTGTTCAGATAAACAGATGGAACATGCTCTACATAAAATCAGAAATAAGGAGGAAAGGCAGCCTGAAAACCAGGGAGATTTTTCCCAGGTTTGGGAGTTCACTTGTAGATGAAATGAACTTTTCTGCTTGTTCTCTGTGAACCCAGTGAATAAATAAATGAGATTCCGGAAGGACCTGAGTAATGGTGGGATGAATTTCTACTTGTTTGCCAGAGGGCAGGATTAGATGGGATATTGGGAAGGAGTCCTTCCCTGTGAGGGTGGTGAGGCCCTGGCACAGGTTGCCCAGAGAAGCTGTGGCTGCCCCATCCCTGGAAGTGTCCAAGGCCAATTTGGATGGGGATGAATTTCTCCTTGTTTGTTTAGAGGAAGTTGTAATCCCTGAAAACTGATGGTAATGCAGAATGAGGAAAAATAACAGCCAAAAACCAATTTCCAGTGCAGATTTTCACTATGCCAGTCTTTCTATTCCTGTTGTGTGGCTGAAAATAAAGCAGGAAGTACCAGTTAGAGAGGTTGGTCCATGTGGGAGGAGGATCATGGGTGGAGGTGAGACCCAGAGCGAGATTTCCATGTCTGATGGAATTCAGGAGGAAGAGGAGAACCAACATCTTCCCACTGATTTGTACAACTTCCCAAAGATTATTTAGGAGCTGCCTGATTTCCACGGTCTTTCTTCCCAAACTGCATCTTCATAGCTCCAGCTCCAGCCACTACAATAACTCTGGATCTTTCAATATTCATCTAAAGATTTGGTGGAACTGTTTAGGGAAATAGAATGATTTTTTTGTTTTCAGTTAAAACTTCAACATTGAAAATTTCCTAACCTTTCTCAATGCTCAGAAGGAAATATTTCCTCTTTGAAAACACTGCTGGAAAGAAACACATATTTATTTTATTGGAAAATAAAGGCAGTTCCAAAATAAAACTGAAATTGAAGTTTTCTTTATTCTTAAGCATCATCCCATGGTTTTTCTACCTTGGCCTTTGCCAAGGTAGAGGAGAAACCCATCACAAGCGCCTAAGAAGGTTTAGAACACATATTAGGAATTTTTTTCCCCTGGTGGGGTTGTAAAGCATTGGAACAACCAGAGAAGTGGTGGAATCACCATCCCTGGAAGTGCTCAACAAAGCTGGGTGTGGTTTTGGGGAACATGGTTTAATGGTAACCATGGTGGTGGTGCTAAATTGATGGTGGGACTTGATTATCTTAAAGATCTTTTCCAGCCTTGATGATCTTATGATTCTGTGATAAACAGGATATTTTTCCAGGTTTAGAAAGCCATCTCCACATCTGCAGCACCACTGGTCAATCCTGATGTTCAGCAGCAGCCCTGAAGCCAACTGGCTCAGCCCCAACTTGTGGGCTTGTCCTCATGGACTCCTCTCTCATCCTGTGATGCCATGATGATTTTTTGCCTTTTCTTTTATACCCCTTTTATATACTTTTTCTATATTCTTAGTGCTTCTAGCCCACATTCTTAGACCTGATATTTTGCTAAGCCCAGAGCCCGAAGCCCTTGGCAGGCTGGCAGTGAGGGGTCAGAGAGCCCCAGGCACCAAGGGCCTCTCCAGAACACATCCTGTACCCTGAGCTGGGCCCAGCCAGGGGAAGGTTCCTGGGCCGGGGTTCCCTGGAGCCTCTCCCTGGGGAATCTTTGCTGGATGTGCTCATTTGTGAGGCCCAGGATGTGATCCCGAGTGCCCGTGGGTGTGCATTCCGTGTGCTCTGGGGCATTGCCCCTGGCTGTGCTGCACCGGAGGGGCCTGCCATAAATACCCAGGGAAAAACCCTTTTTCCCTTCTCACCGTGTTTGGCTCTTCATTTTAAGACCAGGAAAGGCAACACCTGCCTGCTGAATTCCCAGGCAGAAAGACCCAGAAAGGGTTTAGGAGACTTCTGGCACCTGGGAGGCCTCCCTGTGCACCCACATTTGCTCTGCCCAACTCCTGGGAGTGCAGGCCCTTGAGAAAGGAGCCAGAGGTGCCATACTCAGTGGTTTAACTCTGTCCCTAATTATCCAGGTAAATTCCATGGATTATGGAGGTCTCAGTCACATATTCTGAAGTTTGTTAAGGGAACTGACTGTAATAAGAGCGTCTAAATATTTCTGCCACAATAACCTTCACCTTTCTCTCTCTCCCCGCAGTTTCTCACTATTGCGTTTCCCGGTGCTCCTAAGGAGGCTTAGGCTGCTTGTTACAGCTGGTTAATTCCTTTATCAATCTAAGGCTGTCTGTTAGATCTCACTCTCTCTCTCAATCATCCCACGTAATCATTCTCACAAAATTTCTGGGGTTTTTTACCAGTTTTGAGCTCGAGGTTCACCCACCAGGCCCTGGCAATTCCCAGCAAAGCCCTCACTCCCTGTCAATCATTCTCCCTCAGAGAGCTGTGAGTGAGAGTCAGAGAATCAGGGAATTGTTCAGGTTGGAAAAACCCTCCGAGATCATGGGTCCAACCATTCCTTCAGCAATGCCAAGGCCACCACTGACCTGTGTCCCCAAGTGCCACATCCACACGGCTTTTGAATTCCTCCAGGGATGGGGACTCCACCACTGGCCTGGGCCTGTTTCAGTGCCTGACCACCCTTTCGGGGAAGAAATTGTTCCCAATATCCAGTCTAAACTTCCAGTGGCTCAGCTTGAGTCTGTTTCCTCTTGTCCTGTTGCTTCTTACCTGGGAGCAGAGACCGATGCCCAGCTGGGTCCACCCTCCTGTCAAGGAGTTGTAGAGAGTGATAAAGACATTCCTGAGACTCCTTTTCTCCAGATCAAGAATTGCCAGCTCTCTCAGCCGCTCCTCCTCACATTTGTGCTCCAGATCCTTCATCAGCTTCATTGTCCTTCTCTGGACACTCTCCAGCACCTCCATGTCTTGTGGTTTTTATTGTCTTTAAATGACGTAGGATCATAGGATATCCTAAAGGATATTCTGTTGGAAGGGAGGGACGCACAAGGATCACGAGTCCAGCTCCTGGTGCTGCCCAGGACAACCCCAAGAACCCCACCATGTGCCTGAGGGCATTGTCCAAACAATTCCTGATCTCTGGCAGGCTTGTGATGCCTTAGATTTTAACTTTCACATTTTTCAAATCCTGCATTGCCCAGTGTGTAACTCTGAAGTTTCTTGTGTCCTGCTCACTTCTGTTCTCTAGACATAACAAAGCCTCTCTGGGCCTGCTCTCCAAGGACATCCAGGCTGTCCTGGGCCCGAAAATGTGTAAACCAACATCTTGGAAGGGGGGTGAGCAGAGGGAAAATGACATCATTACCTGAAGTTTTAATTGGAGAATTAACCCTGATATGCAAATGAACCAAACTTATAAAAGTGTGAAGAACTCATGACTTGTTTTCCATCTTGGGTGTCGCCTTTGGCCTGCCCAGGGTGCACCTTTGAAGGCCTTCCAAATAAATATCTACCTTTATTCCTTTATAAAGTATTCCTTTATACTGTCTAGTCTCTGTTTTTTAGGTGGCCTCTCAGGCATCACTTGGATCTGTGACAAATTCCATGCGGAGACAGTTCCAGTGCTCGACCTCCAGAGTGAAAAACTTGTGGCTCATGTATGGAAATGCAGGAGACTGATGAACCTCCTCAAGAAGTTGAGGGTGGCTCCATTAGCTCAGGACTCCAAGATGACCTCGGGCATCCCTGCAAGATTTCCCTGCTTTAAACGTCCTTCCTCCTTGGGCTACGTTCCACCTGTGACCTGGCCTGTCATGATAAAAGCTGAGCTCCTCCCTGCCAAGCTGCAAATATTGTTGTGTTCCACTCACTTCATTCTCTATTTCTCTTCCTCTGATTCTTTTATGAACCACAGACGCACAGAAATCTCGGGTGGGAAGGGACCCACAAGGATCACCAGGTCCGACTCATGGCCCTGCTCAGGAAAACTGCAGGAATTCAGACCCTGCCTTAGTTATTATCTAATTCCTCCTACAAGGTGACAGGCTCAAGAAAACGGGCTCACACTTTGAATGCAGATTTGGGGGGGGCTGCTGCTGGTGTGGTGGGCAGCTTGGAAGTGTGGAAACAGCCAGCTGATATTTGCCAGGAAATTTTCCCTCCTGGGATGACACCCAGGTAGGGCATCTACAGCTTTGTGATGGTGTCCAGCTTCATAAAAACTGGAGTGAAACATTAAACTAACGTATTTAATTTCTAAAGAAGAATGTTCAGCTCCTGGTTTTGAATTCTGCCCTCCCATTGTATCTCAAATTCCAAGAAAAAAGAAATAGCATGTTTTCTTAAGCCATTCTAGTTGTCTCTTCCTAAAAAGCAGCCTCTGTTCTCTCTCTTCTTCCCTATGAATTTTCCAGATTTGACAATCCTCCTGCCATGACACTTACAGAGTTTCTCTTCCTTCTGTCCCTCTGGACAATTGTGGTCTTGGTGGTTACGGCGCAGACTTGTTCCTCTTCTTCATCCCCTCATGATCTTGTGGTTTGGTTCATCAAGCTATTCCCACACAGGGGCCAAAAAATCCTGGCACGGTTTGGGTTGGAAAGGACCTTAAAGCCTGTCCAGTTCCAATCCCTGCCATGGGCAGGGACACCTCCCACTATCCCAGGGTGCTCCAAGCCCTGTCCAGCCTGGCCTTGGACACTTCCAGGGATCCAGGGGCAGCCACAGCTTCTGTGGGAAACCTGTGCCAGGGCCTCACCACCCTCACAGGGAAGAATTCCTTCCCATTTTCCAATCTAAATCCACCCTCTTCCAGTTTAAAACCATCACCCCTTCTTCTGTCATTCCAGGCTCCTGTAAGAAGTCTCTCTCCTTCTCTTTTGTAGCTCCTTCAGGAACTGGAAGGCCACAATTAGTTCACCCCAAAGTTTCTCTTCTCCAGGTTGAGCAATCCCAATTTTCCCAGCCTCTCCTCACAGCAGAGCTGCTGCATCCCTCTGATCCTCTTGGTGCTTCCTCTGGGCTCTTTCCAACAGCTCCATGTCCTTCCTGTGCAGGGACCCCAGAACCACAGGGGGTGTCATGAGTTGGGAATTTCTACATTCCAATGGCCCAGAAAGGGAGGGGTCATGGAGAACATCAGCAGAGACACACAAACATCTGCAGGTTCTTATCGCTGTCCCACACGTGAAGGACACTCTGTCATGCCTGCAAGAAGTATCAGACAAAAAAAAAATTGACTGGAATTTTTCCACTGAAAATGTTGGATTGACAGGATCGATGTAGCAGGAAAGCTTTGGAACAGTGATGCTGATGGACTGCAAACAAGCTCCAATTTTGTGGGACACAGAAGAGAGGAGTAATTTTCCTACCCGCTTACCTGTCAATCAGTGCAATCATCTGGAAGGCCTGGAAAAAAACCAAAAATCCCTGTTCACAAAGAGAAAAGAATGCAAATGGTCATTAAGGATCTGTGTAGGTGCTGGGACATGAGGAACCTCATGAGGGAGAGGTTTAAAACAAAGTGGTTCTGATGCTGGTGAAGCATTTGAAGCAGAACATTTGTTTGTGTTTGTGTGCTTACACAAGGAACCCGTGTTTTTGCAAATTATCATTTTCCAGCTAGCAACAGGAGGGGCCGGAATATTGTTTTGGTGCCAGGAACTCCAGGCTGGTGATTTTGAACAGCTCAATGTTCATTTGGCCCAATCCCTGGTGTTTAGCAACCCAAATGGTTGTCCTGGGGGAGGAATCACTGCCCTCATCCCTGTGTTTTCCCAAATCAGTTGTGCTCATTCATTCAGGATACCAATTTTCCTTCAGCCCTCTGCTCCAGGCCCTCCAGGAGGGTTGGGAAATCAGCACAGTTTGATGGAGTCCTGCTGCAGCCACTCAAGGCTGGTTCTGCCATGGCACAGCCTGGGGAGGCAGCTGTGCTTTTATGGAGTCTTCCTTGCCTGGAAAACGATCATCCCAGCCAGGGAGAGGCGTGTTCCTGCCATCAACAGCAGCGGGTTCCTCACCCACATTTTGTCAGGGGCTGACAGGCAGCCCAAAACCAGCAGGAAATTACAGCCCTGTGCTTCAAAAGTTGTCAAAGGATTCGCCCCTTCACAGGGAAGTTTGAATTAACAGGTCTGGAAACAGGGGCAGAGCCCAAGACACCTCTCTGTTCCCTCCACCAAGGATCTCCAGTCTCCACAGCTCTGGATTTATAAGAAGATGGTTTTTCTCTTCCCCACATCAAAACAACAGTTTTAAAATTTTTTTTTAAGGCTGCAAAGCCACCAAAATGCAAACATTCAAATGTCTGAGTGCTTTAACTCTTTAAAACAGAGATATAAAAGACTGTCTAAACAGAGGCCGTTTCTTAGCACTCATGCCTCAGTTGGGAGGTGGGATATTTACACTCTGTGGACTGTGTTATCATATTAACTCATATCAGGTTAGATTTTGGGAAGAAATTCTTCCCTGGGAGGGTGGGTAGGCCCTGGCACAGGTTTCCCAAAAAAGCTCTGGCTGCCCCATGCCTGGAAGCGTTCAAGGCCAGACTGGATTGGGCTTGGAGCAACCTGGGATAGTGGAAGGTGTCCCTGCTCATGGCAGGGGTTGAAATGAGATGATCTTGAAGGTCCCTTCCAACCCACACCATTCCAGGATTTTATTTCCTGGTAAACTCTTGGATCAGCTCCATCAGGCTGACTCAGAGCTGCTGACAGGTCTCTTATTTTTTACCAACTGCAGCTTTCTAAATGCCAACCTTTTACCTCAGAGACTCCAGGAACACATTCTGGAGGGTTAACAGGCACTTGCTTGTCACTGCAGTGTAATTTAAACACAGATTTATTAATTTATAATGGCAACCTGGATTGTGATTCCCCAAAGTTTATTTTTTCTGGCAAGTTTCTGCCGGTATCTCCCTGTCCACCAAGCCTTGGGAGCCCATAGGAAAAGATTTCACACAGGAAGCTCAAATCCATTACCAGGCCTGCAGAGTTCACTAAACAAATGATTGCACAATTTGGAAGTTGTTGAGTTTGATGGAGAATCTCATGAGTAGCTTGGAGACAACAGGTAAGGGTTAATTGTTCTGTTCCCTCCAGGGCGATGATAAGAGGCCACCGGGAGGAATCGGAAGAAACAAAAGCAGGTGGTTCTTTATTCAAACTGTAGTTAAGCTGTCCCAGGATGTGATGGATGCTAAAAGCTTAGTGGAGCTCATGGAATTAATGGATAGCTCCTGGAAGATAAATCCATCAAAGGCTGCTGGGACACAGAGAGCATCTCTGGAAGTCTCGGAGATAAAAACGACTGAACAGTGGAGGGCTGGAGGGGAAAAGAAAGTCCTCCCGAGCTTCTTCTGTACTTCCCATGCTTACAGTGGGATTTTGGGCACTCAGAGACAGGAGAGCAGCTGGATGGGCCTGCCTTTGTGGGATTTTTGTGTGTGAGAGAGATAAATGAAGCTACACAAAAATCATACCACAGAAGAGAACCGAGGCAGAGAAGAGAAAGAAGACTGAGGAATGTGAGAAGGGAAATCAGTGCAGACACCAGGACCCATCTGGGGTCAGAGAGGTCAGAACTTTTCCAGGATGGTCACTATGGCCTTTTCATCCTGATCCTTCCACATCCATGGTATTCTGACTGTTGAACTGGATCCAGGTCACCAGCCCTGCTCGAGCAGGAGATGCTGAGACCATGAACGACAGCTCATCATTCCGGTTTTTCCTGGTGCCTCCTGATGTGCCTCTCCCTCTGGATCTGGGAAGGGGAAGGGATGGGAGGGATCCAGTCCAACTCTCTGACCGATTCAGGGCTGACCCCCCTCTTGGTGAAGAAATGCTTCCTGATGTCCAGTCTGAACCTCCCCATGTGCTTTGGACCATTCCCAGGAATCCAGTCCCTGGATCCCATGAGGACACCTCAGCACCTCCCTTTCCGCTTCTCCTCAGGAGAGCAATGAAGTTGCCCCTCAGCCTCCTCCTCTCCAAACAGGACAAGCCCAAAATTCCCAGTCAATCCTCGCAGGACACGATTTCCAGCCCTTCCACCAGCTTTGCTGTCCTGCTCTGGACACATCCAAGGACATTCACATCCTTCCTAAATTGTGGGGCTCCGAACTGCACGCAATGTTCAAGGTGAGGTCATTCCAGTTCCACATAGAGTGGGATCATCCTCTCTTTAATCCAACTGGTTGTGCTCTGTTTGATGCACCCCAGATGCTTGTTTGTCCTCTTGGCTGCCAGGACACAAAACAACCACGTTTGAAATTTTGAAGATGCTTTAGCTGTTCTTTCACCCTGAAACTGAAGAGAGAGAGAAAAAGAAAAAAAAAAAAGGAAGAAAATTTGATTTAATCAGACAACTAAGAAGTTATTTGGATATTACAATGGAAGATGTGAAAAGAAGATGTGAAAAGAAGAATTAAAGAACAAAAGTTGAAACAGATCTTGACAGGACCTGCCCTGAAGATCTGAAGGCAGGAAGCTGTAACCGTTCCAGAGGTTTAAATAACTACACATGGCAAGAGTCCCTCAGAAGCTGCAGCAGGACACTCTCCCTTTAATATTGCCTTTGCTTTCTTTCAGTGGTCTCCAGGTCATCCAGGAATTGTTTGATCCGGTGGATAAAATCCTCTTTCTTCTTTTATTCTGGGGATCAGAAGAGAAAAGTCTGAAAAATTAATGCTAAGCATCCAGTTCTACACTTCCAGAAGACAGAATAAGCTCTCCACAAGTGTAGTCACAGTTCAGTGTGTTCCAGCATATATTTTTTGCTGCCAGTCCAATATCCAGAAGATTTATTGGAGTCAACACTTGGTTTGTGTTATCACAGAGTTTTAAGAGGCTTTCTGTCCTGATTTAGAAATTGGCAATGATTAATTATACTCAAAAACCGTTACAAAAGTTCTACCTCTTGATTATATTTAACATTAAAAAGGAACTTGACTCAGATTTCTTCTTTGAGTTTATCCAGCTCCACTTTCCAAGGGATGCTGCTGGACTTCTGTTGGTCGAGCTAAACTGATGTAAATTTTTACAGACTGTGATCAAGGAACTTCTTGACCTTCCCTCTGCTAAGCAGGCTCTGTTCATTCCATTTTAAGACAAATCCAGTGTTTTAATGACTCTGCTCTGAACCATCTCCAATTTATCAAACTCTTTCCACTGTAACATGGCCATAATCTCACCAGCGAGAGAATTAACACGACTTGGGCCAAATGGAGGATCCGTGTTTATGCCTCAAGGAATCCCATTAGTCCTTCTTGGCTCCTGCGTGGAAGTAGGAGCTCATATTTGCCTGATTGTCTGCCATGAGCCTCTCCCAGAGTTACTGCTTTGTATAAGCCCTATAAAAAAATCAATCCACTCTATATGGTAATTTGTAGGATGGAGGCAACCCCTGATGGATGACTGAGCTGCTTTATTTGCTCTGTAGAATTTGGATCTCCTTGAAATACAGACTATTTGTCTGAGCTCTGTTTACTAAATGATCCCTATGTCACCACAGAGACAATCCCATCCTTCTTACTTAGTCCCCCACAAGCTCAGTGACATCTATAAAATTTGATTGTTATATTTTATTCCTGGCATCCGAACGAGGAGGAAAATGCTTGATACTGAAGGGCCAAAATTGATATTTTCACAAGTCCATTATAAATAATTATTTAGGACTGGCCTGACAGGGCCTATATTAACTTGGAGAACATTTCTGCAGGAGATTTGTTATTTCTTGATCTACAGAGGAAGGAAAACACCAAATCTATTTTCTGCTGAGATGCTCCAAGGCAAAACAAGGAGAAGAAGACAACTGTGTTCTCCCTTCAAACCCAGAGAGGGCTAAATAAAAGCTTCAAATGCACAAAGACATCATTGTCCACCCAGAAGACATCACGACACAGGACATCTGTTGTCCTGATGTCCCTGCCTGGTCAGATCTTCTCTTTTCCTGCTCCTTTTGCTGCCAGTTCTGATCCCCAGTGGCTGGATACAGGTGGAAAAGGGGCTTCACAGAACTACAGAATGTCCTGGATGGAAGGGACCCACAAGGATCAGCGAGTCCAGCTCCTGGCCCTGCAGAGGACACCCCAAAAATCCCACCCTGAGAGCCTCGTCCAAACCCTCCTTGAGCTCTGGCAGCCTTGGGGCCGTGACCATTCCCTGGGGAGCTGTTCCAGTGTCCAACCACCTCTGAGTGGAGAACATTCCGCTGAAATCCAACATAAATCTCCCCTGGATCCAGGCCATTCCCTGGATGTGCATGCCTCTACCACTAATGCAATCTGGATCCAGTAATTTACAAATGCCTCTCTTATCCTCTGAACTATAAACCTTCCCAAAAATGGGCATCACAAATTCCACATCCAATCAGGGACTGATGAATCAAGGAACAGCAAGTGGAAACCACAGTCCTGAGGTGGAGATCGGTCAGAGATTGGACTGGATGGTCTTGGAGGTCTTTTCCAACCTCAGTAATTCTGGGATTCTGTGATTCTAACACTCAGTGGCAACTGAATAATATTAAAGTTGGATTTTTTTCCTCAGCAAAATCCAGTTTTGCCTTCTAGATCCAGATTGAAACTGATCAAAAGAATAAAAAACCTCATTAATAATCTAATGCTTTACCCCTCACACAGGGAGCTCCTGTGTGCCAACATTTTCATCTACCTTGGCAGCACATCTGACTTAACTTGGTCTCACAAAGACGTTTTGCATCATTTAAGAGCAGCAGAGAAGTGAATCACAGAATTTCACATTCATTTCGGCTGGAAAAGTCCTCCAAGATCATCCAGTCCAACCTGTGACCGATCCCCACTTTGTCAACCAGACCACAGCCCTGAGTGACACATCCTGTTGTCCCTTGAACACCTCCAGAGATGGGGACTCCACCACCTCCTTGGACAGCCCCTTCCAATCCCTGACCACCCTTTCCGTGAAGAAATTCCTCCTGATGTCCAGCCTGAACCTCCCCTGGCACAGCTTGAGGGCATTTCCTCTCATCCTGTCCCTTGTTCCCTGGGAGAAGAGCCTGACCCCCACCTGGATCCATCCTCCTGTCAGGGAGTTGTGGAGAGCCAGAAGGTCCTCCCTGAGCCTCCTTTTCTCCAGGGAATGATGACGCTTTTGGAAATGGGAATATCAAACAGAACCACCCATTTTATCAACAATCTAATTTTATCAATTAGCCTGAGCAAATTCCAGCTCAGGCGGGAGCCAGTCTTCCTTTAAAAGCAACTGAAGCCTACAGTGGGTGAAGAACACACCAAGGATGGGAAGCAGCAGGAAATTTTCCCACTTCTCCCAATTTTCCATGAATTGTGACATCCTCCAGGTGACCTGGGGCTACAGCCCTAAAGTCCCTTGATAGCTTTTATTTATTGCAGTAGAGCTGTGAATCAGTGCCCTTGTTTTTCTGGATGCATAAATAAGGGTTTATAAATGAGTTTATATGATCAGCTAATAAAAAGATAGACCCTGCCTTGAAAAAAATTAACATCTGCTTTAATTAAAAGTATTATTAATACAGCTGGGCAATATTTAATGCTCTGTGCATACTGCAGGAAAATGTTTGTTAGTTTTTTAACCACTTGTGCTGATTTTCTCCCTGTTTTTCAGGCATTATCTGTATGGATATAAGGAATTCTCCAGAGGTAAAACCATATCCACAGGAAAAGTGCTATTCCTTCATCCCAGTGTGGTGACGAGCATTTTCAGTGGGGCAGACTTGAGGTAACCCAGTTGCTATGGGGTTTTGACAACCTGGTGTGAAAAGCAGCCTTTTATATCAGGAAAAACAGCAAAGTTCATTCAGAGCATTCCAAGCCTGCACATCAAAGTTAATTTATGTAGAATTAGGATGTCAATTTAAAGCACGAAAACCACTGTTAATTAACATTTTGTGGCTGTTGTTGCTCCATGGTAAACAAGGCACATGACAAAGGGGAATCTGAAATGGATTTAAGCTCCCTTGAAACAACTTTTTCTGGAATACGAATTTTCAGAGGAGAAGTTGATGAAGATAATCAACCTTGTGGCCTTCTAGGAGGGAGTGACCACATCAGTGGATGAGGGAGGGGCTGCAGATGTCACTTTGGAGGGCTAAGTGACACACCTGAAGGACAAGACCATCCAGACAAACCTGGGCAGGCTGGAAAAGCCACCCATGGGAATCTCACGAGGTTTAAGAAGACCAAGTGTTGGTGCTGCACCTGAGCTGGGGTCAATCCCAGGGTCAATCCAGGCTGGGGATGACTGGATTGGGAGCAGCCCTGGGGAGAAGGAGTTGGGGGTGGTGGGTGAGAGGCTGGACATGACCCAGCCATGTGTGCTCCAATCCCAGAAATCCAAACGTGTCCTGGGTTCCTCCAAAGCACCTTGGGCTGCAGGTGAGAGGGGAATTCTGCCCCTCTGCCCCTCTCAGGTGTGACCCCACCTGCAGAGCTGCCTCCAGCCCTGGGGTCCCTGTGCAGGAAGGAGCTGGAGCTGCTGGAGAGAGTCCAGAGGAGATACAAAGATGATCAGAGGGATGGAGCAGCTCTGCTGGGAGGAAAGGCTGGGAGAGCTGGGATTGTTCAATCTGGGAAGGAAAAGTCTCCAGGGCGACCTAATTGTGGCCTTCCATTACCTGAAGGACCTGACAAGAAAGATGGAGATTATTTGGAATGGCTTCCAATTTACGAGAGTAGGTTTAGATTGGATATGAGGAAGGAATTCTTCCCTGTGAGGGTGGCATAGGTTTCCCAGAAAGCTGTGGCTGCCCCATCCCTGGAAGTGTCCAAGACCAGGTTGGACAGGGCTTGGAGCAGCCTGGGATAGTGGAAGGTGTTCCTGCCCACGGCAGGGATTGAAACAAAATGACCTTCAAAGCCCCTTCCAACCCAAACCATTCCATGGTTTTATGATTCAATCTAGATTTGCTTTCCAGACAAAGAAGCAATTTTAAAGAGAGAAGTATTTAACTTTTCTAAACTGCCCCTCTCAACTGACTGAAGGTTAAGGAACACGTCAGACTCAGTGGGCACACTTGAAAGTCCTCTCCAAATTTTTTAATGTGTCTTTTGGAGCATTTTTTTCCCTCCCCAAACTGGAAATAATTGTCTGTGATATCCAAATTAGTCTGTGCAAAATTTTATCAGGAACATTTGTAATTTAAATTGGATCTACAAAAGGAGGGGGATAAAAAAAAATCTGTTCCTTTCATGCTCATTATGTATCTCAGCAAGACTGATGACATTTTAATATTAACACTGTTATGGGTTCCATATAAAAAAATTAAGTCTACTTAATATTCCAGATTCTGCTGATTGGAGTAGTTATTCTTGACAATGGAAAATCAATTGCTATTCTAATTAAAATGAATGGCAGAGAAATAAACAAAACAATAAAGGAATAAATGTATTCCATATATTAGGTAGAAGCCTGTGTTTTCTCTTGGAAGTTCATCTCCTTTTGGAGTGTTTTTTCCCCGTTGTCTGGTTTGAACTTTGAACTTGAGCTGGAAGAGCAAAGGTGCCTCAAAATGTCAAGAAAGCACAGACAAAGAGCAGTGCCTAAAGGAATATTAAAAATTCCAAGGAGTTTGTCTAACTGGAAATGGGAGCTGATGTCCCCAGTACAGACAGACACCTTGACTTTGTTAATCCCAGTGGTTTTCCTGAGAAAGTCCTAAAACAGTTCTTGTTTGCATTGTGTTGTAAAGCAAAGGTCAAACAGAATTCCCTTTTCCCAACTCCAGGTAAAAATAGGTTTTCAAGCTTATTTTTTTTTCCCTGCTTTTCCCCCTTTATTTTCTTTTTTGCGTCCTTTTAGCTGGGAATGAAATGAAGGGAAAATGGAGAGGAAAGAGGAAGGAAGGGAAAAATTTAAAAATTGTATTTTAAATACATATTAATAACACATAATATACCAATATATAACACACATTATATATTTATTTATATCTTTCTATCTGAAAAAACCTGGAAGTGCCAATCAACAGCAGTGGAACATGAACTGCTGGGTTAATGGTTGGACTCCATGATCCTAAAGGTCTTTTCCAACCTCAATAATGTGATGATTCCATGATTTTAACTGCAGTGGAAACTGCCTGAATTCTCCAATGTTTCTCCCCAAGCAATTTAAGGTGGTGTAAACAAATACCCCTACTAAGAAAAGGAGATCTTCCACTTGGCTCCTCTTTCCCATATATTCCTAGGACATCAAGGCTATTCCAGGTAGTGGAAAAAGTATGGGGGAGAGGAAGAGTGAAAGAAAAAAGGCTGGAAAAGGTTTTAAAGCAAATTAACCCAGAAATCATGCCTGAGATCGATTTTCCTTAATTTTTTCATGAATCATTATGGTGCAAAAAGCAGGGGAGTCTTTAATACACAATTTTCCAAGGAATTTTCCAAAGCAAGGAGGATCCAGTTCTCACAAATGGAGAAGCAAATGACCTTGGAGAGAAAAGCACTGAAAAAGAGCTGAAATTAAAGAAAGTGATCTACGAGGAAGAGCAAGAGATGGAAGGAGTGGGTCAGCCAGCTGGGAATGACGGAGAAGAAATTCCGAGGATGTGAATCAAACTCCGAGGGGAAAGATCTATCCCGTTTAACATTCCCTGTCTGCAACAAAAGTAATCACAAGCTAATCACCCCCAAATCACCTTGGAGTCAATAAAGATTGACTTCCTGTATCGACGGAATCAATCCCATGAATTATCCCACAAAATTCTGGTGCCGTCGTCAGGTTGAGAAGAATAATTAACACCTTAAACAACCCGGGATTATTGACTCACTTGAGTCGGGGGAGTCTGGTGGAACTCCTGCCAAGATGCCTCCACTCCACTTACTCACAATTTGCCACACTCATGGGATTAATGTAGCCCTGCCAAGTGCTCATTGATATCTTGGAAGGAAATAAAGAAGGAATTATGTAATTCAAGTTTCAAGTACAACTTTATGGGGAACATCAAGCGCAGCTTCAGTCCCAGAGAAGAAATTCCACCAGGAACTTGTGCAATAAATTGGGGGTTTCAGGGGCAGGAGAACCTCTCTGACCTGAAGAGGTGACTGTGGGAGCTCAGTTCATGGAGCTGGACAAAGGAATTGCTGGTCATGGATTGGCTGCTGTCCATAAATACACCCAGGAGGGAAATGCCAAGGAATGGGGACTGTTTGGACTAAAGGACATGGCTGGCAAAAGAACAAACAGATCTAAACCAGCTGTGCATAAATGAAGCAGAGAAAATAGGAGGAGCTGATTGGAACAACCTCCCATTTGGAAAAAACAGAGGCAAAAACTTTCTGTCGTAGAGGACATTTATTAAAAAAAAATGGGATTTGGAGCCACGGTAGCCATTGCCAGCAGGGCAGCAGCTGCAACGTGCCAGGTTTATTTCTGGGTTCTCATCTGCTTTCATGGGACATCTTTTGTGCCACGAAAATGATCTGAGGGCCCCTCTTCCATGGGGACAGGCTGAGAGAGTTGGGCTTCTCTAGGCTGGAGAAGGCTCCGGGAAGACCTTGGAGCCCTTTTCAGTGCCTAAAGGGGCTCCAAGAGAGCTGGAGAGGGACTTGGGATAAAGGACAGAGTGACAGGTCACGGGGTGATGGTTTTAAACTGAAAGAGCATGGGTTTAGATTGGATATTAGGGAGAAATTCTTCCCTGTGAGGGTGGTGAGGGCCTGGCACAGGTTTTTCAGAGAAGCTGTGGATGCCTCATCTCTGGAAGTCTTCAAGGCCAGGTTGGATGGGGCTTGGAGCAACCTGGGATAGTGGAAGGTGTCCCTGCCCATGGCAGGGATTGGAACAGGATGATTTTTAAGGTCCCTTCCAACCCAAACCATTCCATGATTCTGTGATCCTCAACAAATTTCCCTTTTCCCTCTCACACTTTTCTCTATCTGTAGTTTCCCCAGCTTTCCACAGCCCAATCAAGTGAAGAAGAAAATTAACTCAAAAAACATGGACAGATTTAATCATCTGACTTCATTGTTAGGCTGAATTTTCTCTCCGTTCTTTGCCCAGCCTTCAGTTTGGCTGCCACTCAACCAAGGGGCCAAAAGAGTTGAAAACCATGAGTTGGTGGAAGGATAAATCCCCTCGGACACAATCAGTGTCTCTTGCTAATTGTTCCTGGCTCGTTCTGACCAGCAATTAGTTCTAATATCCCGGCTAATTCAGCTCTGATGATGTGATATCACCATCAATCACTTTAATGACCCATCTGGCAAAGTATTACCAAGACCAACTTCAGCCCATGTTGTGACTGTAGCCCCTCAGTTCTGTGGTTATTTTGGAGTCCAAGAGCAGTCAATTCATGTCTGATTATCATTTTTAACCGAGCAGAAGTTTACACGCATCCTATCCAAATCTGGGCCTCTCCCACCACCATTTAACCGGGTTGTGCTGAAATTAATAATGAGAAACCTCCAGATGGCAAATCAGGCCACTGAGGAGCTGAATTGTCCCTGGAAGGAGCTCAACATCCATGGATGGAAATCCAATAGCCCCAAAATGTAGGTACTTCATTCCAGTGCTTAAAACCAGGTGGGTTAAATCTGAGCCCCTGTGCATTGGGAGCATGAGAAGAGCTCAACCACACTCTTAGAAAAGTCTGATTGCTTTAAATGTTTTTTTAGCCCCATCACAGAAAAAACACCACAGTTTTTACTTATCAGGATATTTATTTATTTATTTAATGGAATATTTATCCTCATGCTCCAAATTAGAGTCATGTAAGTGTTATTAGACTGGGTTGAAGCATCAGAATTCTGTTTGGTGGGAAGCGCCAAGTGTCAAGTGTTTAAAAAAAAGCAAATTTTGTAACAATTAAAACAGAAATAGAAATCAAAATATGATTCTGCAAAACAGGGTTTCTGAGGAAGGCTCTGAATTCAGTTTTTCTGAATTCAGTTTTTCTAATGCTGGTGCCTGATGTGGATTTTATTTTGTGGGAGCAAGAGAATAATGGAATCACGGGATGGAAGGGATATTCGAGACCATCCCATTCCAACCCCCTTCCATGGGCAGGGACATCTTCCACTAGATCAGGTTGCTCAGAGCCCCATCCAGCCTGACCTTGATAATTAGTGTGTAGTCTGGATTTTTAATGAGATTATCCATGCCCATGTCTCAAAACTTTTTAAAAGTTGGCACAATTATCCTGTTTTGCAGGCAGGAAAAATGAGGAACAGACAAAGGATTTAGTGACTCAGAGCTTGGTGATAAATCCTCAGAAATTCTTCCTCTGCTCTGAAGAATTTGTGCCTCTTCTTGATTCTCCTTTTCCACCTTTTTCCACAGGTAATGGGGTGATAGTCCCTCTCTCCATTGACAAATGTAACAAAAACCGTGGAATCATGAAAATTTAGGTTGGAAAACACCTCTAAGGTCATCAAGTCCAACCATTTCCTCAGCACTGCCAAGGCCACGACTAAATCGTGTCCCCAGGTGCCACATCTATACAGCTTTTAAATCCCTTCAGGAATGGTGACTCCACAACTGCCCTGGAAAGCTTGTTCCAATTATTTTTATCGCTGCATCAGGTTTGATTGGCATCAAAAAACTTGAGAAAAACGGGTCTGGAAAAAAAAAAACAGGTCTAGGACAGAAAAAAATACCACAGATGAGCTTAAAAATTATCAAATCCCCCTGTAAGGGGCTCCGGGTTTGTGGTGTGACACAGATCAGAAATACAGATGTGGAGGGGAAAATTTATCCCAAGATATTTTATCCCCCAGCTGGGTTCTTTCCACTTTCCTCCAAACCACTGAGTTAGGCAGACTGGAGTGATTGCCTGCAAGAAAGAATTACCTGTTAAAGAATTGCTTGGAATGAAAAGGACCAAGGAATTAGAGGACCCCTCCCAACCAGGTGCCAATCAAAGATCCAAACACCATTATTACAAGGAAAACTCTCAGGAGGGGTGGGGGATTAGAGGTGTTTGTTTCAGCAGTGTTAGGAGTTGATGAATTCCCTGCAAAAACAGGCAAAATCCTCTCTGATCCCGCTTTATCAATTTCTTCCCATTAAACACAAGCAGGTCACGGCCCAGTCAGGACGAATGAAAATAGGATTGGAGTCAGAGTGGGAGTGTGGGATTCCTGCTGTTGAATTAAAGCTGAGTCTTTGATGCAGAGGCAGCAGCAAATGATTCAGTTTGGCTCTGCTTTCCACCAGCAGCTCCATTCAGCCTCATTTCCCAAGTTTTTAAAGGAGAGAGGTTCTCATTTCCCACATGCTCTCACATTTTGGAGAGTTCCTCTCCCGGAATGATGGGGTTAAAATAGAGCAGGAGGAACAGAGAAAGAAAAGACAACTCTTGCTCTTTCCTGCAGCTGGTGGGGCACAGACACCCCTGATGAACATCTGCTGTGGGGTCAAAGCCCATCATTAAAAAGGGTTAAACACCAGCCATACATTTTTATCAATAAATTAAACAGTTCTGTGAAGAGTTTCAGATGCTCATTTCAATGCCATTGTTCTGTTAGAAAAGTTCATGCCAAAACCTTATCCCTCTGTGCTCTTACCATTCACGGGCCAGGAGTGGCAGGTCAGAGATCATTCCCAGCAAGCAGCATTTCCTCATTTTGGAAAGCAAGAGAGCTAAATAATGGGAAATAATATTTCCCTGTGCCAGCTGGCAGAGGCCCCAGGGAATGCTCCTGAAGCAATTTTAATTTTCTTACATGGATCGGGTCCTTCATGCCAGTGCCCTCCTGGGTCTGGCTGGGAACTGTCTGATCCCTCTGCTTTCCCACTCTTGCTCCACAGTTCCTGTGTTGTCCCTATTCCATCAAGAAAAAACTCCTTTGCTGAGTTTTCTGAAAGAATCTTCCCGCCCTAAACTCCACTGATGGAAAAGGAAGCAGGAGCTCCGGCTGGGTTGATCTGCCTGGGGGCACAAACCTGAATTTCAGGCAGGGAAGTTTATTCATTCGTAGTGAATCACTACTCTTGGAGGGCAAGATGCATCTCTCCTCCCATGGGAGGGATCCACGCTGGATCAGTTTGTGAAGAACTCTGGGAAAGAACCACGTTGGACATGTTTGTAGAGGACTTTCTCCTGTGGGAAAGATCCCCCAAGGGAGCAGGGGAAGAGTGTGAGGAGTCCAAGCCCTGAGGAGGAAGGAGCAGCAGAGACACCGTGTGATGAACTGACCACAATTCCCATTCCTTGTCCCCTTGGAACACTCCACGGGAGGAGGTAGAAAAATCGGGAGTGAAACTGAGCCCAGGAAGAAGAGAGGCCTGGGGGGAAGGTGCTTTAGTATTTGGTTTTATTTGCTCATTTACTCTGATTTTCACAGAATTACAGAACATCCTGAGCTGGGAGGGATCCATAAGGATCATCAAAGTCCAACTCCTGGCCCTGCACAGGACAGCTCCAAGAATCCCATCGTGTGCCTGAGAGCATTGTCCCAATGTTTTTGTTCTATAATAAATGAAATTAATTTCCCAGAATAGAGTCTGGCAGTGACAGAAGCTGGTGAATGATCTCTCCCTTATCTCAACCCATGAGCCTTTTATTATATTTTATATATATAATACATCATATTTATATATCTATCAATTATTATATTTTATTATATTTTATTATATTTTCTCTCCCCTATCCAGTTGAGTAGACCGTTGATAGAGCACTTTGGTGGGCACCTGGTGTCCGTCCAGGCCTAACCCACCACAAAGGTTTAGAAGATCTAAGTGAGAAATGAAAGGCTGAAAATCAGAAAAAAATCTGGGTTTGGAGTTTTTTTGCAGGCCTTTTCCACTCTCCAGGGTGCTCTGAAGCAGGAAAGATTTTTCTCCATAACAAAGACTTTTCAACCATGAACCTCCACCTGCATCAGGAGTTGGATTTCAATGATCCTCATGGTGGCTTCCAACTCAGGATATTTATGATTCTGTGATATCTGAGGAACTTCCATGGACCACCAATGGGATCAGAGCAGGTTTTATGGACTCCCCGGGACACCTCCTTCCCCAAAATGTCCCAGTATGGGGAAGGATGGCTCTGCTTTGATGACAGCTGGATACTTTCATTTTCACTACAAGCCAAGAGCTGAGCCTGAGGTTCATGGAATCATGGAATATTCTCAGTTCAAAGGAACCCACATGGATCATGGAGTCCAACTCCTGGCCCTGAACAGGACAACCCCAAGGATCCCACCAGGATCTGAGGTTATAAAATATCTTGGACCTGAAAAATCAGTGACACCAAAGATGGGCGACATCAAAGATCAGTGACACCAACATCACATGGAGATAAAAACCGAGGCCAAAGACAGGTGTGATTTCCCTCAGAAGGTGGTTTTTGAGCTTAAAATAAAATTCTTCATGGATGTTCTGCTGGAATATGCAGATGGACATTTGTCACTGTCCCTGGCAGAGTTGTCACCGTATTATCTTTAATATGATTGTTTTATTCCAAAGGAATCACATCCTAGAACTGCTCAAGCCTTTCCATGATCTCTCTACAAAGAAAACCTCAACAAAAAGCTGGGATTCCTCGAATGCTGACATGATCCCAACTGATCCTCAAATTCGGTGCTGCGACTCTCCTTCAGAAGGGTTTGGAACTGCTGGTGACTTTTGTACCAGAGCAAGGAAGAGGTCCTGTATTTCCTGGATCCCAGGAAATTCTCCAAACCACTGGGCCGTGCTTCCCTTTCTTCAGTAAGGAAAGTAAAGGTCATTTCCTGGTGAGCAAGCAGGGAAAATCCCCAGCACACAGCACCAAAAAGCAAATTTACAAAAAAAAAATTAGGGATAATGTGAAGGGTAGCCCGAACTCAGCAGCAGAAGACTGAGATTCATCCCTTCATTCCTGTCTTCCAAGGAAAGCACAATTAGTGGGAGCCAGTGAGGCTCAGAGGCATTTCTGCATCTCTGTGTGATCTTGAGTCTCCATTTCTGTGAATTTTTTGCTGTTCTTCCCCGAGATCGGGATTCTGCCAAGAAAAGAGAAGCACCAGGAAAAGAGAAAACCCTCCCTGTGTTGCCAAGATGATCCAATCACTTTTTGGGATCCTGTTTCAGGAAGGACCTTGAGAACAGTTTCTGGAACAAACCCACCGATATTCACTCCACCAGTTTGGGATATTTTTGCTGGGAATGGGAGTCCCCATTCCAGTCAGCCCTCGGCTGGATTTCCAACACGGAGAGTGACTGAAAGAGTTTTTCTGGAAACCCAGTGCCTTTCTCCTACTTCAGGTTCTCTTTCTGGCACTTTCTGGACTTGCTGAGTTAATTACTGCGTTTAATTGGGCAGTCTGGGAGAACGCAGCAAACCCAAGGAGAAGCCGGAAAAGTTCAAAGTTTACCTTTAATTCCAGCAGGTTTCTCATGGATCCAGCCTTGTTTTGCTCCACCAGTCCGCTGCTAAATGGAAGGATAAGGCTCTTTATTCCAACCTCACACTTCTCTAACCCCCGGGCAGCTCCAACCCCCTCCTTTTAATTATCACTCCAAAAGCAGAGAGCCCACGGTTCCGTGAGTCACAAATTATATCTCCCAGCAGAGCATAATGCTCCTTTTCACACCTACAAAGGATGAGTCACCACAAAATAGGAGGAAAACAAA
>VZRO01008272.1:168071-194188 GCA_013397915.1 Daphoenositta chrysoptera | reverse complement strand
AAAAAAAAAAAAAAGGGAATTTCGAAATTCCCCCATCAATAGAAGCAGAAGGAAAAACTTCAAGGGAGGAATTACTGGTGGACAGAGCATTTGGAAATGGTTGCTGGTTTTGACTGGGATAATGTTCTTCGTAGTAGCGGAGTTTTGGAGTTGTGCTGGAAGCAGTGTCAATAAACAGGGATGCTTTAGTTGTTGTCCATGAATTTAGGGATAAAGCCACCAAATTTTCCCACTTTTACCCTTCCAACTTTCTCCTGATCCCACCAGGGCTGCACAATGTGTGGAACTGAGTTGCTGGTTGGGGTTGAACCACGACAAATGAACAAAACACGGAATTTTCCTTCAGGTGAGTTTTGTCTCAAAAAGCGTCGTAGCAAAGAAACAGAGGTTGAAGTTCCCACTCCAGCTCTTCCCAGGTGTTCTTTATTAGAAAACAGCAGGAAAAGTTAATGGGAAGGGAAGGGAAGGGAAGGGAAGGGAAGGGAAGGGACAGCGTGTGTGGAAGAGCTGGAGAACTCTTCTCCCGGGCAGCTGGGAAAGGGGAAAGGGCCTTAAGTTGCACCAGGGAAGGTTCAGGTTGGACAGTAGGAAAAATTTCCTCACTGAAAGAGTGGTTAAGCATTGGAAGAAGGAAGGGTTGGAGTCACCATCCCTGGAAGTGTTCAAAAAAAGGAGTAGATGTGGCACTTTGTGATCTGGTTTAGTGGGAATGGTGGGATTCGGTCAAAGGCTGAACTTGATGATCTCGGGGGTCTTTTCCAACCTTAATGATTCTATGGTTTTTTATAAATAAGGAATCAGCTCCCAGTGCTTGTGAGGATTATTCAGGGAGGGCACAAGAAATATTGGAAGCTGGGAATGAATGCAAAGCCAAAGCTTATTCAAGCAGAAACTGAAGGCACCTGGTATCTCTTTTCCAGGTAGGAATAGAGTGGGTAGGAGATCTCTGGTCCAACCTCCTTCTCCAGTCAGGGCTGGCTTTAAAGGAAAATCAGGATGTAGTAAAGGAAAATCTTGATGTAGCTCAGTTATTCTGTATTTCCAGGAGATATCCAAGGCCAGGTTGGATGAGGCTTGGAGCAACCTGGTCTAGTGGAAGGTGTCCCTGGCCATGGGAATGAGATGATCTTCATGGCCCCTTCCCAAACCATTCCAGGATTCTGGGATTCTAGGAACAAACAGAAAACCTCCCGGGCTCACAGGAACACACTCGCAAAATATTCCCTTAGGAAAACCATCTCTGGTCGTGTCATTGACAGAGAGTGATTTGTCCCCCAAGGAAGATTTAGGGAATTTCACAAGAAAGGTTTTGTTTCACTTCCTTTTCATTTTGCAGCTCCAATTCATCCAAAAGGGAGATGTTTCCAGGAACACACACAAGGAAGGAAGATTTCCCTCAGTTTAGGATGTTGCCAGATGAATTCCTGCCCGCTGCATTATCCAGTGGTGATTAATGAGATCTCAGGAGTGATGCTTCCGGAGAAGAGAAATTTGAGGTAAACAGGTAATCAAATAAACGTTGGGGGAAAAGGCTGTGGGGACGCAGAGGGATCCATCAGCACCTGCCAGCTCAGGAAAACAACTCCCCTCAACCAGAAAACGCTGAGGAAGCTGCTGGGAAAGCCAAGCCTCAGAAAGTACAAAGTTCCTCACTTTTTTACATCCTGGAATGAAGAGAGATTGCAGGAAAAGCAGGGTATGTGCACTTGTTCTCTGCCAGTCTTCAAACAGGTCCCTTTTCCCTTAAATATCTCCCAGTTTTTCCTGGCTTTATGTCCTTGTCTTGCTCTGCTTGTTCATCACATCAACCCCTTCCTTTGGCAAATTCTGAGGCACTGACACCTGAGGTGTTTCCAGTATCAAAAATTCATAAAATCACCTTTTTTTCCTCTCATCCTTTCCTTGTAGGCCCATTTGAGGACATCTTAAGGAAATTAATATCAAACCCTTCTGGGCACTGATCTTTCCACATGTAAATACACAAGTTCAAGGTTGTGAAGTTATTTGGGTTTAAAACCCTTTATTTTAATATTTCCATTTATTTTCTTTTTAATGTTTGTAACAATTTAACGTGCCTTTAATCTTCAAATTATATTGTCCAATGGGCAGGACCCTAATTGTTCATGAAATGATTTCTTTTATCAGGTGAAGAAATCAGTGCCAAAGATATTTAAGGATTTGAACTGACTTTGGAAGGGCCTGAAATAGGGGAAAAGAGATGGATACAGACCAAAATCATCAATGATTTTACAATTTAGAAATACATAGAAAACACAGAATATGTAGAAATACATAGAAATGCATAGAAAACATAATTTCTGTGCTCAAGGATATTGTCTGGTTTATTCATGTGCTAATAGAGGGAAGAAAATCTCTGGGTAACTTTTCTCACATCCCTGGAGATGGTTCCTCTTGACATTTGGGGATTTTGGTGTTTCCTGGACTGTTTGACTTCGTGCTGGACTGGAAGGAGCACAAGGCAAAGCCAGGAAGCACATTCCACGATTTCTCCTGGCCCAAGCTAATTATTTCTTCTATCATAACGTAGCTGGAAGAGGAAAAGTGTTAAAAACGCCTTTTCATTCCATGTTACTGTCCCAGCAATCGTATAAATATAAATATAAACAACGGGGTCTTGGATTTGGGGTTGAAGAAGAGCCCTTGGCAAGGGAACAACTCCCGGCCAGATTTCCGTGGCAATTCTGAAACTCAGTTTGTCAGTGGGAATCGGAATTTCTGAGAAGAAAGGTTGGATCAGCACCTCAAACGACTTCAGGAAAGCTGCCCACAATCCTGATTCCTGTTTGGCTGCTGGTTCCTTCCTCATCGGATCTTCCCACCGGCCCTGTGGTGGTGAACAGACATGAATTCATCCTGATTTGCCAGGGGAAACAGAAATATCAGCCACTAAGTGAAACCCCAAATCCAGTCATTATTGGAGACAGGACGAAGGGAATGACTTCAAACCAAAAGGGAACAGGTTTGGATGGGACTCGGGGAAGGAATTATTTATCCTGAGGGTGGTGAGGGCCTGGCAAAAGTTTCCCAGAAAAGTTGTGGATGTCCCATTTTCCAGGGGATTGTTGAGCTGTTGGATCTGTGTAGAGCAAAAAGGTGGAAAGAGATTGGACCAATTAAAAAAACCCAAATTTTAGAGCTACGATAACCCAAGGAAATGTGCTTTGGGAAGCTTTGAGGATCTGTATTTCTTCCTGCCACTGATCGTCCTTGTCTCAGAAAATCCTAATTCTTTATAAAATTTAGGAAATCCAATAAAAATATATTAGACATCCTTGTTAATTAAACAGAACAATGCAGAAATCTCCTTAAGGGATTATCTGTGATAGAACCTTGGGTTTAGCTGGGTTGATGCTCAGAGGGTCTGAGAGAGTCCACCAAAGTGGTGGGTGGGCAGTCTTCAAAAGAAATGGCATTATTTAATCATGAAGTTTTTAATTTTGCAGATTAAGGATGATCAGACATCGATTTGTCCACCAATGGCTGGAATTTTGCTCCCAGAAAAAAAAACCCCACCAAAACAGGATTAGTCACTGATTAGAAAGAATAAAAAGCTAAAAATACCACTCTGGTGCAGGCAACGTGACTCGAGTCCTGTCTTTATTGCAGCTTCCCATGTGGGTCCTTATTTCCCACTGAAAAGTGGGAATAATAACACGTCCCATATCAGTATCCCAGGAGGATGCATTGCTCTAAATTGTCTGAGTTTATCTTTGTAAATACAGATATTAAAACCATTAGAAACCATGGTATTTAGTGCTCCAAAATCCTCCTTTGCAGTAAAAACACGGACAAAATCTCCTGTAGTGCTTTGCTTTCTTATCTTCTTCCCAAGGAAAAATAATCTTCCCTGGGGAAAAAAAAAAAAAAAAAAAAAAAAAAAGAAAAGAAAATTGGAGTGGTGATTTGGTTGGATTTTTCATTTGATATATTTGTTCCTGGGAAAGGAAATTAAATGCACACATCTGTACCTGGAACTGAAAGTGTTGGTTAAAGTAATTATGAGGGGGGAAAGGTAAATAAAAAATAAATGTATTCTGCAGATTTAAGGAAAATAAGAAAATACAGCATTTTTAGAAGCTAAAAGCAGGGAATTGGATTGAACATCAGACTTGGAGCTCAATCTCAAAATGCACTTTTCTTTCTGGGTGATTCTCCTCCGACCTTCTGCTTTCCAGAGGCCAGGGATGAAATTCGATGCCCAGACAGCTCCAAAGAAACAATAAAGGAGCAGCCCCTCGGGGAGAGGGGTGAGAAGGAGGGAGACTGATAAAGGAAGACAGGAAAATTGTCATGGAATTAGCAAACAATGGCAATAACCAAAGGGAAAGTCAATAAATCCAGCATTGATTTTCCGATGTTCTCTGCGGGTGTGAAACGCTCCCAACTCGGAGTTTTTAATCAGCTGAGCCAGTCAGATCGAGGAAGGATTTTCCTGCCTGAATAACCCTGGAGTTGGAATAGCTCAGCATCCGAGCTGTCTTTTCCTGTTATTTTATCTCCCACAAGGTTCAGCTGGAAGAGGAGACCTCGACCTTTACAACACAGAGATCATCTGGGGGAAAAAAAAAAAAAAAAAAAAAAAAAAGAAATAAAAAGAATGGCTGGAACAATATTCAAAGGAGAAATAATTTCCCCCGTGCCCCAAACTCATCAGTTTGGGTTCAATTTATAAAATAACTCCTCTCCTGACTGACTAAAAGCTCGTGGGTCTTTCTTTGGCTCTTCTTTCCCAGCCAAAGGGGAGCTGAAGGGAACAAGGCTGAAAAAAAAAAAGTATTTTCTGAGCTTAATGAAATCTTGCAGCGGGATTAACAATGAATTGAAAAAAGGAAAGCTCCAAACAGGGGTTTTCCAGAGGCATCTTCTAATATCCTGTAGAAAATGTTGTGAATTTTCCAGCCAGCCACATAAACTCAGGAATGGCCACTGACCACCGAGCAAATTCCGAAGGTGCAGCCTAAATCTTGTTGGCTTGTTTACAGCTCTCCATAAAAACAGAGTGGGATTTTACTCTTTAATACACTGAAAATCCACTTTATGACAACTGTGTTACTTTTTATGTTCATTTCCACTTTTTACTGTGGCTTTCTAAGGAAACTCATGGATCAGAGGGCCAGTAAACTGGGATAAACTGGTGTACACTCCCCATATACTCCATGTGCTGGTAGGATAACACACTGGGATTATTTTTTCCCCTCCAAATTTTGTCTTTCCAGTGTGAGGGTCACAATTTGTGGCCACTGTGTCACCTTGCAAGCAATTAAAATAAAATATTTAGAGTGGTCCAGTCCCATGATCCTGGCAGTCACTGGGGAAAAAACAACTTAGGAACGTCAGTGGATTTCAGAGCTTGTGTTCATGTTTTCCATAAGGAGAAGTAATGATTCCATCTCTTTCCTGGGAATTAGGTTTGCACCAATCTGTGTTTTGTATCTTCCCAATTAATCTCCCCCTCCTGTTGCCCATTTAAACCATTCCACACCCTGCAGGGACGAGGGTTGGTTTTATCTGTTTCCTAGAACCCTGATGTCCAACAAATCATTTATGGAGCTCAGCCTTGGGATACCCTTAAAAATTGGGATCCCTCACCTTATATCATATGAAGGAACTTGAGGAAAAGTAAAATCAGGGTTGTTACACTGAAGATAACTCAGGAATTCAGTGGCCTCAGTGAACATTTGTTTCTATTCTTGATGCCTTGAGAGGCTCCCTAGAAACAGAGCCCAGACAGGAATAAGGGAATAAAGGTGGGTATTTATTGGAAAGGCCTTCAAAGGTGCACCCTGGGGAGCCAAGGGCTCCAAGCTGGACCCCAAGATGGACCCCAAGGTGGACGACGAGTCACGAGTTCCCTACAGCTTTATAGGTTTGGTCCATTTGCATATCAGCATAAATTCGCCAATTAAAACTTTAGCTAATGATGTAATTTCCCCTCAGCTTGCCCCCCTTTAGAGGCTTTGGGCCCAGGACAGCCTGGGTGTGCTTGGAGAGCAAACCCAGAGAGGTTTTGTTATGTCCAGAGAACAGAAGTCAGCAGGCTACAAGAAACTTCAGAGTTGCACACTGGGCAATTCAGGATTCAAAAATGTAGGAGTTAAAACCTCAGGCATCATCCTCTTGGATTTACACCCAGTGTTATTCCCTTTGCTTTCCTCCAGGGGATGAGGATTTGTTTGCGCACATATATGGACGATATATAAACATAACTTACCTCTGCCTGTGCAGACAGGGAGTTATGATGCTGCTGAGCTGCTGTTGAAGAACAAGGAATATTTGAGAGAGATGAGTGGGATTAGATGGGATATGGGGAAGAAATGCTTCCCTGTGAGGGTGGTGAGGCCCTGGCACAGGTTTTCCAGAGAAGCTGTGGCTGCCCCATCCCTGGAAGTGTTCCAGGCCAGGCTGGATGTGGTTTGGAGCAACCTGGGATAGTGGAAAGTGTCCCTGCCCATGGCCAGGAGTTGGAATAAAATGATCTTGGAGGTCCCTTCCAATCCAACCCATTCTATGATAAGGATTCCTCAAAGTTCTGCTTGTTCCTCTTCCTCACCTCCTCTCGGCAGGGCAAGAATTAGAAAAGTCAGGCAGCAAATTATCCCTGCATTAAAAAACAGACGCAGCAAACTGAGGCAGCCAGGCTGTGTCTTTTTTCAGGATTTAGAGGCTTCCTTGGCTTTAATCCCTTTGCTGATGGCAGCTGCTCTTCCTTCTCCCTCTCGTAGGCATCAGTTCCATCATCATAAGTGATCCATCTCTCCTGAGAGAGCCTTTGGAAGTCAGAGGGGGGGAAAGGAACTCACAGAGGATCAGGAAGAAATCGGCACCTGTGCTCAAATTTAGCCCAGCATCTCTTGGACGGTGAAAGGAACCAGCACCTCTGACTGGAGAGTAAAACCTCTTGGAAAGTTATCCCAAAAATCCAGATAACAGCCGGGAGGGGCGAAGTTAAATCTTTGCCTATTTCCTTTATGCAAGCTCTGACAGTGCTGTGGGAGGATTACTCAGAGCCACTTCCAGGTGACAGATCCCAGAACCCTTCGGTCCCACTTGCAGGGACGATGATGCGCCAGAGCCTTGGAACCAGGAACATCTGTATTTTTTAGAGCGAAATATCTTTTATTACTCATTGATGTGAGTTACGGTCCAGAGTCACCTCACACAAGTCCTGCGTAGAAGGGAGAACAGGGGGAAAGAATTTCCAAAGAAATTTCAAAGAATTCCAAAGAATTTCCACAGAATTCCAAAGAATTTTCAAGGATTTCCGAAGAAATTCTTCCCTTTGAGGGTGGTGAGGCCCTGGCAGAGGTTGCCCAGAGAAGTTTTGGCTGCCCCATCCCTGGAAGTGTTCAAGGCCAGGTTGGAGCAACCTGGTCTAGTGGAAGGAATTAGATGATCTTAAAGGTCTCTTCCAAACCATTCCATGATTCTTTGATCCTTGGGATGCAGGGCTTGCACTCAAACCCCTTCTCTTCTCAGAAATAAGCTTTTGTTCATCACCGAAAAAGTTTGAAGAAACTTCTCCTGTCCCCTCTACCCAACAGGTCAAATAAACTCAAAGTTTTAGGTTTTGTGCATTTGAAATAGCCTAATTTTGTCTGATCCAAAGGAAAACACTTTCCCGGAGGATGTTTGCTTGAAACAAGCAGTAAAAAAAAAGCGGGAAAAGAAACAATGAGAGCGATGACTGAATTTGTTCAGTTCCCGGTCATGGTTCAAAATTCCACCTGGGAATTGTAGCAGACACTGGATTTTCTTTCAGGTCTTTGAACTGCTGGCAGGGTGCCCAGCCCACGCTGGAGTTGAGCTCTTCCTGGTCTTATCACTGAAGTTGTTCCCTTTTTTCCTGATCCATTTACAGCAAGGGGAGATGGAGACGGGATTTTGCAGGTGTGAGAAGCACCCAGCACATTATGAATCCCCGTCTTCACATCCCCATCTTCACTCCAGTGAATATTCCCGCATTTCCATGCACAACAGCATCAACAGGCAGAAACCTCAGTGTGTCCTGCCTGGAACACTTTTTTTCTGGAGACATGGATTTGCTTTACCCAGAGAAAGGAGTTGAATCCACCCCCTGGTTCACTGAGCAGTTGTTGGCCTCGAGGGTAATTGTAGGGGTTTTATTGTGAGTTAAAAAACGTGATTAAACATAACTGCATTAAAATATTCAGCTGACATAATTAGAGAAACAGCTAATGAATTTATTCCTGTGGCAACCTGGGGAGATTCTGGGGAGAGGACAGCTGGAAGGAAAAATTCAAGCAGCCTTTTTTTTCCTTCCTCAAATAGATGGGTTAAAAGGTGGCTTTCCCTCCTTGTTGGCCACACCACTGCTGAGCTGAGCACTCTGTGCAAGGAAAATTTGCCAGACACAGGAATGGCACAGGGAATTTTATCTGTGCCTGGAAAGCAGCAGAACTCCTTTCTTGACTTGAATGGGCTTTGTAAAAATAATGGATGGACAGATGGATCAAGAGTGCACACGTGAATGGATGTTTCCATCTGCAGATTAATTATCTCTGGGTAGAGCCCATCATTATCTTGCAACACTTTGTTTTCAGTGCATCCTTTAGGCAAAAATGTTTTTGTGGACCTAATGGCTGCTTATTCCAGCAGGGAAAAGAGGAGAGCTGCTGCTCTCTCCACTCCTCTGGCATCTCCTCCTCTCTCTCCTGGGTTGTGCCTGTGCTTGACTCAGAGCTCAAACAAAGCTCTCAAATCTCAACAGCTCTAGAGGGACAAAACAAGCAGACAAAACCATTTTTAAAAGTCTCAGACTTTGGCTGCCAGGGCTGAGTGTTGAAAAAGCCAGATGGAAAAAATCAGTGCAGGTAAAGAAGGAAAAACCACCCAGTGTTGAGACTGGTTACTGTCACAACCCAAACTTTTCATTTCTGAAATAGAATTGGGGTATGTAAGGAGAAAATCTGCATCCAGAAGAAAACTGTCTCTCAAAGGGACAATTTGTTGGTGATGGGAATGGTTTTAAACTACAAGAGGGGAGGTTTAGATGGGATATTGGGAAGGAATTCTTTACCTGGAAGGTAGCAAGGCACTGGCACAGAGAAGCTGTGGCTGCCCCATCCCTGGAAGTCCCCAAGGCCAGGTTGGACAGGGCTTGGAGCAATCTGGGATAGTGGAAGGTGTCCCTGCCCATGGCATGGGTGGAATTCCATGATCTTTTAGGTCCCTTCCAACCCAAACCATTCCATGATTCTGTAATTCCATGATTCCATGATCTCAGAAACAGCAGCTTCATTACCCGGACATTTCTCATCTTCAACAAGTTTCTTCTTCCCACTCATGTTCTATGAAATTGCACCATCAGGCTGATTTGGGAGCTAAAAAAACAGGAATAGCCATGAGGAATGTTGAGGAATGTTCAGGTGCGTGAGCCTCTGGATAGACTTATAAAAACCAGATCATTTTCCATATTCACTGAAACTTCAATTTCAGAATTGGGCGTACTTTAAAAAGTTCCAACCTGTCTTTTCTTGCTTTAATCAAAATGCGACTGAACTAAAAAATATCATTAAAAACCTCAGCTTTTAACAAAACTACTTCAGTGACAACCCAAGTAAAATGAGAAAAGTTTTAGAATTTTCTCAAAAAATTGGGCTATGCTCACAACCCTCCAGGAGTTGCCAGTTTGTTTCTTTATCCACAGTTTCCAAGCTTTTGAATAACTTCCCCTGGTAAAATAAAGGAATCTGCTGCCTCCAGGACTAAAATGGGAGCCACAGAGAACACGCCAAGGATGCAAGTGCTGAAATGATCCCAGGCAACAAATGGGAAAACTGATTTCATCCTTCATTTGTACACATTCCCTGCCTGCAAAAATAACTTCAGGCTAAGCAAGCCACTTCTTGTCACGGAATTGTGACTCAGCTTCCTGAACATCTCCTAGATCCACAGAAACACCGCTCTGGGAAGTGGAACTTTAGAGATTTGTGGACCAGAATCTCTTAGGAGAGGCAAGATATTGAGGGAAAAGCAGCAGGGATGAATCTGTGAGGTGCGATGGACATGAGGTGCTGTGTTGAACCCTTGGCACATTTCCAGGTGGATCACAAAATCCTGGAGTTGCTGCAAAGGATTTTGTGTGAGGAGGTGGAGAACGGAAGGAGGTGCACAAGGGGTAAAACTGATAAAGTCTGATGAGATTTAAATTAAAACAATAAATACATTTTGGCCTCGCTGTGTCTCCTTCAGTTGTTGCTTCAGGGATGGTGCTGATTTCCTGCATATTTTGGAGGCTCCACAGAGACTTCTGAGACATTTAAAATATTGGAGAAAGAACCTCAGAAGTCCTCAAGGGATGGATATGTCCAAATTTCCATTAACCAGGAGGAAAATTGAAAGTTAAAACCTCAACAGTAGCTTTGTAATCTCCAAGAGTGAATATTTCTGGGCGTTTTCAAACCGGGAAATCAGGGACATTAATGAAGGAATTTCATCTCCCTGAAGCACCCTCCTGGAATGGGAAGATTTCTACATGGGACAAAAGGAAATGCAGAAGGACAAGGGAGGAAAGAACATCTGGTAGAGCTGGGAGGGTGGTGAGGCCATGGAATCCAGAGAAGTCATGGATGCCCCATCCCTGGGAGCACCCTGGGGTAGTGGAAGGTGTCCCTTCCCATGGCAGGGATTGGATTGAGATGACCTTGAAGGTCCTTTCCAACCCAAACCATCCCATTATTCCATGCTAGAAATCCCATGGGATGAAAAAAAAATCAATTTCCACCAATTAACAACGTTCCCTGATATTTTTTAATTTACTGTTGCTGACGAAGGTGTGGAACAGGTCATGGATTAACAGGAGCTCTGTTAGTGAAGGAGAGGGGATATCACTGGCATGAAATGTGTGGCAAATATTAAAGTGCTCTTCCTGCCTCACAAACAGCTCAAAATGAGGTTTCTCAGCCCGCTTAGAAGACCTGCTGATTTACACATTCATTACCAATTTATTCAACTGCCAGCAGTGCCACACGAACTATTTAAAAGCGTGAAAGGAGACAGTGCAATTCCTTTTTTGCTTTTCAAACAGCCTGCAAAGGCTCCCACACAGGATCTTCTGTGCCTGGAACACCTTCGTTAGAGTAGATTTGCACAAATTCGTGGGAAGGTCAAGACCCCATCCCATCACATCCCCAGTTCAGACCAGTTCTGATCATCCTTGAAAACTTCCACAGGTTTGTCTAACACACAAGAAGAAACTGGGATCATCTGAGGGAAGTTATTTGGGTATTTTTCAAAGGAACACTGCTGCTGTTCCCTCAGTGAAGGTGCACGGAGCCAGATTTTGGAGAGACAAAAGGGAGGAGATTGCGCAAGGCCTTGGATTCAGGGAGGACAGATTAAGAAGCAGGGGTGGAATTTGGATGGAGCACAAGAATATTAACAAGACAGTGAAAAATGATCAGCGAGACGGGGACAGCACAGGAGATGTTCAGTTCAGAGGTCTCCATAATCCTCATCATCCAGAAAGGGAGGAACAGAGTGAAAACAGGGATGGGACACAAGAGTTCCAGGCTGTATCTGCCACCAAACTGGCAGAGTTGTGGCTCCTGGCCCAATGTCCAGTCGGACAGTCCCCAGGTTGCCCACCCAAATTGTCCATGGTGCTGTTTGGTGTGTCCATCCTGGCAAAGAAACCTCGTGCCCTTCCCTGCAACCAACAGACACTAAAATGCTACAAAGTCTGCCAGGACTCAAGAAATGCTTGGGAAACCATTTCAGGCGCATGGTGGGATTTTCTGGGTTGTCCTGTACAGGGCTGCACTCAACGATCCTTGTGGGTCCCTTCCAGCTGAGGATATTCTGTGGTACATATTCTGGGTTCATGTTCCACGAACCCATCAGCAAATCCAGTGTAGGGATGTCAGATTTTGGGTGTGAACTTGTGTCTCCTTGTCGTAAGAAAGCCGGGATAAAATTAGAAATGGCTTGCTTTGGTTCATTAGCTCTGCCTGGGGATGTCTGTGGTAGAGAACATCCTTCACTAACGAGTGAGGGGAGGGGCAGAGACACAAGCAGGGCATTTTTTTTCCCATATTCTGCCTGCAGAACATTCACCAAAGTGGCACTTGAGTGCCTTTCAAGTATTCATGAGTCTCCTCACGTCTCCTGGCTGTATTTACTGTGCATGACTTATTGAACACAATCCAGGCCATGGGAATCCAAGAGGAATTCAAAGACCCATTTGTACTGTGGCACAGTCACTTCTGTTCCGCTCAGTCCTCCTGGGCACAGTTGGGGACAGGAGAATTACCCAGTTAAGTGCAATAAAATCAAAGCCATGTCAGCTATTACTTGCTATTAAAGCTTTATGCAATCTGCAGGAAGAAAGCAAGCAAGGCTCCGGTTCTTTCCTTTTCCAATTGTATGAAATTCTTCAAGTATTTCCCAATGAAAATCCCAAGGAAAGTAGGTCACAAGGAGGCAAAAGGCCTCTTATGCAAGGTGGAATTTCCCACTTGCTCCCCGATAAACACGGAGTCGTTTCCCATCTGGCTGGCACTTGGTGTGGGATGGTTTCAGTTACATCGTCAACCCCACCTCAGGCTCTCAGATTTGGAAGCAGCAGACCAGGGGGATTTGCAGAAGCTAAAGGAATCCCATTTTCAGGGAATTCAGGATCTCATCAGGGGACAAGTGGTGGCACAAGGTCTCTACAAGTCCCTGGAAGAAGGTTGTAGAAAGGTGGGAGTTGGTATCTTCTTCCAGGGAACAAGCGATGCAACTACGAGGAAATGGCCTCAAGTTGTGCTGGGGGATCTTTAGATTAGAAATCAGGAAAAATTTCTTCACTGAAAGGATTATCAAACATTGGAACAGGCTTCCCAAGGCAGAGGTGGAGTCACCATCCCTGGAAGTGTTCAAAAAACCTATGAATGTGGTGCTGAAAGACAGGGTTCGGTGGTGAACTTTGAAGTGCTGAATTATGGACTCAATGATCTTGGAGGTCTTTTCCAACCACAGCGGTTCTGTGATCCTGGGATGAGGTCGTGTGAGCCTTTGAAACCTTCTCCCAAGCACCCCTGTGGTTTTGTTCCCCAGCTGGGATTTTAAAGATCACCTCGTCCTACTCATTCCATGGGCAGGGACACCTTCCACTATCCCAGGTTTCTCCATGCCCTGTCCAACTTGGCCTTGAATATTTCCAGGGATGGGGCAGCCACAGCTTTCTGGGAAGCCTGTGCCACGGCCTCCCACCCTCACAGGGAAGAATTTCTTCCTAATCTCTAATCAATACCTATTGTCTTTGAATTTGAAGCCATTCCTCCTTGTCCTGTCACTCCAGGTCCCTGGTAATTGTCTCTCTCCATCTTTTTTGTCATCCGCCTTAGGTACCAGAAGGCCACAATTCGGTCACCCCAAAGCTTCTCTTCTCCAGGTTGAACAATCCAAATTCTCCCAGCCTTTCCTCCCAGCAGAGCTGCTCCATCCCTCTGATCATCCTGGTGCCTCCTCTGGACTGGCTCCAGCAGCTCCGCATCCTTCCTGTGCTGGGGAACCCAGAACTGGAGGCAGCTCTGCAGGGGGGGGTCACACCTGAGAGGGGCAGAGGGGCAGAATCCCCCTCTCACCTGCAGCCCAAGGTGCTTTGGAGGAACCCAGGACACGTTTGGATTTCTGGGATTGGAGCACACATGGATGGGTCATGTCCAGCCTCTCACCCACCAGCACCCCCAACTCCTTCTCCCCAGGGCTGCTCCCGATCCCGTCATCCCCAGCCTGGATTGACCCTGGGATTGACCCCAGCTCAGGTGCAGCACCAACACTTGGTCTTGCTAAACCACACAACATTCCCACTTCTCCAGCTTGTCCAGGTCCCTCTGGATGGCCTCGTCCTTCAGGTGTGTCACTGCACCCTCACCTTGGTGTCATCTACAAATTTGCTGAGAGTGACCTTGATCCCTGTCTCATCCTGTGTGCTTCAACATTTATATAAAACCCTACAACTTCTTCCCAAGTACTTTTTAAAATGAAATAAAAACTAACTTTGGATTGGAACAAATCATTATAAACAAAACATCTCCATTTTCAGCCTTTTTTTTAAAGAATGCAACTTTCCCTGAGCAGTTCAGGAAACTTTTCTTTGAGGAGGGAAGAGCTTTTCAAGGCCTTTTTATATAACTGAGGAGTCCATTGTTGTCCTGCCTCGTGCTGAACTTTCCTCACAATGAAGTTAATTATAAATATATTAGCTGTTATAAATAAATCTATACGGCTCTGTATTTTTCTAAATCTGTGTATATGTTCCTTTACATTATATCCTGGGTAAAGCTGGAGTGGTGGCGTAATACATATAATGGGATGAGTTAAATGTCAGCACAGAGTGGGCGAATCTGGTGTTATTCCAAACATTTTCGCAGGGGAGAACATTTCAAGAATTCACTGATGAATACAGGCAAAGAGTTTCAAACAATGTTTTCTCCTCTTTAGAAACTTCTGTTCCCAAAGACTTCGATGTTGGAAAGGAAAATCACAGGTAACCTCCACTTCCCAAAACCACTTCTGCCAAGGAATTGACATTTTTTGAGGTGGTTTTCCCATTCTTTTCTGGATTGGATTCTTTTCCCGGTTGGATTCCATGTCTGCGCTTGCCAAGAAGCATTTCTGCTGGAATATTCCTGTTGAATAAGGCTTGTATCTTTTAAGTTCTGTGTCAGAGTAACATCACTGATTCCAACAGTTTCAAGGACCTCAAAAGAGAAAACCTACAGCAAATCAACCCAGGATTGACAATTTTAGGTCTTCAGTCTTCCCAATCTTTGACGTTTTATGCCCAAATTTCAGTATCTTCATTTGTCAGAATTTTTTTGTTCCTTCAGCAGTTTTCGGTGGTGACTTTGTGTTTTTCAGCCCTTTCTAAGTCACAACGACCTTTTCAAGAAGAAGAGGAACTTTTTTGTGGCACAACTCCTGGGATTAAAGGAGGTGAGAGTGTGGCCACAGCTCAAACAACCCTTCCACCAGGAGACACGGCCTCCTCCTGCTCCTGGCAGCCACAGAGATCAAACTGTGCCGTGGCACTCCCGAACGAGCGGGAAGAAAAGGTCAAGGAGGCTAATTTGTAATTAAAGGGATGCAATTAAAGGGATGAGTCATTCCACAAGTGAGCTGTGAACCTCAGCTCATCTCTTATCTCCCTGCACACACCGGTGGCTGCTGGGAGTAGCGGGATGGAGATTGGATTTGTTTGAATGTTAAACATCTGTCAGGGAATGCTGGAAAAAAAACCCAGCCCCTTTAGACTCCAGAGCTCAAAAAGAGACCTTCCAGACAGTCCCTGCAAAGCAGTTCCACCTCTACACCTTCCTCCTTCCCTGTATAATTCCTTCTTCATGTCACATTTCTTCTGGGAGTCACCAAAAAAATAAAGGAGTTTTCCTGATACGGGTGAACCTGAAGAGGTGGGAGAGGTGCAATGGAAGGTTCTTCATGTCCAAAGGAAGTTCCTGTAAAGAGGAGACAGAAAAGATCAACAGTGAGGGCCTGGGAGGAGGATCACAAACCTTGGGACATCCAACCTTCCTGATGGAATTATCATGGAATGGTTTAGGTTGGACAGGACATCCAAGGTCACCTGATTCCAAGCTCTCTATCCCAGATTGCTCCAAGCCCTGTCCAACCTGGCCTTGGACACTTCCAGGGATGAGGCAGCCACAGCTTTTCTGGACAACCTGTGCCAGGGCCTCACCACCCTCACAGGGAAGAATTCTTTCCTAATACCCAACCTAAACCTACTCCCTTCGAGCTGACAGCCATCCCCTCTTGTCCAGTCACTCCATGCCCTCTCCAGCTTTCGAGGAGACCACCTGCTGATGATCCCAGCAAGGGGAATAAAGTCTGGAACTCAGGTGACATCTTTCCCTTCTCAATCTGTCACTCTCTTGAAGCCCATTCCAAAAGAGAAGTTTACTGGGCGTCCACTCATGCCTTGGGCTGTGTTTTCCTAAGCCAGTCCTGGAGCTCGGGAAGAGCAAAGGCAGATCCCTGCTGCTGAGCAAGTTCTCCAGAGTTAATACCATCCAACAAAAGTTTTGGCTGGCTCATTTAATTAGAAAAAAAAAGAGGTTCTTCCACTAATGGCAATACAATGGCTATATATAAACATATAGAAATGTCTGTGAAAGGAAGCAGCTCTCATTCCTAATTAACTGCTGGCTCTCCTGGCTGGGCTCCAGCTTCCACTGACAGATGGTGATGAGCCACTCTTCTCTACCCTCCTTTTATTAATGACCTATCCAAGAGAAAATTCCTTCTCCGTGCGATCCAGAACTGCCTGGAGCCCATGGCCGGCCCTTCCTTGGTTTTCATTAAGTCAGGAATATCTGAACTCTTGGCTCATTAGTGCCAACGTTGCTGAAGGCCTCTGGTGCAATTAAGTCTTCAACTGGCAGCAGATTTCTCTGTAACAGCTAAATTAGGACTGACTCGTGATGGAAGATCACAAAAAGTGGGATAAAAGGACGGCTGCAAAGCCAAGTCTCCAGGGAGAATCTCCACAGCTCCACCCTAAGCTCCCTGAGTAGAGGAAAACAAGAAAGTTCTTTCTCCCTCTACTGGTTTTCCATCCCAAAATACTGGCGCTGGCATGGAAATTCTCCCTGATTCACTTCCAGGGGACTTCCTGCCTGAAGTACCTTGAAGATGAGGAAGGCAGGCACTGCCCTGGGAAAACAGGGACAATTTGTTCCCAAAACAATATTTTAGATATGTTTGGAAGGGTTGGAAAGGCACATTTCAACCATGCAGTGAGGTACAGATACCTGAGGCAATGCCAGTCAGGGCAACCCTAGAACTGGAACCAGTTTGGCTCTGCCTCTTATCTCCTCCAGAGATGTTAGAAGGAGCAATTATTACCTCCAGAACAACAACATTTCCTGATGTTTAATGTTTTCCTCCTCAGACCTGTCAGCATGGTTGGATCTCTGGCCTTCATATCTGGTTCTCCAGGACTCTGCATTCCCTGCCCATGGTGCCGAGGTTGGAATTGGATGATCCCTAAAGTCCCTTCCAACCCAAACCGTTCCGTGATTCCGTGTTCTCGTGCACCCAGTTAGGAAGGTACAGCAGGATTTGTTGTTTGAGGGATGTTGGTCACACAAGGAGATGAGAGGGCAGAACCCTGAATGTTCAGGAGTGAATTTTGATTTGAATAACAAAGATAAAAAAGAGTCTCAAGTTCAGACCCTCATCCCAAGCTCAGAAACGTCCAACCACACCACACCACTGTGAGTGTCCCACTCCACAAACACCAGATCCAGAGAGCTGAACTGGAGAACAACATTCCTACTGCAGCTCCTGGAGTCCTTTCCGATATCCCCTGCCAGCACCTCCTTTTCTCTTCCCTTACTCCCACGATGGTGACAGCACTGCAATTATTGAGGGAAACCCCAGGATCCCTGGACTGAGCTCCCAGACCCTCAGTTTTATTCTCAGCTTTGTCACTGCCAGTGGGGTGACCTTAAGCAAGTTTTTGCTGCTCTGATCCTCAGTTTCCCAGCGAATATAAAGGTAATATCAACACTAAATTTGTTTTTCTTGTGTCTCTCTGTCCCACAGGGTAATGACCTTATCACTGATCAGCCCTCCCAACACCTGCTCCCTCCTCAAGTGCAAGATGTCTTTCCCCTCAAATTATCTGTCTTTCCTCTCAAATTATCTCCCCAATTAACACTGCAAAGATAACTCAAACCAATTTTGCTCTCAGCTGTCCTTGTGCTCAAGCCTCTTGCTTCCATTTCACACCTGATTTGGGGTTTCTGTGCCTGAGAGCTCAGTGGTGTTTTCCAGCCGCATCTGGTGGTCCCATAAACAACATTCCTTCCCCTTGTGAGCTAAAATCCCTAAAATGCTTTGGGATAAGTTACCGAGGAATTCTAAGTCAGACCAGCTATCATCACATGACCCTGTGCAGCTGCCCCATAATTAATGTTCCTATCAGGACATTTTTCAGATGGATCACCTGGGGAGCTGAGGTCCCAAAGAGTGACCTCATATAACTTCTCCTTTTAGAATTCTTCCTCCTTTTCTCTCTATATTGAATATCCTGCCTCTGTTAAAGGTATTCCAGAATGGTTCCTGGATATTTGTCTCCACTGGCTCTTTTTTCCACTTTTTATTTGTTCTCTCAATCTTTGTCCAGTGGGTTTGGGATGATCCCCACCATGTATTTAATTCAAATTCCAGGAGAATTCAAGGAGAATTGCAGTTTTAATTGGCCCATCAAATGTGATCTTACTGTGCAACACCAGCTAATTCATTCTTTTTGTATATTTGGGGATCCCAGCAGTATTTTATCCCCAGATGACCCAGATTTGCTCTGTTTTGCTCGGACATGAGGCAGATATTGAGCAGGATGAGTTTTCCACCTGTCTATTCTTAGAGGTTGAACAATGAACATGAAACAGCAAAAGCTGGAGCACAAATAATGGTGAAAAATCCACCTGGATAATGTCCAAATATTCCTGGTTTTACACTTTTTGATAGAAACATCACAGAATGGTTTGGGTTGGGAGGGACCTTAAAGCTCATCCTGGTCTAATGCCCTGCCATGGGCAGGGACACCTTCCACTATCCCAGGTTGCTCCAAGCCTTTTCCAACCTGGCCTTGAACATTTCCAGGGATGGGGCATCCACAGCTTCTCTGCGGAATCTGTTCCAGGACCTTACCCCCCTCACAGGGAAGAATTCCTTCCCAATATCCCATCTAAACCTTCTCTCAGTTTAAAGCCAATTTTGAACACTTCTATTGAGTGTCTTGATTTTCAGGAGCATTGGCAGGAGCAGCTTTGCTAAAATATTCATAGGGGAGCCCTTTCCAACAAGTGAATTGCCTGGATTTACCCTGGAGACTCCCTGGGATGAGTTATGCTTATCCAGCCTACAAGAAGCAGCAGGCTGGGATTTTCCAACCTGCTCCAGTATCCACTCCACATGGATTCACTCAATGCCCAGTTTCTCTTCTCTCCAGGGAGAACTCTTGGTTTGTTTGTTTGTTTGTTTTTTCCAGGATGATTCCATCAGGGGAAAATGCAATTATTCATAAAACCATGGAATTGTTAAGGTTGGAAAAGACTTTTGAGATTATCAAGTCCAGCCATCAGCCCAGCAGGATGCTCACCATTAACCGTGTCCTCAATGCTGTATCCACATGTTTTTTGAATGTTCCCAGGGATGGTGATGGGATGAATTCCACAGTGTTGGTGTTAATTTGCTTGCCAGCTCTCCTCCCCTCTTGGACACCACCCAATTCCTGTTTTCCTCTGCAAGTGCATCACAAACACTGTCCTGGATTGGCAATAACTGGAATGCAAAGGGAGGGAGCAGAGGTTAAATCCATATGAAAGGAGAGGGAGAAAGTGGGAATTCACTTACATTTAGTGAAAAAAATCATAGAATCAAAAACCATCAAGCTTGAAAAAGACCTATGAGATCATCAAGTCCAACTCAGTGTCCCAGTTCCTACCCAGCTCCTGCCTCTTGTGTTTCCTTGGACCTCTTCCCTGGAGAGATCCCTGCTGCTCCTGCTGACTTCAGGGCCTGCATGGAAATAAAATCAGAGGCTGTGTAACCTGGAAAGTCCTTTTCAAATGTTTTTCTGTCCTGTTGGAGGGTGAGAAAGCTCCCACCCCCTGGGAGCAGTCATTGTGAGCGTTCAGAAAAGCCTGTGCTGAGAACAGCAATCCCCAAGGAGATTCCAAGGGAAAGCAGGATCTGTGGGAGTGCAGTCAGCCACTGCAAAGTGCCTTTTCCTGCAAAACTCAGGCAATTCCTATCAATTCCTTGTGTGAAATCAGTGCTGGGGAAAACCTGGGGACAGGATTTCCCTGCAGGGCCTCTGTAGGAAGAGCTTGGTCTCCTGATGGGTCACAGGACCCATCCCTTTGGGACAAAGATGTTCCTTCAGGCTGTCCTGGCACAGCATCCGCAGGGTGCCCTGTGTGATGCAGTCAGGAAGTGTCCAAAGGTGGGACACGAAGGTGGTGAAAGGTCTGGAGGGGATGATGCCTCAGCTTTTAACTTTTATGTTTTCCAAATCCTGAATTTCCTAGTGGGTAGCTCTGGAGTTTCTTGTAGCCTGCTGACTTCTGTTCTCCAGACATAACAAAGCCTCTCTGGGCCTGCTCTGCAAGGACACCCAGGCTGTCCTGGGCCCGAAAATGTGTAAAACAACATCTTGGAAGGGGGGTGAGGTCAGGGAAATTACATCATTAACTGAAGCTTTAATTGATGAATTTATGCTGATATGCAAATGAAGCAAACCTATAAAGGTGTGGGGAACTCGTGACTCAGAGTCCATCTTGGGGTCCATTTTTGGATGTAGCCTTTGGCTCCCAGGGTGAACCTTTGCAGGCCTTTCCAATAAATACCAACCTTTATTCCTTTATCCCTGTCTAGTCTCTGTTTCCAGGTAGCCACTCAAGGCTACCCCAAGTGGTTGGGGTTCCTTGGTTTGTTCAGCCCAGAAAAGATTCCATGGGGGGACCTCCTCAGGATCCGGAGCTTCCTCATGAGGGGAAGGGTGGGCAGGGATCTCCTCTCTGGTGACAGCGCCAGGATCTGAGGGAATGGCCTCAGGTCGTGTCAGGGGAGGTTTAGTTTGGATTTTAGGAGAAGGTTCTTCCCCCAGAGGGTGGTTGGGCACTGGAAAGGGCTCCCCCATGGAACAGTCACAGCCCCAAGCCTGACAGAGCTCAAGGAGTGTTTGGACAACGTTGTCAGGCACAGGGTGGGATTTTTGGACACCTCCTGGAGACGGAGACTGAGCTGGAGCTCGCTTGAACAGAGTTTGGGCAAGGCCATGTCCTCCCAAAAGAAGAGGGATAAAAGAAAATTCCTTCCCATCCCTGGAAGTGTTCCAGGATGGGTTGGATGGAGCTCTGAGCAATCTCATCCAGGGAAAGGTGTCCCTGTCCATAACAGGGGGCTGGAATGAAATGATCTTGAAGGTCCCTTCCACCCAAACCAGTCTCTGATTCCATGAAAAGAAAAAAAAAACCCAAGCCAAATCAAAATAAACCCCACTAGGGCTAAAATGTAACAAATAACAAAATATATAAACCAGGAGTTAAGATTTATAACCCTGGAAAAGGAGGTTTAAAGAATCATATTCATAAAAAAAAAAAAAAGAATCCAAGTCCCTTTCTTAATTCTTTGCTGAAAATAACAGTGAATTTACCTCTTTTTTCCATTTTTTCCATACAAAGGAGGGAAAGCAAAGGCTTCCCAAGCTTTTATGATGAATTGAATGCAGTTAGAACAGGCAAGGTATTTACAAGTTGTGCTTAATAGAAAGGTTTATCAAAGGCAGGGTAATTACCAGGCAGTTTGGGGGCCTGAACACTGAGTGTTATTAAAATAAAAAGATGTAGAAAAAAATGTAGAGGAGGAAATAGAAGAGAATTCACAGGGAAATATGTGACAGCAAACGGCTTTAAAGCCAAACTGGTGCCTCAGCTCTCTTTACACAGAGCAAAAGGCAAATTATGGCAGGGCAGGGTGAGCAAGGAAAGCAAGAAATGCCCGGATCAGTGGGAAAAAATAACAGCAATAAAAGGTCAGGAGGTGTGGAGGATGTCCCTGTCCATTGTTTGAGGGATATTTCATCAGGGATGGCAGGTGCAGGTGAGATCATGGAATCCCAGAACGGTTTGGGTTGGAAGAGACCTTAAAAACCCTCTCGTTCCAACCCCTGCTATGGGCAGGGAACTTTCCACTATCCCAGGTTCCTCAGAGCTCCATCCAACCTGTCCTTGAGCAATTCCAGGGATGGAAATTGGGTGAAATCTTTTACTTTCCCTGTGAAACCACTAAGGAGCAGTGTCAGAAGGGGCTCGTGACCCAGATGGACACTTTGATCCAACTGGGAATGGTTGTTCTCCCCTTCCCAAGCAGCAGGAGCCCCACAACTTCCCCAGGTAGTTCTCCCCGAAGTCTAATCAGTCCGGCTGCTAAAAATAACTGCTGCTTATCCACGCTCAAATCATTCCAGTAATTAATAGAAAATTAATTCAAGGCAGGCGGCGATGCCCCTGAGAGCAAACGACCTTGCTTTGTGCAGGGAAGACAAATTAGCCAAGGTCCATCCAATGTGAGCCATCAAAATGGGAGGAACAGGATGTTCCCAATCTCCTGACTCCTTTCTTTATCCACACAGGATTTTTGGACCACAAGGGAGGAAGAGATCTCATTATCATTCCAGCTTCTTCTTTATCTATTCCCTGGCCAGCAATTATATCATCCTTGATATTTTGTTGGGAACCACGATATTTATTTTGATTTTTTTTTCTATTTTCTTTCTTTTTGTCTTCACCTCTGGATGTTGTTCCTACAGTTTAACCTGGTCTATGGAAATGTGGTTAATGCAGCTCCATCCCTGTCCATCCCTCTATCCATCCACCTGTCTGCCCACGGATCTCACTGGCCATCACCCTGCCCAGAGTCAAGTGAATTAAATGAGGAGAAAGCTCCCAAAGCTCTAGAAATTATGTCATTTTTGTGAAAATTGGTCAAAAAGAGGAAAATCCCCAAAATGAGGGGTGCCACAAGAGGATCTCAGCTCCTCAACCACTCCTAGAAGCAACAGCCAGGTGGACAGCAGGAAAATCCATCCCCTGATGGTGCCTTCTGCACAACCAAAGATGAAGGAAACCTAGGAAGGAGCCCAAGGGCAGGGAAAAAACCAGAGAACTGGGGGCTTAGAGGATTGAGGGGAGACATGCATAGGAAATTCAGCTTCATTCATTCCCAAAATTTCAGGTCAAGGGAGATGATTCTGCCCCTCTACTCTGCTGAGGTGAGATCCCGCCTGGAGCACCACATTCAGCTCTGGGCTCCAACAGCAGAAGGATGTGGAGCTGCTGGAGCAGATCCAGAGGAGGCCGTGGAGATGCTCCAAGGGCTGGAGCCCCTCTGCTCTGGAGCCAGGCTGGGAGAGCTGGGAATGTCCAGCCTGGGGAAGGAAGGATCCAGGGAGACCTCAGAGCCCCTTCCAGTGCCTAAAGGGGCTCCAGGAGAGCTGGAGAGGGACTGGGGACAAGGGATGGAGGGACAGGACACAGGGAATGGCTTCCCACTGCCAGAGGGCAGGAATAGATGGGATATTGGGAAGGAATTCTTGGCTGTGAGGGTGGTGAGGGGCTGGAATGGAATTTCCAGAGAAGCTGTGGCTGCTCCATCCCTGGAAGTGTCCAAGGCCAGGCTGGATGGGGTTTGGAGCAATCTGGGATAGTGTAAGGTGGCTCCACCCATGGCAGGAGGGTGGAATGAGATGATTTTGGAGTCCCTTCTAACCCAAACCATCCTGAAAAGAGCCCCCCTTGGCTGTGCCCAGGCTGCAGAGCCTGTAAATCCACCTCCTCCTTTTCCATCCTATCAGGTCTGTTCGATCCCAGACACATTCCTGTCCATCCTTTGGCATCCCAGTTTCCACTGGAGAGACTGACAAGGCAGCTGTTAATTCCGAGCTCAGTGCAGGGCTGTGCTATCGATTCCCAAACCTCTGGGCTCGGGATCTGTGGCACCTCGGAAAAGGTCACGGCCAAGCAGGATGTGCAATTTGTAAAGGTCAGGCAGGGGAAGGGATCCCTGACTCCTGCCTGGGGAGCTGAGAGGGCTGATTTCGTTCCAGCAATAAAATCAAAAGTGGAACTGCTGGGAGCAGCTTTGAATCACACAATAGGATTTTGTTTTTCCTTTTATGTGTCCGTTTATTGTCAAGAATCTGACAAAACACAACCATCTGCAAGGCGGTGACTATTTATTAGCCAAGCTCCTGTAAATCAGTAAAGATTCAGCCAAAAAATGGAGCTGGGAATCCAATTTGTTCAATCAAATTCAGGTTTGGATTTAGGACGAGTTGAACAATTACCCAAGCTCCTCTAACCAGGCTTCCCCATGGCATATCATGGAATCTTGGAATGGTTTGGGTTGGAAGGGATCTTCAAGATCATCTCATTCCAAACCCCTGCCGTGGGCATCTTCCACTATCCCAAGTTGATCCAAGCCCCATCCAACCTGGTCCTGGACGTTTCCAGGGATGGGGAAACCACAGCTTCTCTGGGCAACCTGTGCCAGGGCCTCCCCGCCCTCACAGGGAAGAACTCATTCCCAAAATTCCATCTAAACCTGCCCTTTATTGGGGGGGCCTTGCAGCCATTCCCCCTTGCACTGTCAAATCAGCAAATTCCTAACGACTTCAAGCAACCGCGGGTTGATTTTTCCAATCGATTTTCCAGCTAAACAGTTAAACCAGGAGGAAATGACAGATATTAATCAGAATTCCCGTTATCTCTCCCGGTTTGTGCAACTCATCTTCTGCTGTCCTAAGCATCAATTGGTTTGATAAAGCAGTCAGGGAAAAAAAAAAACAAACCAAAAAAAACCCAAAAAAAACCAACACTTTTTTAATGAAATAGTTTTTGTAAGAAATTGCCAATTCATCAAAATCAAATTGCTTCACGCCACTGCATCTCTCCGGCCCAATTAGTTTGTAATTAGTTAACACAAAGTGGAACAGTTCTAAGCAGAGGGACAAAGACAAGTGCTATCAGAATTTCTGCCTCTGTAAATAGAGGAGCATCTCCTCCAGGGAAAGGAAACCTGACTTTAAAGGACTCATCCTGTGTTTTCTGCACCTTAATTATGTGTCCTGAGTGGAGACTCACTGGTTTAGGTGGATCTTGCTCTCCATACCTGGGATTGATCCCAAAATCCATCCTGGACTTCAAATAATTTTATTTTTTTCTCCAGAGCACTTCTTTGCCCACAAAATCCTGTTTCCCAACACTTTGTCAACAAATTCAGAACCAAGCCACAAAAAAGGCCTTGACAAGAATGTTCCCTCAAGAAAACATTTTCCCCATGTATAAGTCCATGAGATGAGCTCGTTCTGCTGAGATTTTTCCCAAAAAATTGTTAATGTTGAGAAAGAACCACCACTTATGGGGGCTGACCACAGAGTAAGGGCAGGATGGATGTAAAAAGGAGATTTTATGACCTTTGCATGAGGGGGACAAAACTCAGGAGGACTTCAAGGACGCCATGAGGTTATTCAGGGAAAAAATTAGAAGGTCCAAAGCCCTCCTGAGGTGGGGATCAACCTCTTCTCCCAAGGAATAGGACCAGAAGAAACAGCCTGAAGTTATATGGGAAGGTTTAGATTGGATATTAGGGAAAATATCTTTGCCGGATGGGTTGGAACAGGCTGCCCAGGGCAGTGGTGGAGAGCCCATCCCTGGAGGGGTTTGAAGGACCTGTGGATGTGGCACTTGGGGACACGGGTTTGTGGTGGCCTTGGCAGTGCTGGGGGAACGGTTGGACTCGGTGATCCCAGAGGGTTTCTCCAACCTGAAGGACTCCGTGATCCTCTGGGAAAGGAGGGACCAAGAGGGCGTGGATTGAGTGCAGCTGTGGCCACATGAGCAGCCACGGTCTCTGCTGGTCATATCTGGCCCAAGATCCACATTTTTCTACCCTCTGGATTCAAAGCCAGGGTGGGACAGGATTTGGACCAACCTGGCCTGGTGGAACTTGTCCCTGCCCATGGCAGGGGTTGGAACTGGATGGTCCTGAAGATCCCTTCCACCTAAAATCCCTCTGTGCTTCTGTGTTTCCGCCTCAGGTTCTTCCCCATCCATATCCTGTGGTTTCTGGTGGGGCCAGGAAAATTAATTTTCCTGATTCAAGGAAAAGATCAAAGACTGGGAAGCAGCAAGGGTGGTTGAGGGTCCTGGTTCGAGATACGTTGTGTGATCCCAGGAAATTCATGCTTCCTGCCTGTACTTCCAATATTTTGCCGCATTTGTACACAGGAAGCTGCAACGCCTGGTAAGGGAAGGGTCAGAAAGTTTTTTCTGAGGGCAGGACAAGCACAGAAGCTCTTTGTGGTCCCAGCCCAGGCTGCTCTCCCCACCCTTCACCCCAACTCCAAAGCGTGGGTGCAGGAAAATGCTCTCCTCTCTCCCTGAAAACAACTCCGGGATGCACCAGGCATCGCCGGCAGGAGCTGGCAGGGATACCACACTCCGAGACTTTTCCAAGCAGAAGAGCTCAGCAATTAGCAAAATAACAAAAAAAAAAAA
>VZRO01008272.1:129475-168051 GCA_013397915.1 Daphoenositta chrysoptera | reverse complement strand
AAAAAGAAAAAAAAAAGAAAAAAAAAAAAAGTCAAATGCATTTTAGATGCTCTGAAGTTGCTGAGATTTTTTAAACAAACAATCTGGGGCTGCTCCTACACGCCGGGAGAGGTTTGGGCTCCAGCCGTGTGGCAACAGCACCATCATATGGGGATTTCCAGTCCCTGCAGCCCTTGGAATTTTCTCCGTCGAGTCCTCGCTCCGCAGACAAGATCAGCACCGTGGTGGGATTTATTTGCAGCCGTGCCTTGATTTCATGGTTGTCAGCAGGAACGTGTGGGATGTGAAGGTGAATTTGTCTCCAGGGCTGGTCAGGCTGGCTCTGGAAATCGGAAATCCCGAGTGGGAACCGCTGGAGGTTTCGCTCTGTGCCCAGACCCTTGGAGAAATCCTCAAGGTCAAACAGGCTCCTTGCTGGTTAAACTTTTGTATTGCTCCCTGGTTGTACCAGTGGGCACCCAGAGATCCCGAAAACTTCCCTTGGGGTGCGGGAATTCCAAGCCCTGTTTGGTGTTGGTGGAAAAAGAGGCACAAAGAAAGGAAGGCTCGAGCCAAAGGTCCCTGGGCAGCCCAGTGACAGAGACCCGAACTCCTCCCTGCATCCTCTCAGTGTCCTGCTCTTAATGGCAGCTCCAGACTTTGCTGCTGGACTCTGGAACGCCAGCAGGAACCCCAGCCTTGCATCCATGTGCTCTGAAGCTCATTTGGACAGCAAACCTGGATATAAATCCTTGGAGGGGGAGCTGGACCATGACGTGGAGCAGTGTTAAATATCTACAGAGGTGGGAGCTGGAGCCTCTCTCTGCTGGCAGCCAAGGGCACATCTGGAGCAGCTGGAATAATTTTTCCTGCTGCTGGATCAGCGTCACTCAGGTCCATCCCAGGACAGAGGAGAGTGGAAGACGTCTGGGAGCTGGGGGGAAAATACTTGAGGCTGAGATAGGGAATATCCTGTCTCTTTTCACAGATTCATGGAATGGTTTGGGTGGGAAGGGACCTTCAAGATCATCTTGTCCAACCCCCTGCCACAGGCAGGGACATCTTCCACTATCCCAGGTTGCTCCAAGCTGGCCTTGGACACTTCCAGGGATGGGGCAGCCACAGCTTCCCTGGGAAACCTGTGCCAGGGCCTCACCACCCTCACAGGGAAGGATTTCTTCCCAATATCTCATCTAAACCTACTCTTTCATCCATCCATCCACGGGAACATCTCTGTTTCTCCTCCTTTTGAAATCTTTCTCTCCCCTTATCAATCCATCTGTTATCCTGCCCATCCACTCCCATGCCTCATTTGGGATCCACACTTCCCTCCTGGCAGAAAAGTCTATAATGGGATTTGCCTCCCTCCCACCTGGTGACTCAACCTCATTTATCCCCCACCCATTCTGATTTGGGACAGATGAATATTCCTGAGGCTGTGTTCCCAAGAAAAGCCATTAAAAATTCCCACTTGGATGCCTGAAATTGGTCACTCAGTGCCCTTATCCGACATCCCACATTCCCACAGCCTGAGCAGATTTGCAGACAGCACTTCAGGCAGCACCAGCTCCCTGTGAAACACCATCCAGGAGTGGAAAAGCCAGTAGCATTCCGTCTGCATCCCATTTTAACTCCACACGGGGATTTCAGAACATCCTGGAAAGGAGTTACAGGCACGACCATGATCAGAAAACAACTCAGTGATGTCTCCTCAGGGCCAGGCAGCCTGGGACAGCAGCTCCTCTTGTTCCTGCCTTTAATCCTGGCTGGAATTAAGGCATCCAAGGAGGTGTCACACACCTGAGCCCACAGTCTGGAGAATCCATAGGATCTCTGGTGATCCAGCTGTTCCAAGGGCTACAGTTCATCCAGGAGCTGGGATGAGTATGTGGAACTCCAGCTTCGTTTCCCCTTTGATGGGTTCTGCTTGTTTGGGGATTTTTGTTTCTCTTCTGCTGATGGATTTAAGCTGAAAAAGGGGAGGTTTAGGTTGGATATTGGGAAGAATTTTTTTCCCTGGGAGGGTGGTGAGGCCCTGGCAGAGGTTTCCCAGGGAAGCTGTGGCTGCCCCATCCCTGGAAGTGTCCAAGGCCAGGTTGAGCAGGGCAGGGACCCCATGGCAAGGGGTTGGAATAGGATGATCTAGAAGACCCCTCCAACCTGAACATTCCACAATCCTGTGATTCTAAGATCTCCACCATCCCACAGCCTTCCCTACAGATGACCAGGAAACTGGAGAAGCTTCCTTTCAATGCTCAGTATCTCTGTCCAGATTTTCCAGGCATCATTTCACCTATTGCCCTTTTTTTTCCCCTCAAATTTCCAGCTCATGGCTGCTCCTCGATGTTATCCATGACACCACGGTCTGTTCCATGATCCATCACCATTTTCCCAGCCTGACACCAGGCAGGAGATCCAGGACAGAGCAAATAATCAACTCCTGTTTCCCCTTTTCCTGAACAGAGAGCTCCAGACCTGTCTCTATCAGGAATCTGCAGTGACAGCAAAAATAGTATGAAAAAAAAATTTCCAAGTGATTTACAGCCATCATGAGATTCCCAGAGGGAATTGATGGTCTTTTCCATGAAGGCAGGTGAATTGGGAATTTTATAACCTCGGGAAAAGAAAACAGCACCACATACACCCAATCCTATGGATAACTGTGCCTGGATGCACGTGGAATTATAACGGGACACGTTTGCCATCTTCAGGAGTCGGGCAGGAACTGCACTTCGATTTCCCAAAAAACAGTGAGAATCGACAATTTATTATTGCCCACAGGAATTCCCGGGATCTCACACGGCCTCAGGCAAGCAGGACTGGGAGATGGAGAAGCTCTCAGCTGTCAGATTCTCTCACAGCACCACAAGTTTGGAGTTTTTCTGGCTGATGTTAGAAAAAGAATTAAAAAAACGGTCCCGGGAAAGATGGAAAGAGTTTTTCTTCCTTAGCAATTATTTTTTTTAGAAATATTTAATTCCAGGCCTTGGTGGGTTTGATAGGGAGGGTTTTTTTCCTCCTTGGCCCTATTTTTCCTTACCACAGAAAGCTAGACCCTGCAGGGACAAACCTAAGGGATTAAAAAAAAAAATAATAATAAAAACCAGCCTTAATTAGCTCTGAATGAGGAATTCCAGAGCCTGAAAAAAATACTGGGGTTTTTATCCATAAAGATTGGCTATAAATTACCTGGTCTGTAAAAATACAATGAGGCAGAAGACAACAGACACAGAAAGAAGGTGTTGGGATGGTTTTTTAGGTATTTTTTACACAGAAGAGTCCAAGTGAAAGTGGTTAAGATCCTCCGTGGAGGAACCAGGATTTCTCAAATCATCTCCTTCACCAGATTCTCCACCAGCGTAAATCAGGGCAGGAGTTTTATTCTCTACCTCTCATCCCACAGCCACTGATCAATGATCCACGCACACGCCTCCCTTTCAACTTGGAAAAATTCGTGCACGGGAGTAAATCCCTGAAGGAAAGAAATGCACAGGAATGCGATCCCAGGAGAAAAATAAATAAATTAAACACTGAATTTAGCCAAAAAAGCCCTGTTTTCTTTTGCCCTGGCATGTCCTGAGAAGTGGTCACAGGATGTGAGGAATGGGAGAGGACTCTGCTCAACCCACGAGAGCAAACATTCGCACTTGAGGCTGGAATGTGGCTGAACTCACCCTGTCTGTGAGGGAGAAGTGGCATTTTTCAGACAAGCCTGGGTTGTTGACATTGAATTTACTGTGAGTCAAGTGTCCAAACTCGCACCCGGCCTCTGCCAGACGAGAGGGACTGGCACACAAAGAGAACCAAGCCACAAACGAAACGCCTCAAAATAAATCCATCGCACTGTCCTTTGGGTTTCACACGTCAAAAATCAGCGTTGGCCGTCGCTTTCCAACAGAAAATATATGCAAACGAGGGCGAATGAGCTCCTCAATACCTGGAGAGGCCAATGCACTTTTAATTTGCCCACATACCTCCCTGCAGCATACCTTGTTATCACGAGTATCACTCACACGGGCAGATAAATACCCGGAGCTGTTGATTCAAAGAACATTTTTGATTCAAAGAACATTTTGTCCTGCATTTAAACACAATGGCTCCACTCAGGGTGGCACCGGGGGTGGGGAGCCTGGCGCACAGGGTGCCACCTCAGCCTCAGCGGCTCCGAATAAACGCATAAGGCCGGCCTTGTCGGGAGGAATTCGGGGCTTTTTCCACTCCTGCGAGCACTTTGCCCAAGGGTGGGAGGGAAGGAGGGGGTGGCAGCGGTGGAGGGGAGCCCGGAGAGTGGCAGGGGAGCGGGAGAGGCTCCAAAAACACAAACACAAAGCAACCCCTCCCTCGGTGCGGCCAGCAGCTCCCTCAGGTGCCTTCTCGGGTATGACCTTGCGGGCACGCCCGGCCGCCCGGGATATATAACCTGCCCCAGGAGGAACCGAGCCAGAGGCAGCCCCAAGAGGTTATTCCAAGATGAGAGCTTTCCTTGTGCTCCTGCTGGGAGCACTCCTCTGCGTGGACTCAGGTAAGATCCCNCCAAGGTAATTCCCTTTGGATGGGTGTTGGGTGGGAGAAATGCACAGTGCCATCCTGGGGATGGTGGGATCCTTGTGGCTTCCAGGAAAGATAAATCCTGAATCTCGAATTAATCAAAATCCAAGTTTTTTAAGCCAGACCATACAGTTAAAGGAGAAGGGGGGGGGTTAAGTGGGGTGGGAGGATTATTTTCCTCCTTCCCAGGCTATCAAAATTGCAACATTTCTAGAAAGTTTTCCTCCAACATTCTTTTTCTGACTTTTCCTTTCAAAAGCAGACCCTGACACCACCCAGATTTCCAGAATTTTAGCAAGACAGTAAAAATGACGATGCCATGATGTGTTATTTTATAGACTGGGTGAGTGGACTTTGGACACTCTCAGGTTTTTATAGCTCCACTGAGAAAAAAAAAAAAAAAAAAAAAAAAAATGGGTTTAAAGCAGCTTTTCCCTATTACCAGAGAAGAGAAGAATCAAATTTGAGCAGTTTCTCAATCAGCAGAGGATGCTTAAGGAATAAACAGTGAAGGGTCTCGCACAGCCCTCAGACCTTCCTCTCTGCCAGCTTCCATCAGAGCGCTCAAAATTTGACTTTTATGGCACTAAAAGTCAGATCAGTGTGAGAACAGAGTGCAGCACTCTGACAAATTGGGGGCTGGCTCCTCACCTCTGTGACTGCATCGGTTGTTCACACCAGAGAGGCTTGGGCAGAGGGAGACCAAGCGCCTCAAATTAATTTCTTTAATCACTAATTTCTAAATAGGGGTTTTTAGTTTCCTAAAAGAGTATTTCAGGCATTAGGATATTGAGTTGGGGGATTTGTGATGCAGGTTTGGTGGTCATGGGGCTAAAGAAAAAAAAAAATATAAAAAATATTAATATTAACTGACACTTGCAAGGCTCTAGTGACACCCTGGGGCACAAGTAGGTGACAGGAACAGGTAATTACACCCTGATGTCTCTCCTCTGGGGACAATTTTTTCACCAGGGCTGGACACTTGGGAGCTGCCAGGTTTATCCTGCCTTTGCTGGATGCGCAGAACAGCCCAGCAGGTGTTGCCAGCAGGGATTTCCATCCCTTATGGAGAGGCATTTCCATTAGGGGGTGGTCAGAGAGGGGTGAAAGTCGTGTTTGAACTTTGCTTTCTGAGAGGGGGAGAGGGAGAGTGAGAGTCACGAGTTGAGAACTGAGACTTTGCAAACTCCTGCTCCATCCCTCGGGTTCGATGGGGCTTGGAGAAACCTGGTCTAGAGGGATGTGTCCCTGATGAAATCATCTTTAAATCCCGTCCAACCCAAACCATTCCATGATTCTCTTCAAGCCCAGCTGTCCTTCTGCTCTCTTTTTGCTCCCTCACTGCAGTGACTGCACCCAAAATATTTCCAGCACCTGCCAAACCTGACTCCCACCTCAACCAGGTGTATTATTCAAGACAACCAGGTGTATTATCCATAAAAAAAATGGAAAAATGGATTTTTTTTTTCCCAAAGCAGAGGAGCTATCTTCCTTTGAGGTTCCCCAGGAATGGTGCTGTTTCCCAGTGCAAGCACTTGGTTGAGTTCTCTGGAGAGCTTTTGGATTGAAGATACGTGAGAGGTGTGGAATTTTTCCCCACCTGCAGTTCTGGGGTCCAACATCAGAAGGACGTGGAGCTGCTGGAGCAAGTCCAGAGGAGACCATGGAGGTCTCCATGGAGGTCTCCATGCTCCAAGGGCTGGAGCCTCTCTCCTCTGGAGCCAGGCTGGGAGAACTCTTCTCTCACCCTGGAGAAGAGAAACCCCTGGGGAGACTTCAGAGCCCCCTTCAGTGCCTAAAGAGGCTCCAGGAGAGTTGGGGATAAATTTTCAGGAGGTTCTGTCAGGATAGGATGAAGGGTAATTTTTAAAAACTAAAAGAGGGTGGATTTAGGTTAACTATAATTAAGACATTTTTTATAAGTAGAGTGGTAAAACAATGGATCAGGCTGCCCAGGGAAGCTGTGGCTGCCCCATCCCTGGGAGTGTCCAATGCCAGGTTGGATGGGGCTTGGAGCAACCTGGGATAGTGGAAGTTGTCCCTTCCCATGGCAGAGGAGTGGAACTGGATGATTTTGAAGTCCCTTCTAACACAAACCATTCCATGATTCCCTGATTTCTCTCCTGACCCCTCTTGGCCTCTTGCAGGTTCATCTTTGCAGTGCTACAGCTGCACATCCCAGCTCAGTAATTCCAAGTGCCAGACGAAGACGGAGTGCGGCGAGAAGGATGTGTGCAAGACGGACGTGATCCGTAAGGAAAAGCGGGGGTGGAAAATGTCTTAGTTGGGATGTTGGAGCCAAACATCTTCCCAGCCTCAGGTGTCCCATCCAGGCTCACCCAGCCTGGATACACCAGCTGGTTTGGGCCAGCAAACCTCAGTCTGAAAATGCCTTTCACCTGCGCAAAATTAGGTTTATTTCTCTTTCACAGCACCAAAAGTTATTTGCTTGCAAAGGCAATGGTTAATTTTTTGCAGTATTTGCAAACATGAATTAAAATAGGAGGGGATGAGCCTGGTCCAACCTGGTTGTGAAGTTAGGAGGGGCTGATTTGAGGTGAAATAAATGAAAATGACAGAATTTCATTTCAGTGTCTGTGGGGAAACTTGAAAAATTAGGATTTTGTCCTCTCATTCTAGAGCTGGTTTTCCCTGTCCAGATCCGTGCTGACAGCTGAGTTGCTCTTAGACCTGGGCACAAAACCCATCAGTGGCACATTTAAGCTCCTCTCTGTCAGGCAGTAGATGTGATTCCTCCACTAGGAATTATCCAGGCTGGGAATGTGCAAATCCATGACATTTCCACGCAGGAGAGCCAAGATGTTGTAGAACTCTTTTGTTATTCATTGTACATGGCAAAGACTTGGTGCTCAGAATGTATTTTAGATCTCCTGGAGGAGAATTGATCAGATCTCCCGGAGGTCAAAATCTGCTGGTAACCAGAAGTTGCCAAAAATGGCCAAAAAAAATGGGCTGTGCCTCCCAGAAACAAACCAAAACATAACTCTGCCTCCTGAAATGGGAATAGCCATGTTTTCATAATTTCCCAGCTGTTGAAAGGCTCCATGCAACACAGATGTTTTAGATTGGGCTTCACAGTGAGAGAGGGCAGGGTTAGATGGGATATTAAGAAGAAATTCCTCTCTTTGAGGGTGGTGAGGCCCAAAGAAGCTCTGGCTGCCCCATCCCTGGAAGTGTCCAAGGCCAGGTTGGACAGGGCTTGGAGCAACCTGGGATAGTGGAAGGTGTCCCTGCCCACAAGATGATCTTGCAGAGATCATCCTTCCAACCCAAACCGTTCTGTGGTTCCGATTTTTGTCCCGGGGAACGAGCTCAGATAAGAACAGCATCCCATTATTCAGTTCTGTGAGGCTTGGCTTGGACTGAATCCTTGTAATAACGGTCCTGCTCTCCTCCCAGGGGTTGTGGGGCTCTTCAGCATCATCAGCAAGGGATGTGACTCCTCATGCGACCCGTCCTACCAGGACTTCAACGTGGGCAACAGGAACATCTCCTGCTGCAGCAGCGACCTCTGCAACGTCAACGCCGCGGGCAGTGTGAGGTCCAGCTACGGGCTGGCCGGAGGGATAGCGGCCGGAGTGCTCTGGACCGTCCTCAGCAACAAATTGTGAGGAGCAAAATAGGCCTCCCATGACCACAGCAAGTCTTGGAGCACCCCTCTAATAACAGGAATTGTAACCAGGAGCAGTGGGGTGGGTTGGGCACCCCCGGGAGCTGATGGCAGCTCTTTGCCGTATGATGGCTTCTGCTTTAATCTTGCAAAGCTCGAGTGCTACCAGATAGGAAAATGTGTGCTCATGTTATCTGCAAAACACCTCAAATAAAGTTATTTCTCCACCAACTGTGAGCGTGTCGCTTGTCTGTCACCCGGTCACCTATTTCTGCCCACAGCCGAGCTGTGGGTGGGTGTTGTGTGTCCAGCCCAGGTCACTGCTGTGCAATGTGACCTGAAGTCCCTTTTATGACCAGGTAACCCCCCCAGGGAATGAGGGAAAGGCTGAGGGTGTGTCCCCCTGGAGTTCAGGAAAGCCTTTGATGCTGCTTCCCGTGAGGTTCTCCTGGAAAATCTGGCAGCCCGGGGCTTGGGAACGTGCACTCTCGGCTGGGTTAAGAACCGGCTGGATTCCAGGCAGAGAGTGGTGGGGAATGGTGCCACCTCCAGCTGGTGGCTGGTCACCAGTGGTGTCCCCCTGGGATCAGTCCAATATTTATTGATGATCTGGGTGAGGGGGTCAAGAGCACCCTCGGGAAGTTCACCAATGGCACCGAGTTGGGTGGGATGTTGATCTGCTGGAGGCCAGGAAGGCTCTGCAGAGGGATCTGGACAGGCTGGATCAATCCAAGGCCAATGGTTTGAGGTCCAACTACACCAGTGAGGTGCCTGAGTCAAGGCAGACTCTATAACATCTCTCATATACAGTTATAGCCTATACAGCTATAGACTCAAAGTTATTCCGTGCCTTCTCCAGCTGATTTGTTTTGTGGATATAAACTTGGATGTTCCCACCTTGCATTGGCAGATCCTTTGGCAAAGGCAGCGGAAAAAGCGCCGTACAAAGAGGCCTGAGAGAAACTCTCAGGTGTGTTTTGCAAGGTACACCCACGTGAAGAGATCTGGTAAAAAACAAGGAAGAAAACACGGAGAGTGAATCTGGGAGAGCCCTGGGTGGGAGCAGCGAGATTTAAGGAGGTGCTGGTCAGGCCAGCAGAGGGTGGAGGATTTAAAGGGGAGGGCAATAGGCCAAGAGCAACAAATTCCTCTCTTACACCTTAAAAATTATTGGAGCTGCCAAGGATGTGCTGCTCCACGGGCTGAAATAACAAGGAGTCATTTCCCTGGTGGGAATGAGTCGCCTGGAGGATCCATGGCCATGGGACAAGGGTCAAAATCCCATTTGGGATGAAGTCAGTGGGATAATGACTCCGTCTGCTGTTGTGAAAGAGAAAAGCGCGTAAATCCTTGGGAGGTGAGGCATTAACGAGCTGCTAATTGTAGGAAGCTGGGAAGGGGTTTCCCCGGAGGAAATCGAGAATGACCCACCTTGTTTATAGGAATCCAATCCGGTTATTGGTGAAGGGAGGATATGGGACAAGCGGAGTGATTTATTCCAGCTTTTCCAAACATCCTGAGTCACATCCATGAAAAGGGGCTCGTCCAGCTGTAGGTCTTCCAGTCAGGCTGTTTTCTGCACAGGTGACCAACTCCATGAACTCTCCATTCCAGGGAATCCTCTCCTTGCACCGCAAGGATGTCCCTGACACCTCAGTGCCCTGTGCACACATTCCGAAACAATTCCCAAGCATGTCCACATCCAGAGGCCATTCCCAACAAGCAATTTGGCTACAATGGTCCTTTCTGGAGACTGGGAATTTAAGTGGCCACGGCGTGGTGGCACCAGAGCCATTGGAGTCCCCAGGGATGCTGGGTGAAACAGAGCTTCTTCCAGCTTCTGGAGGTCAAACACATTCATAAAATATTGGAATGGTTTGGGTTGGAAGCGACCTTGATCTCGTTCTTACCCCCTGCTCTGGGCAGGGACACCTCCCACCAGACCAGGTTGCTCAGATCCCCACCCAACCCGGCCTTGAACACTTCCAGGAATGGGAATTGTGGGGATTCATCCCAGGAAATATGACAGGGGAGCATGGATGGAGGCTATTTAGCTCTGTTGCAGCATGTTGGTCCCCTGGCAATGCCATCGACTTCCTGGAGCACGGAATTGATGGGTTTCTTGCTGGAACCAAGACATGGCTTTCCCAAGCTCTGGTCGTTGAGATCCAATGTCTAAACACTTGGAGGCTCAAGGGAGGATTTCTTCTCCCAGTTTCTGCTCTGAAGGAGTTCAGGACTGACCCATGAGTGATTCTCACCTGGATTTACCTTGCAATAAATCCTATCTGGAAGTTTCACCAATAGGACTGCATGGAGCACCCCTCCTATGAGGAGAGGCAGAGAGAATTGGGATTGCTTTGCCTGGAGAAGAGAAGGATCCAGGGAGAGCTTTCACCACCTAAAGGGGCTCCAGGAGAGCTGGAGAGGGACTTTGGGAAAGGACCTGGAGTGCCAGGACACAGGGAATGGTTTCCCACTGCCAGAGGGCAGGGTTAGATGGGATATTGGGAATTAATTCTTTCTTGTGAGGGTGGTAAGGCCCTGGCACAGTTTTCCCAGAGAAGCTGTGGCTGCCCCATCCCTGGAAGTGTCCAAGGCCAGGTTGGACGGGGCTTGGAGCAAGTTGGGATAATGGAAGGTGTCCCTGTCCATGGTGGGGGTGTTCCAACCCCAGATACTCTGGGATTCTGGGATTTTGTGATAATTTAGAGAAGGTGCAGCAGGGAGAGGCTGGGACAGACTCAGTAAAGGACTGGGCAGGAACCCCTGTGACTGGGGGAACTGATGGCACCTGGCACAGCACTTGGAATAGCCCCAAACCTCACTCTCCATCCAGGTCACCCACAGAGCAGCCTCAAAAACAACCCTCTAAATTCTGGGAAGGGCAAGGAGGTGAACTGGGACGGATAAATGACTCAGGCGTGGAGCAGAACCTGGGCTGGGCCAGGGCAGGACCAGGAAGAGGACGGGGTGTATTCCCAAGGGTTGGGACCTTGGCAGGAAGGTTGGTTGCCCCTCCTGCTTTAAACCCCTTACAAAGCTCAGCAGGACTCTGGGTCAGGTCCCTCTGCTCTGCCCTGCACCCTCTGTCACCATCGTGCTCTGCTGGTGCAGAAATGTGTGACAATTTACATTTTTGGTTGCTGCTAAAACATCCTGGGTGCTGCTAAAACATCCTGAGAGCTGCTGCAGGACACACAAGCACAATATTCATCTGAAAAACAAGGCTGGGTGTATTTTGCCTGAGGAAGTTGCTTCTTGAAGAGTTTTTTTTAATTCTTCTGTCCTCTCCATGCTTCTCAAAAGGCCTAAAATTGAGGACAGGGTCTTTAAACAACTCAAGTATCTCAGGCCAGGTTGGATGGGGCTTGGAGCAACTTGGTCTAGTGGAAGGAGTCCCTGCCCATGAGATGCTCTTGAAGGTTCCTTCCAGCCCAAACCATTCCATGACTCTAAAGCTTCATGATTCCATTTGCTCCTGGTACAATTAACCATTATTCATTATCCCTGTGGATAAGGATTAGGCCATCCAGTATTTCCTACAGCACGTTAGAATTTATACCCAGTGCCTATACCAGTCTGAAAAACGTCACCAACTTCCTCTGAAATCAGCCCAAGTTGCAGCAGCTGATTAAAAACTGGATTTAAACCACTGGAGAAAGTCTGTGGGGCTGAGAGTCTGGATGAGCTGGACTTAAGGACCAGCAGTTCCTTGCTGTGCTCCACATTTCCTTCATGGCCCCAGGGCAAGTTCCAGAGCATTTCCATTCCTCTGCCTTGTGCAGATGTTATCAGGCCCAACGCATGGAGAGATGCTCAGATAGTGACTTTAACGGGCCAGGGCAGAGATTGAGGCTAAAAATAATCTCTGAGAGGCAGCTGGGGAAGGCTCACCCACTCCCAAGCCACCCTGCACTGCCACATTCCTGCTCTGAATCATGCCCACGTGCTTGTGCAATGAAGGTGGTTTGGGGGACAAATAGAGCCCAGTTAGCTCAGCTCTGCCTCTTAATTAAACCGCTAAAACCAATCCAGATTCCTGCAGAACTTCCATCTCAGTTGGGACAAGCCAAGTTCATCCCACATTGTCTTGACTAATCCCACTCCCATCCTGCCACTTGACAGCTCTCTGTGGCAGAGATCCCGAGATCCCTCGTTTCTGACCTTGTCCTGAGCTCTCTTAATGCCTTTGCAAGCTCCTCCTCAGGATTCTTTGTGAAAGAGGTGCTGCTCTGACTCCTCTGATGATGCTCTCGATGCTCAGATGCTCTTGCAACCCCAACCTCCTCCCTCTGTGGCTCCTCTGATTCCTCATCCTTATTTCATGGGGACGTCACCTTAAAAGCCATCAACTCAATAAAAAAGCTCTTGTAATGTGCCTTTCCCAGAATTTTTTACACCAGACAAGTTCACCCCTGACACTGGAATTGCTGCCTTAGGTTTTAACTCTTATATTTTTTGAATCCTGAATTGCCCAGTGTGTAAATCTGGAGTTTCTTGTAGCCTGCTGACTTCTGTTCTCTGGACATAACAAACCTCTCTGGGCCTGCTCTCCAAGGACACCCAGGCTGTGCAGGCCCAAAACCTCTAAAGGGGGGCAAACTGAGGGGAAATTACATCATTAGCTAAAGTTTTAATTGGCGAATTTATGCTGATATGCAAATGGACCAAACCCATAAAGGAGTGGGGAACTCGTGACTCATTGTCCATCTTGGGGTTCATCTTGGGGTCCAGCTTGGAGCCCTCGGCTCCCAGGGTGCACCTTTGAAGGCCTTTCCAATAAATACCCACCTTTATTCCCTTATTCCTGTCTAGGCTCTGGTTCTAGGTAGCCTCTCAAGGCATCAGTTCATCGCCTTAAAAGCCATCAACTCAATAAAAAAGCTCTTGTAATGTGCCTTTCCCAGAATTTTTCACACCAAACAAGTTCACCCCTGGCACTGGAATAGCCCCTGTGCCTGGAATACTGAAATTTAAAGTCACCTGCTCACCTCTGCCGGTGGTTCCCCACATGAATCACTTAAAGACACCATGACCCAGCCCTGGAACCTTTCCCAGCGCTGCTGGTGGCCCTCCCTGGCTGGGGCAGTGTCACCACCCCCCCTGAAACAGAGGTGACAAGCATGTGGCTGAGTCAGAAAAGGAAAAAAACATTTCACTCCTTCCTCTCTGCTTATTTTCATTCAGATTCGATCTGGCCTTGAGGGAATCTGTGGAATGAGGACTTCACCCGGGGCAGGGGAGTGAAAGTGGAGTGATGGACGTGTTTTCCTCTGGGGTCACCACGCACTGAGTTATTTGCAGTTATTTGCCACCTGGGTGGTGGCACACACAGGTGCCAAATGAGTTGTGATGTCTGCTTTTGGATTTACATTTGGCAGCAGCCTTTGAACTTGCAAAAATAACAGATTCCTCTGCTCTCACAGACAAACTCAAGAAAAAAAATGATGTAATCTCTGTCTGTGAATCCAACATTTCTGCAGTGAAGAGGAGGGTGATCATCCTGCTTAAAACACTATATTTGACACCTCTTCGGCTGCCATAATTAAAAAGAGAGGAAGGTGTGGCCAAGTTTTCAAATCATTAACTGAGATGTGATAATTTGAACACACCTGACCTACTCTGTTCCTCTGCACGTGAAATGAAAAACAGAAATTTAGAAAGGGAGGAGGCAGGGAATGGTAATTCCTTGCCATGAACGAGGTGCTCATGTGCAGTCGTTGCCTTTGGACTGGTTCCAGTTGCCCTGTGGTGAAATGACAGAGCATTTAGCAACACCCTCACACCCATGGACCATCAAAGACAGCTGTTTCCCTGCCCTTCATAATCCCAGCCAATTAATTTACCTTCTTTGATGTTTTTGCAGCAAACGTTCTGTTATCGGGTTCCCTTCAAGTGTGGCAGCTCTGCCCTGCTTCTCCTCACCCTTCGGATGGGGAAAAGAAATATTTGCCTTTCCCATGGAGATCTGTTGATTCCCAGTATCCATGGGAAGCAGGGATTCGTTGCCAGCACATCCCTGTCAGAAATTCTTGCAGGGTTTTCATCAGTGTCACCTGTACCCATAAGAACCGAGAATTCCCTGACACTTGCATTGCCAAGAAAAAAATTCACATTTATTCAATCCCTGGGCCTCCCATAAGTTTATTGTCGCCTTTTTAATGCTTATTTTTTGTTTTCTTAAGTTCTGAGGCCCATTTGGGGATAAATCAAGGCCAAGCCATCCTGAAACACTTTGTATTCCCTGGAAAGGTCCCGCCTAACGAGCACCAGAGGTGGGATACACCCACAGCCCCCACAGAAATGCAGGGTGAATGAAGGGTGAGAAAAATATTTCCCTAAAAATCATGGAACCCAAAATAAAAACAATTTACTACTTTTCTGGACTTCTAGGAATGGGACCAGCAAGTCCCAGGCCCAAAGGTCGGAGTTCCAGGCCAGTGGACACCTCTGGGAGCTGGAGGTTCCTCATCCCTTCTGTCACCAGCGTGGGTTGAGGTCGAGGTTCTCCCAAACAACTCCTGGGGGTGGCAGAGGAGTTAAAACAACCCAGAGACCATTCCCAGGAGCAGTTTGGATACAATCAGTGGGTTCTGGCAGGAAAAAGAATCACAGACCATTTTTTTTAGTCAGCTTCAGTGTTAGAGACTCGTCCTCAGCCTCTCTGTCCCTTCCCGTGGCAGGTGGTTGGAACGAGAGGATCTTGGACATCCCTTCCAAAACAAATCATTCCAGAATTCCATGGTCTCTAGTTTTTTTGGATACTCTGCAATATCAGTTTTAGCCAACAAATAGCATCCATTGCAGTTGAGATGTGCAGCAAAAGGCTGAAGATGTTTGAAGAGACGGAAGGGTTTTCTGTAAAAATGTGACACTGAATTGTGGGATTGCCGGGGCAGGAGAAATCTGAGTAATCTGATGAAGGAAACTCCTCTTCCAAATGGATCCAGGAGTTCTCAGACTGAACCATTCCTTCCCAGCCTGGATCTGTCCAAACCCTTTTCAAAGTGCCTTCAGTCATTCACTGCCTCAGCCCAGGTCAAGTTCTACCAAATGCTCGTTGCTGCTGCTGGTCCGTGGAAAATCCTCACATCAGAACTGCACATCTGTATTCTCCATGCTCGGCAGGAATTCTTAATCCAGGCTGGAAATGCTTGTTTTCCTCCAAAGTTTTGTGACGCAGTTCTGGAGAAATGTCTCATTCCCAGCGACCTTTTTGTAAAGTGGAAAAGATGGAAAGAATGGAAGTAGAGTCTGGGATGGGTGTTTGTTCCCCAGCTGTGAAACAGAACGGAATTAATGATTAATGGGATGAGATCTGACAAGTCCAAGTGACGGATTCTGCACCTAAGATGGAGCAATGCCAGGCAAAAGACAAACTGGGAGAGGAGGGACTGGAAACCAGTCCTGCACAAGGAATCTGACAGGATTTCCATAGGAATCATCAGAGTGTCCTGGTAGCCAAGAGGACAAACCACATCCCAGGCTGTGTCCAGGGAGATCATCCCACTCTGTCCAGCCTTGCTGTGGCTTCCCCTAAAACATTCTGTTCAGTTCTGGGCCCCACAAATTAGGAATGATGGGAGTGCCCTCAAATGTGTCCACATGAGGGCAACAAAGCTGGAGAAGGGCTGGAAGGAACGCCCTTGAGGGCTCTGGGTTTGTCCAGTCTGGAGAAAAGGAGGCTGAGAAGGAATCTCATTGCAGGTTCCTGAGGAGGTGAAGTGGAGAGGGAAGTGCTGAGCTCTTCTCCCTGGGATCCACGGACAGGACACGTGGGAAAGGGTCAAAGCTGTGACAGGGGAGGTATCAACTGGACATCAGGAAGTGTTTTTTTACCCAGAGGGTGGTCACACACTGGAACAGCTTCTTGGAGAGGTGGTCAATGCTTCAGGTCTATCAGAACTTGGATTTCGGAACATGCCTTAAATTCTGGCCAGCTCTGAATTGCTCAGGGACTTGGACCGGACGGGCATTTTAGCAACTATTTCTAGTCTAGTCTAGTCTACTCTAATTTATTCTAATCTAATCTAGTCCAGCCTATTTAGGACAGCTGATTCTTCCCCTGCACAGATTTCACCACGCTTTCCATAGAGAACCCCAAAACACCAAGGGTGGAGCCCAAACAGACCAGGAAGCAAAGCCACAACACCGTGTGGCTACGCCAAAGTAAATGCCCTGCCACCACCACCCCGGTGATTCACCACGAAATAAAAGCCAGGGGACACCTTTTGCATCACGGAAATGACAGGGGAACCTTTGTTGGCTCCAGCATTAAGATGTCGACACGAACAAGCCCAAATCCTCAGACTAAGAACTCCCGGCTGCCTCTTTCCAGTGGGATAAGGAGCAGCCAGCATCCTGAGGACAGCCAGGGATGTAGGAGGCAAAGGGGCACTGCAGGCTCTTTGTGAAGGTGGTCGGTGAAGGGAGGATGTGCTGATCTGCCCCTCGTGACAGCGCTGTCTGTCCAAGAGGAGCCCCAGAGGAGAAGGGTCTCATCCGCTTCATCAGTACCAGGTTCAGAATCATGGAATGGTTTGGATTGGGATGGACCTGAAAAATCATCTCGTTCCAAGCCCCTGCCATGGGCAGGGACACCTTCCACTATCCCAGGTTGCTCCAAGCCCCGTCCAACCTGGCCTTGGACACTTCCAGCGATGGAGCAGCCACAGCTTCTATGGGATACCTGAGCCAGGGCCTCACCACCCTCACAGGGAAGAATTTCTTCCAAATATCCCATCTATCCTTGCCCTCTGGCAGGGGGAAGCCATTCCCTGTGTCCTGGCACTCCAGGTCCTTGTCCATAGTCCCTCTCCAGCTCTTTTGGAGCCCCTTCAGGTACTGGGAGAGGCTCTAAGGTCACCCTGAAGCTTCTCTTCTCCAGACTGTGCAATCCCAACTCTCTGGGCCTTTTGATTTATTTAATAGGATATTAAGGCAAACAGACCCCACACATCACAACCAAGTGAACATTCCACCTATGTCACCCTTATTTCCCTTGTCACCTCCCTCCAACCCCATCCAGGCAGAGCTGACACAAGACTTGGGAGTGCTTTCAGCAGAAATAAAGTGTAAATTTTACTCTCATATTATTCACAGGTGGAATAATTTTCAAACCTTCCCAGTACTCCCCCAAACCAGTGGAAATGTTACCTGGGCACTCCTTCCTCCATCATCCACTTCTACCACTCCAAATCTGGGAGTTATCCAGATGTGGATTGCCAGGGCACTGGCACTGCCAAAATAGTGGAGTGTGGAAGAGCTGGATTCATCTGTTCTCAGAGCTGAGCGCTATCCATAAACTCTTATTTTTAGCTATGGGGGGGTATTTGCAAACCTGAAATCCCAAATGAGGCATTACCCAACATCCTTGGATGACAGGACAACTATCCAGGATGGATAGAGAGCTGACACAAGACGAGGAGACTAAAGGTTCTCCTGGAATGTTACTGCTGGGAAGGTCATAAAGCCTTTCCACTCAAGTGTCTGGCAAAAACTGATTAAATTCAGACCAAACCAGTCTTTACTTCCGTGTCTCCATCCCAATTTCCCAGTCATGGACACGGATCAGCTCTCCTGCCTTGCGAGCTCCCAGGCTGGCACTAAACCTGGAACATTTACGTGGAGAAGTGAAGAACTATTTTTCTCCAGTGCCACCATTTTTCTTACCTCAGAGAGTTCTTCCCTGCTGTTGAGTGTGTCCATATTTGGGAATCCCTTCTCCTTCCGCTAAGGAATCCCACCTCTTTTAGAGTCATGGAATGGTTTGGGTGGGGAGGGAGCTTCAAGATCATCAAATTCCAGCTTCAAGATCATCAAGTCCCAACCCCCGGCCATGGGCAGGGACAGCTTCCACTATCCCAGGTTTCTCCAAGCCCTGTCCAACCCAGCCTGGAACACTCCCAAGGATGGGGGAGCCACAGCTTCTCTGGGCAACCTATTCCAGTGTTTCACCTCTCTCACGGAGAAGAATTTCTTCCCAAATTCTGATGCAAATCCTCTCTTAGTTTAAAACCATTTCCCCTTTTTCCTATCGCCATCTGCCTGTGTGAAAAGCCCCTCTCCCTCTTTATTAAATCTTCCCTTTTTCACTCCATATTCCACCCATTCTCATATCCCTGTGATCCTTGGGATGGGAATTCCGGTCCCTCAGGCACAGGTGGGGAAAGGCACCCGGTGTTGCCAGCGTGGCCTCGTTGGTGCCTTGCACGAGGTCCCTGCACCGTCCCCGCTGACACAGCCCCAACCTCGGCACCTTTTCCACGCTCCATCAGGTGCCTGACAGAGATTCCGCCCGGGATCATCCAAGAATTCCCGCGTCTTTCATCTCCCAATCGCTTCCCGGTGACCTCCTCGTTTACCCCATAACCGACTTATTACGGTGGATGATCCTATTTAATCCGTGACTTGCATCCAAGCCACCTGGTTGTTTACGATATCCTGATCCTTCCCGGAATTGCTGAGGCTTCCCGAGTTTGTGCCACCTGTAAATTCCGCCCTATTTGGCGTCTTTCAATGTCTTAGCAGAAAATATTAAGCAAGAGCACTCCCGAAGTGAGGAACGGCGCTGATGATTTTCCCCAGGCTCATATTCCACTCCCAACACTTTAAATATTTCCAGGTCCTCTGCTCCAAGCCTTTAAAAAATTCTCACTCATCTTAATTCAATTTAATTTCCATCTGTGCCATCTTAATAAATATTCCCACATCATCCTGTGTTATTATTTTGCTGAACTTGTGAAAATCTGACTTTATTAATATGAAAACAACAAAGACAACATTGGATTTTAAGTATTTTCCTCTTTTTTTTACTATTTTCTCTCCTTCAAACCCTGTTTTTAATCCTGGCATGTTATCAAGGTCAGACAAATGGCTGTTACCCCTCCTCTTTTTTATTTAGGTGTTAAATTCTGACCTCATGATTCTGTCTTGACCAATTTATAAACAATATTTGGGAGTGGACCTGGACCTGTTTTTCTGTATCCCATTTCTCCAAGACTTCTGGGATGGAAAACATCCTGTCTTGCTTCATCCCCGCTTGAATACATTGAATTTTTTTCTTCCACCTCAGTTGTGGTTGTTTCTTTTTCTGGACACCTGTTTCCATGCTGCCTTTACCCCCCACATCAAAAGCATTTTATACACTGAATAAACAAGTGGTTAATTTAATATTCAGTTTTCATCTATCACTACTTTATTTTGCCTCTCAATTTAAAGGCTAAATGGTTTTACATAATATTTAAATAACTTTAAGTAATTCATTTTAAATAAATGAATAAAGAGCATTCAATGTCCTTCTCGAGATCTAAGTAATTTTGAGTATTGCAAACTTTCACTTTATGTATTTCTTAACCTCCCTCACATTGTTTTGTCTGCTGCTCCATTTTTCCACCATTCTTTTAGGCTTCCTTCTCATTCCTGGAATAATCTTTGAAATTATTCACCCATTCCAGGCCATAGGTACTCTCTCTAGAATCTTTTTCTCCACATTTTCTCTTTTCTATGGAAAAAACCAAAGAGGTTTCTGAATCTTTGATTTCAGTGAACCACAAGTTTACATTTTGCATCCATATTTAAATAACTTCAGTTCACTCCTTTTTCTGGATATCGACATATTTATCTATATATTTATCTATATATCAACCATAAATCAACATTCATCTGTTTAACTGAAACTGAATCATCACAAAACTCAGCTGGATGAGGGGACAATATTGTTCCCAAGTGTGTCAGACTCCTGATCCCAGAAATCTGGGTGTGCCACCTCAAAAATATCTCAGCAGGGAGGGGAGAGATGGGGGAGGAAGGAGAGACACGATCAGTCTGTGGTGTAGGAAGCTGAAAAGAGCTGGAGTCAGATTAAATCAAAATTAACTGGAAGAGCCAAACTGCTCTGGAATTACGTAGGATACCCAGAAGCAGGACAACAAACGGAAGGAGCGTCGGATGTGGTGAGTGAAGTCGGACACGTGGATGGATGAGGAAGGAGCTTGGTCCTGCTGGGAAGGATTGGCAAAATTCAAGGAACGTCCAGAGTTGGAAGGGACCCACAAGGATCATCGAGTCCAGCTCCCAGCCCTGCACAGGACATTCCAAGGATCCCAGTGTGCCCCTGAGAGTTGTTCTGTCAGGGAATGGCAGCCCTGAGGCTCCACTGGGTCCTGAGCTGTGTCCCCACAATGTGGGCAGCAGGTGAGGGGGGTTCTGCCCCCCTGCTCCACTCTGGGGAGATCCTGCTTGGAGCACCACATCCACCAACAGCAGAAGGACATGGAGATGGTGGAGCAGGTCCAGAGGAGGCCACAGAGATGCTCCAAGGGCTGGAGCCCTTCTGCTCTGGAGCCAGGCTGGGGGAGCTGGGAATGTCCAGGCTGGAGAAGGGAAGCCTACAGGGAAACCTCAGAGCCCCTTCCAGTGCCTGAAGGGGCTCCAGGAGAGGGACTTGGGACAAGGGATGGAGGGACAGGACACAGGGAATGGCTTTAAACTGACAGAGGGACGGTTTAGATGAGGTATTGGAAGAAATTTCCTTGTGAGGAATCTTGTGGCGATGCTCAGCTGCACAGGTTGCCCAGGGAAGCCGTGGCTGCCCCATCCCTGGAAGTGTCCAAGACCAGGTTGGATGGGGCTTGGAGCAACCTGGGATAGTGGAAGGTGTCCCTGCCCATGGCAGGGGTTGGAACAAGATGGTTTTTAAGGTCCCTTCCAACACAAGCCTCTCCACAACCCCATGACAAAACACACATTCACTATGAAGAGGCCTCCAGGTGACCTCATCTCCACCCTTGCAGGGTTCCTTTTAAAGCCAGTGAAGGGAAGCAGGTAATCCCCAGTGCCATCCACTTTTTGATGAGGTTTTTGTCTGATGAAATTTGGATTTGTCTGCCTGACTGGAAAAAGAAACAGCTCCAATGAGTCACCCAGGAGCCACCTATGGTAGAGAAGAAAGGTTGGACTTAAGTCAGATGATTCCCACTCCGGTTTTTTGTGTCCTGCTTCAATCTGTACATGACTCTGCAAATTTTCAAAGGTCATTTCTGCTGCATTTTCTGCTAATTGGTGCTCCCACCACTTTATGCCTTGACCATACAGACCCTGATGATGGGAATTGGCTTCCTTGTCACGCTATTCCCATTATTGCGCTGGATCCCCATGGCAACATCCACCACAGGCTATTTTTATTGCTTAGCAGGGGTTACTTATTTAGATCGGCTCATCCAGATCCGTATCTGGTGACAGACTTTGCTGCCAGCGTGTCAGTCAAAGGCACTGCTGACGATGCTGAAGGTTGACAAAGTGATGTCAGGAGCTTCTCAGCCAGACTCGGCGACAGTCCCTGGGTTTGACAAGTGAGAAGTTCATCGGAAGGACTCTGTTTCCTTTCTCTGCACAACCAAAGTTGATAAAGAGAGAAAATCTTCCTGATAAAGGCGAGGAAGTGGCTCTGTAACAGGCCAGTCTCTGCACGTTGTCCTTGTACTTCAGAATGTTGATAAGAGATAAACAGTGCCACCAGCTGATTGAAGTGAAGAGAAAAACACTGGAGACTCCCAGCCAACAGCAGCCCCCAGGAATCTTCCCAGCATCCTTCAGCCTTGGCTTTTTTGGTGTTCAGGCATTGGAAAAGGGAAGTGGTGGAGTCACTATCCCTGGAAGTGTTCAGAAAACCCCGTGGGTCCAGCACTTGAGGACATGGTTTAATGGTGAACACGGCGGTTGTTGGATTTGGTGATCTCAGAGGTCTTTTCCAACCTTTAACAATCCCATTATTCCAAATCATCCGAATTTCAGATGGAAAGTCACATGGCCACAGGCTCCCTGTATGATGGAGCGTGGATTTATGGGTCACGTGGACTTTCCTGTAGAGGTGGCTGCAGCTGTCACTGGGATGGAAAAGGGAATCACACCGGAACCACGGACACAAGAGGTTTTTATCTGAGCACACATCCAGGTTGTGTCAATGCTGGGCTTTCAAAGGGATCAGGATCCATTCCCTGATCCTGATCACAGCTCTCACAGCTCATGCCTGAATTTCTCATCCTTCCAAGCAGAACGACCTTTCTGGAAACATCCTTGGTCCTTGTTATGCCTCAGCATGTGCCTGGACATTCCCTGGAACAGATCCAGGGGATTCTGGCCATAACCCACTCAGGGACCACGTTACACGTCCTAGACAGCTCTCAAGTCCGTGGTAGGACTGATACAGATTAAAGCAGGCCTGAAATGCCTGAATTGTGGATATTCATCCCTCCGGGATCCCATTCAGAATCACATCTTGGACATTTTTGCTGTTTTCAGAAAATGCTTGAGGGACCTGCATTCCCAGGGTGGACCAAACACAGCTGGATAGGTGATGCCTGAAGGAATTGTCCTCAATGCTCTGGCTTGAAGAAGAGGGACCTGAGCAACCTGGTCTAGTGGAAGGTGTCCCTGCCCATGGCTGGGAGATTGGATGAGATGAGATTTATGGGCCCTTCCAACCCAAACCATTCCACGATTCAATGATTCCAACCTCCAGATGATCACATCCCTGGACTTGCCTTTTTTCTCTCAGAGCACTGAACACAATTCACATCTTTTTGTAAAAACCCAGCAAGTCTGGAAGGTTTCCTCCCATCCATAGGAGCACCTGCTTTTTAGCCCCGGGATTAGTGAGTTTAGGCCATATTTGGGAGATGCAAGTACAGTTCCTTTCTCTGCTTGGAGAAGTGCTCAGAGAAGTGTTCACATCTTCAGACAGGGGCTGCAAAGCAGCAAAATGAAGCTCAGACACAGAAAAAAATGGTCTTTAGAGATTGAATCAGAGCTGTGAATCTGGTTGGGGTTTTTTTTTTGGATACTCCCCATAGGGGAGAAACATTTAACATCAAGCAGCCCCTGGAAGACAGACCCGAAGAACTCCTTGGAGGAGGGTGCTCACACTTTCACCCTTCTCCAGCCCAACGAAACCTGATCTCCGTCCTGCCCAGTGGCAGAGTTTCATCAGGAGGGTGGAGACCAACTCCACCCCAACAAGCCCAAAGTCTTGTTGTTTACGCACACCCGTGAGAGGTGGAACTTCCATTGGATCATCAAACATCGCTGCGGCCACGGGCACAAGCAGAGAGGTTCCCCGCTACTGAGTCACACATGGAGATGGTGGAGCCGTCCAAAAAGTCCCCTGGCAAAAACTCTACCCCTCTGGAATCTCAGGAGCTGAACTCAAGGTGACTCGGTGTAATGATCAAAAGTATCTGTGTTTTCCTGCAAACCAGTTGTCACCGGGATATTTGGAAATGTGATAATCTGGAAAATGGAGCAGGGTCCATCCTGCAAATCTCACGAAAGACATTGATGTCAGGTAGATTGATGCCATGGTTACCGTGACACGACCATGGTGTCAGATAGGGTTGGTTGGTGTTTGCACCACAGCAGATGGATCCGTTCTGTTTATTCCTGGGATTGCAGAGGAGAAGGCTCTGGGGGGACCTCATTGTGAGCGCTCAGTAGCTGAAGTGGGGCTCCAGGAGAGCTGGAGAGGGATTTTGGACAAGGGCGTGGAGTGTCAGGACAAGGGGGAATGGCTTCAAACTGAAAGAGAGGGGTTTTTATGGGATATTGGGAAAAAAATCTTCCTTGTGAAGGTGGTGAGGCCCTGGCACAGGTTTTCCAGAGAAGCTGTGGCTGCCCCACCCCTGGAAGTGTTCAAGGGCGGGTTGGACAGAGCTTGGAGCAACCTGGGAGAGTAGGAGGTGTCCCTGCCCATGGCAGGGGATCGAAATCAGATGATCTTGAAGGTCCCTTTCAACCAAAACCATTCTGGGATTCTATGGAATGGTTCAAGAAAATGTCCAGTTCTGGGCTGGACAATGTAGGAGAGCAGGTGGTGAAACAGAGGGAGCTCAGAGAAGGACCATCAGAAGGATTAAAGCCTTGGAGAACCAATTTTCCAGAGTAGGAATCAAAGAGCCCACCAAAATCTTTCCAAGGGATATCCCAGACAAAATACATTTCTGTGGAGAAGAGGAAAATTGCAACAGTGAGAAATTAAGTTTAGTAGAGGGGTGTAATGAGAACCACTGGCTGTAGGGACTCCATAAATCAGAGTAGAATACTTTACACAGGACTAATTTCACATGTGGCTGATAACCAACAACTGGAACAGCTTAGCCAAGCTTGGTGTTCACTCCCTGCCACAGAACATCTCATAAAAAAATTGGGGTTTTATCATTCAAACAAGAGTTAACTGTAAGGGAAGTTAGAGCAGGTGAAGCACTTCACCTTCTTGCCTGTAAACACCAAATTTCTGTCAGCTGCCTTTCCTGGTATTTGTGATAAGCAGAGAGGGATTACATCTCCCTGTATCACCTTATAAATCAGGACAGTCTCCCGGGGACAGGCTGGGAGAGGGTTTTGATTGATCCCACCGAGAATTCCCGAAGGCTTTTGGCACACAAACCTTTCTCCCCACGCACCACGCCTCGTTGATATTCTCAGCTCTCCAGACCTGAAGTGACATTTCAACCCAAGTCCCTTCTGGCTCCTGTCAGTCAGAGCTCAAAACCTTTCCCAGGGCTTATTCCACCCCTGACAGAGACAGAAGGGAATTTTTAGGGCCTCCTGAGCCCTGGAAGCTGTCTAAGCCTTACCCAACTGCTCTGTCAAACCACAGCTTTCACGTACTTATCAGGCTTAAAGCAGGTCAGGTTTCTTCCCTGCCTTTCCTTGTAGAAATAATCTCAACTTTTCTAGCATTTAAGATCCAACCTCAGTTTTCAGTCTCATTTAAATCAGGCTTGTCTTGACTCTGCCAAGCTAAAAGGAGCCAGCGTTTTCCAGTGTCATCTTTCGGAGTGAATCCTGTTGTCCCAGTCTCCCCATTATTGGATTTTTTCCATTAAGATCCCATTTTTTCTTGATACTGGCAGTGGAATTACACCTGGGAAGACAGGAGGGTGCTGCCACTTCCAAAATCCCTCCCACCCCAATACACACCTGGGCACCACCTGTGGTTGTTTGTGTTGGGTTTTGGGTTTGTTTCCAGGGCTCCATCTCTCCGTAGGCTCCTGATTATCTTTAATCAACAAATACCTTAAAGGTAACAGACCTTAAAGGTCTTTCCTCTCCTCCACAGTTTTACTGGAACACTCCCAAACTCTCTTTGCCTGAAGTCTGGCACTGCTGCACGCTCAGCCCCTCTGCAGGAGCTCTGGTGTTTTCCCAGTGTTCTGCTTTATGGAAAGATCTCAAACTTTTCCAAGCATTTAAGACAGAGTTAAGACAGTGGTTAAGTATTTATACCCCTATTCCTTCAACCACGTGGATTTATCCCAAAAGTTTCTCGGTATGGAATGACTTTCAGGTATGAGAGGATGTCTCCATGGACATTTCCACTCCACAATCCACCAAGCAGCTTTGCTGTGCCAACCCCGCCGTGCTTTCCCATTGAGGCACAACCCCCTGGAATGCTGAAAGCCCTGGATCTTTTCCAGTTTCGCGGCTGTTAATTAGGATATTGCTCAAAAGTGCCTTGAGCTGCCCAGTTCCAAGCAAGGATCTGGATGTAACCAGGTCTGGTGGCTTCCACCGAGTGGATTTTTTCCCTGTGTGCCCAGAAAGTTATGTTTGATCCAGGTTTTTTTATGCTGGAGATCTCCAACAGGACAGGACGAAAAAATAAAGGATAATTGTCACTCTGATAGAGCAGGATTAGGGTGTAGGTCTTTCTCTCCCTTTCCCACAGCTCTGTCAGCTTTGTGTCATCCGTGGCTGTGGAAATTTTCATTAGCAACACCTCTCAGGTTACTGGGAACCATCCTCCGACTGGGAAGAAGGAGAGGCTGCCGGGAATGGCAGCAATTCCCACGTGTGCTGCCGTAACAAGTCTGTGACAGGCAGAGCACCTCGTTAAAGCACCTTCAACTCACCTCATCTCCATCCCTAAAACCTCCAAGGGCTCCAGTGATTCACAAACTTTGCCTCTTTGGCTTGTTCAGCTGTTTTACGGGAAATTGCACAACGCTGGGGTTTTCCAATTTGGATCACAACAAACCGGGTTTTCCAATTTGGATCACAACAAACCCAACGGAAAGTCTATCAGCTTTTCCTGTGAAATATAAAATACCAGTGGCTCAATCCAAAGGGAGAAGTAAATCATTTCTCCCCAGCTCCTAAGCGCTTGAAGCTGTTTCCCCAAACATTGGATAAGATGCAAAATAAATTATGACATTTGAAAGGATTGCCTTGATGTGGATAAAGTGAAATTCGTTATCAGGAAGGTGCCAGAGGGGGGAAATTGATTCATTGCTCCACGTTGGGTTTATTTCCCAGCTTCAGGATAAAATTTGGTGAATAATTGACATCTTTCCAAAGGAAGGCTGAGCGTCCTGCTTTGCCAGCACGACCCAGGACCTGAAACCACATGATTTATCCCAATTCCAGACTTGGAAGCACCATATGGAGTCCCACCAGCCTCGAAGCGACTCCCATGCCCAGCAGCTCAGTTAATAACCAAGGGATCCAGAAACCAGGCTTGCTTTTGAACTGGATTTGGGAAAAACAGACATCTTTGGGCAACCCCAGCCGTGCCAGCCCACGGAACCATCTCCCAAAGCACGTGGAAGCCCAGCCTGCTGTCGCTTGTCCCTTGGCCGTGGTTGGCCAGTGCAGCTGGTGTGACACGAGCCAGCTCTGGGCTCGTGGAGCCAGACGGGAAGCAGCAAACAAACCTTGTCACACTGCCCATCCAAGCCCTGGCTCGGGGCCACGCCTTGCAGTGCCAGCCGTGTTTTTCCTTTCCCATGGGACCAGCCCCGGGACATAAACCCGGGGAAGAGCCGAGGAATGGCAGGAGTCTGCTCGCTGTGGTGATGTCACCTCGCCGGGGAACTCGTTCCTCTGCAAATCCCAATCCAGACTGCAGCTGGGCTCTCCCCTGATCAACCCCGAGGGAATCCGCCCACAGGATCAACAACAGCTGGTGGAGGGTGGGAAAAGATATAAAGCTCCCCGGGAGCAGCTCCCTGGACCTGTCCTGGCTGCCTGGATCTGCTCTCAGCATGAAGAAACTCCTGGTGGGATTCCTGCTGGGCCTGGCATTCGTGGAGTTGGGTAAGAGCTCCTCACTCCCAACACTCCTGGGACCCCCTGGGAAATTCCTGGGAGGGGAAAGACCTGGTAACCCCCCAGGTAGGGGAAACAGTGCCTTTGGTATCGAAGAAGGTCCAAGGAGAGGGTGAAATGGGAAAGGGGAGATGCATTCCCGGTGGGAAGAGCTGGGATGCCTGACTGGGAGCGATGGACATCCTCTGGATGTCACCAAACCCAGGGATGGAGGGGACACCACAAGGCACAGGGCAGCCCCAGCCTGGGAAAGAGCTTGAAGTGCCAGCCTCTACCTAAGCTGCCACCCTCTCCCTTCAGGAATGGGATGGGATATGTTCATCCCGAGCTCCTGCCATCCCTAAAACCTCCCAGCTGGCTGCTGGAAGTGCTGAAAGCCAGAAGGTGAAACCTCAACACAGATAAGGGTGAGGGCATGAGAAACAACTCCGAGGACATTGGAAAGGTTTATTAAACCCCCAGCTCCAGGATTTCCCCTTATTTCAGGAGAAAGGTGGAAATGGGAAATCCCCTATGGTCTGTGATGGGTCTGGACCTTGAGCAAGCTGGCAGCAGGGTTTGGTCATCACCGTGTCCCTTCCTCCATCTGGATGTGACCGACTGCAGCTGCATCCCTGCCTGGAACAGCCTTTCCAGGGATGACACCCACCCAGAGGGCCCCAGGGATCCTCAGGCTGCTTCCATGGGGCCCTGGAAGATCCCAAAGGAAAGGCAGCCCAGGCAGGGATCAAACATCTCCATCTGGAGCCTTGTTTTTTTAAATGGAATTTTAATTTAATTTAATTTAATTTGATTTTTTTAATTTTTTTTTTTTTTTTTTAATTTTTAATTTAATGGAATTTCTGAGAAACCACCCAAGGTCTCCAAGAATTTTATGGAAACAGTGTTATCAACCCCATTTGCTTTATAGGCAGAAGTAAAAATTTTGGGATGATCCAGAGGGAAGCAGCTGGTCTAGGCATCCTTCTTGCAGCTGAGGGATGTGTCTGTGACCATTCCTATTCCCGAGGTTTGATATCAAGGGATGGGAGGTCCTGCTGGACAGTGAGGAACTGGGAATTATTGGCTCAGATCAGGACACAGAGCTGTTTTTCTTCAGTTCTCCTGTCCCGGTCCTTATGGATTTGGGCTTTCCTCTTCCCTGCAACCATCCCACAAAACCCGTGTTCTCTGAGTGCCCCACCCAGAGTCAGTGACAGATGAGGGGGTTGAGGTTTTCCTTCCTCAAGCCTGCTTTTAACTGGGATTAATTCCCCCAAAGCCCTTCCCTGCTCATCCATGAAAATTCTGAGGTTTGGAAATGGAAACCACCCCACCCCAAGGGCTTCAGGGCAGTTTCTCAAGTGCCTTAAGCCAGAACTGCTCCATCCATCCATCCATCCATCCTACACATCCACAGACATCCAAATGATTGATGATAGTGTGTTAACCTCTGTTAAAATATGAAACAACTTCTCATGGATCATTGGGAAGGGATTTAGCGAGGTTCTGAGCTGGGATAAACAGGGATGGCTCCACCACCCCTGTTTACCACAAGAACATTGAAATATTCCCATGAAAAAAACCTTTTTTACTTCTGCAAAGAGACAAAGAAAACTTTTGCACTGTGCAGGCTCTACCCCACAGCTGAATTTTCCAAAGGAGCTGCTGAGAGGAGTAGATGCCTTAAAAATTCCTTCTGAAGTCAGGTGTTCAAACAAACGCCTTCAAAAATATTTATCCTTATCACAAAGCCCCAGAGGTTCCTCTCCGGCAGCAGACGGGGAACAAAAACGCAGCGTCGGTGTGAATTTTTACCAATAGATGGCAGTGGGCGCTTTCAGGTTGTTTTTCAGCGGGTGGAAGGAGGGTAGGATAGAAAATCTCGAACCAGGCTGGTTTTTGTCATCAAGCCACAGCAGCAGGAGTTTGGAAAATCCACACTCTCAGTATCTGCTGGCTGTGGACGGACAGGGCTCACACTGAGATTTTTGAGAGCTGCTGTGACCAAGATTTGCGTATTTAGAGATGTCCCTCCCTCAGGTGGCAGCCAGGGAGGGTTTGTGCATCACCTCTTTAAAAAGCAGCAGTAGCCCCCGATGAGAGCGAGTTTGAGGCCACACTCAGCCCTCAGCATCTCTGATACAGCTCTGAAATTTAGATCCTGCTCTCAGTTGCCGATTCCTGCAGAATTTCCCTCTAAAAAGCAGGAAGGAGCTGTTGCTGTGAGGGGAGGGATGGGGGAACTGCTGCTGTCACAGCTTGGGGACGCTGCTGTCAGCAGAAGGAATTGGTTTTTACAACCATGGAACGAACATCCTGAGTTGGAAGGGGCCCGCAAGGATCGTCAAAGTCCAACTCCTGGTCCCAGACAGGACATCCCAGCTATCCCACCCTGTGCCTGACAGCGATGTCCAAACACTTCCTGAACTCTTGGTGCTGTGCTGGGAAGCTCATTCCAGTGCCTGACCCCCCTCTGGGGGAAGAACCTTCTCCTGATATCCAGCCTACACCTCCCCTGACACAGTTTCAGGCCATTCCCTTGGATCCTGTCACTGGTCACAGAGAGATCAGTGCCTGTCCCTCCACTTCCCCTCACGAGGCAGCTGTAGATCCCAAAAAGTCTCAGCTCAGCCTCCTCTTCTTCAGGCTGAATTCTTACAGGGGATGCTCAGACCTACCAAAACTCCTCAAGGAACAGATCCCTCCAAATCCCTGCTCTTTTTGGGGCTTCTGAGCCCCCAAAGTCGTGCTCAGGCCCAGCTCCTGCAACACCACCCTTGTCCTGCAGTGCTGGGATTTGGCCTTTCCCCCCTGGCATATCCAAGCTTTGCCACGGCCTCCAGATGTCCTTAGTTTTGAACACCGCTGCTTTTGGGTTGGGAAGCTGCAGATTTGGGCCTGTCTTCCCTGCTGTGTCACCTCAGAGCCCTCCTGTCCCCTCCGCAGCCCAGTCCCTACGGTGTTACACCTGCAAGGAGCCCACGGACATCTCCAAGTGCAGGACGGCCATCGTGTGTCCCCCGAGAGCCACCGTGTGCACCACGACGCTGCACTCCGTGGAGACAGGTGAGTCCCAACGCTCCCCCGGGGGCTTCCTGGGGAGAAATCCGATAATTCCGGGATGGGTTGGGTCGGAAGGGAGCTTAAAGATCATTGAATTCCAAACTCCCACGTTCCACTATCCCAGGTTTCTTCAAACCCCATCCAACCTGGTCTAGGACACTTCCAGGGATGGGGCAGCCACAGCTTCTCTGGGAATTTCATTCCAGGGCCTTCCCACCCTCACAAGCAGCAATTCCTTCCCAATATCCCATCGAACTTTACCCTATTCCAGTTTAAAGCCATTCCCTGCGTCCTGTCCCTCCCTCCCTTGTCCCAAGTCCCTCTCCAGCTCTCCTGGAGCCCCTTCAGGCACTGCAAGGGGCTCTGAGGTCTCCCTGGAGCCTTCCCTTCTCCAGGCTGGACATTCCCAGCTCTCCCAGCCGGGCTCCAGAGCAGAGGGGCTCCAGCCCTTGGAGCATCTCTGTGGCCTCCTCTGGACCTGTTCCAAGAGGTCCATGACTTTCTTCCACTCAGGAACTCAGAGCTGGAGGCAGCTGTGCAGGTGGGATCTCACCTGAGCAGAGCAGAGGAGGAGAATTCCCTCCCTCAACCTGCTGGTCACGCTTCCCTCTCCCCATCCCAGTCCCAGCTTGGATTGTCCTTTAACGTCTCTATAAAAATCCAGGTGAAATTATCCCACTTTAAAGAGGGAAGGAGAGAAATCCATCAGATTTGGAGCTTCACAGAGAAGTATCAGGACTCACTGCACTTACTCCCTCTGTGTTGCCTTTCCTACCCCAATATCTCCATGGACCCTGAATTTAGAGGTGGTGCAAACATCTACAGGGACTTGTGTCCCTTGCCCATGCTGGGATGATTTTGGAAGGAGCAGGAGGGTGAGAGAGAGTCAGCAATGAGAACAGTTCCGAGATAAAGCAGCCTGGATTAGAATCCCCCATGGATTAGGGATGTCCAACACCCCCTCTGTCAGTGTTTCCCGATCCCATTTCCTTTTCCCATTTCTTCCCCTCTCCAATCCGCCTCTCCCAGGTTATCCCTTTTTTGGCAACATCACCGTGACCAGGGACTGTGAGGAGGAATGCCTCTCCTACAACGGGATAGGGGCATCCAAGCCCAAATCCTGCTGCTACACCGACCTGTGCACGGACGACACCAGGAGCAGCAGTGGGGTGAGGAGCAGCTCTGCAGCCCTGGGCCTGGTGGCCGTGGTGGCCAGCACGGTCCTGCGGTGCTCCCTGTGAGGCCACAAGTGTCCCAGCTCCAGCCAAAAGCCCACCACTCTCCCTGCCAAGCTGCCTCATGAACTCCTAGATGCTTTGGGAATGTCCTTCTTCGCTGACGTGTGGCTTCACCCCATCTCCAACGCTGGATTCAAGGCAAGAGTTTGGGCACCTGGACTTAAACCCCTCAAATCTCCAGTTTCCAGCTGTTTAAGCAGATGTTCCTCACCTTCAGCTGCTGCTGGTCCTCAGGACCCACAGAGAATGGGTTGGGTTGGAAGGAACCACAAAGATCATCCGGTTCCAACCCCCCGCCATGGGCAGGGACACCTCCCACTATCCCAGGTTGCTCCAAGTCCTGTCCAAGCTGGCCTGGAACAATTCCAGGGATGGGGCAGCCGCAGCTTCAGCTTCTCTGGGCACCCTGTGCCACGTCCTGAGGGAGAGGAGCAGATGGATCTGGGCCCAGTTACTTCCTGCCCATCAGGGTGGGGGTGGCACCTGCGGAGAGCTGGCGCTGAATTCCAAGGATAAGCTAAGGAATGGGTTCAGAAGGGCTCAGCTTCCCTGTGGGAATGGGATGGATTTCTGGGGAGCTCAGAACACTCCCCGGACTGACACACCAGGGTAGGACAGACCTGCAAACCCAAATTTCCAAGTTTGGCCAGACAAGCACTCCCTCCCATCCCCCATCCCCCTCAGCCTCTGCCTGAGCTCAGGTTGGAGTCGGAGCTCCCAGATTTCCCTTTCCAGGTGTTTTAAAGGCTATTCCAAGCAAATTCTTCTGTTGCTCTGCCCTCCTTCCATCCCTCCTGAGCAGAAACTGCAGAGTAGGAAAAGTAATGGTTATCCCAGACCCTCAGCTCTGGGAAAAGTCAGTTAAAAGTGCTGGGATCCACTGGGATTTGCTTGGAATAGAATTGATTCTGATGTAAAAGCAGCTGCAGTGGAAGCAGATATGAACGAGCCAGGTGTGCCCAGCTCACAGAGATCCAGGGAATTTGCCATTGCCTCTGTTCCTATTGCCAGGGACCGTCCAGAGGATCAGGAAGCAAAAGCAGAATGGAGCATGGATACACCCCGTGCACCATCCTTGTGTGTTCATGGCACCCCTGCACCCTCCTCTGTAGCAAAGTCTATTTTTCCTCCTTTTTTTCCCTTTTTCCACTCCGTTTCCACAAGAAACCAAAGCAGGGGGGCTCTTTTTCCTCCTCGCACAGAGGGAATTGTTTCTCAAGGTCTGTCTCAGCACCATTTGGAAGAAAACTCTTGGTAATTTTGCATTCCTCAGCAGAGGTCCCTGTGAGCTCGGGAGGACAATGAGCATTTTTTCCTGGAGGTGAAACCCTCAGAGCTCCCCTAAAACACCGACAACTTCCCCGAAATCCCCGGCCATGCTGAGACCTACAAAATGCCACGGAGAGGATAATAATTGGAAGCTACTCCCATCCCAGTATTCCACAGACACTGAGCTCCAGCCCCTGCTTCCCACTCATCTCTTCTGTTTTTCCCTGCTTTCCAAACCAGTCGGATGTGTCAGGCCAGAAGGGAAGCTCCATCCCTGCCATCCTCAGATCACATTCCCCTTTTTTTATCCTGGCTTCCAGCTCTGTTTCCAGCAGCCTTTCCACGTTTTCTGCAGGATCCTGGGCTCTGCTTTCCGCCAGTGGATGGGGCAGGGTCTGGATGCAGAGGGACTGGGAGGGTGAGGGTTCCCTTCTGGGTGAGAATTTCGTAAATAAAGTCGGATTCCCTGGTTTTCAGCCTGCAGCATCTTTCCTTCGTGCTTGATATTCCCATGGGAAAGGAGTGTGGGGCAGCACAGGGTGCAGGGAGGGGGTTTCTGGCTGGTTTTTCCAGCTCTCAAACTGCCCTGTGCCAGAGAGAGGGAAAACCACACGGAGGGATGAGCAAGGGAGTGGAAAAATCCTCCTTGGAAGAGGCAGATTTAAGGTTACCCCTGCTGGAAAAGGAGGGGGGGGCAAGGTAAAATACAGCCCAGTGGGACAGGAGGCACTGGGAGAACTGGGGGGTTTTGTGGAGGGAAAGAGAAAGTTCCTGAGCTCATCGAGGCCGACAGGAGGGGGGAGTGACCGTTCTGTGCTGCAAAGATGCTCCATGTGGGGACTGTCCCCCCGTGCCACCAGCGCTGGCCGTGAGCGTCCTGCCCCTCCCGGCCTCCTGTCACCCAGGACCCACCTGCCAGGAGTTTCTACTGGAGCCAAAGCAGACTCAAAAGCAGATTTTTATCTCCAAGGCACCTCTAATCCGTTCCTGGATTCGGAGAGGTGACAAACCCTTCGTGCAGGGGTACAAATTGGCTTTTTTTGCACTACGAGTCACCTGTTCACACTGTGCCAGCCACGAGGATGAACAGGCATCGCTGGGAGCGCTTAAAAAAACTCGAATTTGCTGTTTCTTTGGTGATTGCTGTTATTTATCCCTCCCTTTGCTCCTTAGGAGTTAAACCCAGCGAGTGCCACTGCCCCAGGAAATGCAGGAGATTCAAAGGCCCGGCCGGACTTTTGCGTCACTGGGTCGAGTGGACACGGGGAGGGAGAATTTTAAATATAGGCTGGAGAAAAATAGAACAGAGGAAAATGTGTCTCCAAAGGGCCAGAAAAAGATCTGCAACCTCTCGGCCCTGCCGGGTGAGGCTTCGCAGCAGGCGGAATCCAGCGCTGATGTTGCTCTGCTGAAGGATTTTTCCTGTCCTTCTGAGGGTTTCTTCTTCCCAGCAGATCCAGAGATTTTATCTCCTGGATTTGAGGGCGTTCCTTGGTGCCTGATGCTTTATCTGGCCAAAAAAATTGCGTTTTCCATCATCTTCCAGCCCTTCTGCAAACGTGGGGCAGTCCTAGAGATGTGCAGAACCCTGGAAAGGTTTGGGTGGGGAGGGAGCTTCAAGATTATCAAATTCCAACCCCTGCCATGGGCGGGGACAACTTCCACTGTCCCAGGTTGCTCCAAGCCCTGTCCAACCTGGCCTTGGACACTTCCAGGGATGGGGCAGCCACAAATTCTCTGGGCAGCCTGTGCCAGGGCCTCCCCACCTTCACTGGGAGGAATTTTTCCTTGACTTTTTCTTGACCTGCGCCTCCTGCTCCCAGTTACAAACCTGAAGTGCTTTTTTCCACCCAGAAATCAGAGACTAAAGAACAACAGAGGCTCCTCTGTGAGGATATTCCAGCTGGGATTCCCTGTTGAGTCCCACCTCCATCAGGAATTTGTGTCTGCCTTGAGTCGCCTTTCCTTGTGGGCTCCATGACTCCCGGAGGTGGAGTGGAGATCCCAAAAGATAATTCCTCCTCTGGAACACACAACACTCAGCTTGGATTTGAGCTGAAGGAGGACCGAGGTTTGCCCTGGGCAGAATTCCCACAGAAGCATCACGGGAACAGCAGGATTAATATTTAAAGGACTGGGTTTTCCAGCAGGGATCATTTCCAGTTGCTTTCCACAGCAGGACTCAGGTCAGACCATGAGTGGTGGTTGTTATCCCAGCGTGCCCCGATTGCAGAGTTTGGAAACACCAGGAGCTGTTTGGCTGCTTCTCTTTTCAAAACTTTGATATATTCCATCATTTTTGGGAGTGAGAGAGGGAAAAAAACCCACACAGCCCTCTTGGAGCTCACATTAAACGTGAAAGAAAGGGAGATGAGACGAGGGCAGAAATTACTGCAGCATTCCAAGAGCAGGAAAAAGAAGGGGATATTTTTTGCAGTCGGGACGTTGCATGTAAAACAGAGCTCTGATGTCATCAAATGCAGAGAGGACTTGTAGTTCTTGCTAAAAATACTTATCTGGAATATAAATATACATTAGAGTGTAGCTGCGAGGCTTCTGTAGAGCTCTGCCACAGCCTTGTATTTACAGAGAGGGATTTAAATGTTTAATTCCGCACCCTCAAAGGAAAGTCACTCCATCTGAAGGAGTTATTAATTATGGAATGCGCCTGGCAGCGCTGAAGTACAGCAGCAGCGATATCATTTTCAATATCACTCCCGAATTATTTCTCATCTCAAACCTATCATGTGCACTTTTTTCCGGTCTTAAAATAGAGCTATTTTTTCCATATTAGGGTTTGGAGGGCTTGGAGCATCTGCCTCCGACACGGCAGCACATCCTCTCTTGGATATCTTCATTTTTCTCCTGCGTGACTCTCGCATCCCTAATTCCAGAGGAACACAGAAGCCTCTTTCCCTCTTTATTCTGTACAGCCCCAGGCATGAAAACAAAGCCTAAAAATGAGGTGAAAAGAACCTTTCGGTGTCAGCAGCAGATGTGTTGAGAGGGAAGGAAGTCGAGCAGAGCGTCGTGGTTGGGATCCTAATTTAGAAAAGGCATTTTGGGTCACTTGGATAGGAGAGAGAGATGCTCAGGGTGTTGGAAAAGGCTGGGGCAGATGGTCTGGGTGGGCTCCACCTCCAGCACAGACCTGGGGCTGCGCTCTGAACATTCCCGTCGGGTTTGAGAACACGCAGGAGGTGTTTTAATCCTTCTGTGCCCTGGTCTGGGTCCTGATCCCCTTTCCCTGCTCAGCCCCCACTGGACAGGTGGGAATTGTCACGCGTTGGTGGCTCCAGGCATGGTCCAGCCACACATTTTTAGGACTGAGCTTTAAGTTTCTGGCTATCCTCAGGAAATGTGGGTGAGGACGCTGTGCCTTGGCGATAAACAATTTTGCACCAGTTGGGAAAATTGCTGAAATCCGTGAGATCCAACTCATTACAGGGAACTGAAAGCCAAAATACGTGAAATCCATGGATCAGAGTCCCAAAAACCTGATCCAGAATCTGAACATAAATACTGCAGGCTGCCTTTGGGCCAGCAGGTCTCTCAATGGAACCATGGAATGGTTTGGGTTGGATGAGGCCATAAAAATCATCAAATTCCAACCTCGCTGCCATGGGACACCTTCCACTATCCCAGGTTGCTCCAAGCCCCATCCAACCTTGCCTGGAACACTTCCAGGGATGGGGCTGCCACAGCCTTTCTGGAAAACCTGTACCAGGGCCTCACCACCTTCACAGCCAAGAAATTCTCCCCAATATCCCATTTATCCCTGCCCCCTGGCAGTGGGAAGCCATTCCCTGTGTCCTGGCCTGTGTAATACAAGGGGTGAGTACGTTTTCCACGTCTTCAGATCTTTCCTGCCCATTCCAAGGACAATGTGATGTGTCCTCAGTCACACCAGCAGTGACACCCCAGTACTGAAGCACTGTCCAAGTCCTGTTTTAAGGCACAGCCTTCTCCTGGATTCATTATCCAGGAGTATCCTACTCCTGTCTCGTTGACAGCTGGAGTTGGGACTGGGACATCCAACCCTTCACATGGGTTAAACAGAAATGGCTTTCACTCAATAATCAGGGAAGGAGATATAAAAGATTTCCTGGAGAAGCAGGCTGAGTGAAGTCAAGGTGCTCCAGTGTCGGTGCATTTGCTCCTGCAGCACCTTTGGATTTAGAATCGTGGAATCACAGAATATCCCAAGCTGGAAGGGACCCACAAGGATCACCGAGTCCAGCTCCTGGCCTTGCACAGGACACTTCCAAAAATCCCACCAGAGGAGCAGAGTGAGGAGCTCGGGGTGCCTGGGAGAAGCTCTGCCCCTTCTTTGAGCCCTGCTGCTCCACACATTCCGTGGCTGCTCCCTGGGTTCCCCGGACGAGGCACAAACACGGGCTGGGGCTCAAGGCTTTGCCTCCGTGAAATCCCGGGGGCGGGTGGAATTCTGCCAGTCGAAACTGTGCCCCGGGCAGTGGCAGGATTCCAGAGGGTGGCTGGGAGCCAGCAGGGACAGGAGATGCTTGCAGAGGGATGTGCCACTGCTCCCAGTGAGGAACATCGATCCAAAGTGGGATTCCTGGGAACAGGCTCACCATGAGCTGATTGTCATCGCGCTTTGATGTAGTTCTTCATCACGGACCTTCTGAATCCTTAAAAAAGTGTCTTCATTCCCAGTGGAAGCTTCAACAGAACCTTTTCCACCCAAAAAATCTGTTTCCTGAAATCCACAGGGCCTTCACAAACCCCTGCCATGCAGCGAAGCCGAAGCAGCAGCTCCGTGTTGGTACCTGCTCGTGCACAAAGCCGCGATCAGATGAGCCGTGTCCTTACAAAGCCGGGCTGAAAACAAGCCAGACTTTGTTCCCACTCTTTCCTGGCTGCTGCCAATCTCCAGGGAGAGAAGCCACAGGGGAAGAGGTGTTTTTAGCATCAAGACAGCTGTCACTGCGTTGGGAGATGCCACCCAAATCTGAAAGAGAAACAAACACCCGGGAGATGGTGACAGACTTTGACGCACTCACGGCAGAGCAGGAAAGTCATCCCGGAAAGGAAGGGAGAGGGAAGAGCAAAATATCTGATTTTTTCCCCACAAAATGAGGGGTTTTGAACAAAATGCCATCATCCATCATACATGGGCAGATTAAGAACTTTGTGGAATGCAGCTAGGAAGGGTTTTTTGCCTGCTGGTGCCCTTGGATCACAAAAGGGGTCTGGAAATCTTACTTCTGCTGTGCCAGCTCTGTGCAAAGATGTCACAGCCTGGTTGGGGTTCCTCAAGCACAGACAGACAGTCTTGGTATCTCAAGGGGCTTCTGCTACTCAAGGACCATGTGCTAAGGGTCTCCTGAGCTTCTAAAAGTCAACACCCACCATTATTTCTTCTATCATTTCTTTGAAGAAAAAAACTCGTCAGAAGTCTGTGCACCTTTGTGGCTCCTATTCCAGATCTTCACTGGTCTTCAATGGTCAGAAATCACATGGAGAATGAATTCCTGCTCTTCTTCTCTTCTGCTCTTGGATGGTATTTCCGTGGGCTCCAGCCTGTTCTGGCCTGCTCTTGGAAGATCAGCACTCTGGGCACAATAATTATCATTGTTTGTGACCGTCACCTTGAGAAATCCAAGCTCTGTGCAAGATGTCACCAGTTAGGAGAACGTCACAAAAAGGGTCCTTGGAGGATCTGGTTTTTTCCATCTCCTGGGTCGGATAAAGGAGCTGAGATGGAGAGGAGAGGAGAGGAGAGGAGACGAGAGGAG
>VZRO01008272.1:109881-128761 GCA_013397915.1 Daphoenositta chrysoptera | reverse complement strand
TGGGTGGGTGGATGGAGGGATGGATGGGTGGATGGATGGCTGGATGAATGGAGGGATGGATGGATGGATGGATGGGTGGATGGAGCTGTGTTCTAGTTTCTCCCTCGTTGCTCAACAACCTCGTTTATTTTGGTGGCCTCTTGCCAGCCCTGGAGGCCAAGGAAGAGTTAATGGGTTTTATGGAATCCTGTAATCATCCAAACTCCGGAGCAACACGTGACAACATCATTGGTTCATTAAGGATTAGGTGCACCTGAGCTTAACGAGGCTTTCAGGAGTTTGTAGGAGCTGACTACAAGCCCCCAGATGTTTGCAGCTGGATTGGCTCCAAGATCCTCATGCTTTGTTTTTGGGGACAAGGAGTGACGAAGTCACCTCCTCCCAGCACTCGGGTAGAAATAACCCCAGGAGATGTCCCTGCCGTGTCCCGGGTGCACCCAATCCCAAGGGAATGACCATCCCATGGGGATGGGTGGCAGCAGGTCCCTCTCTGCAGCCCCGGCAGGTCCAGCCCAGAGTGGGATCATCTTTTTCCCAATCACAGGAGCAGAAATGAGGCTGAACCCTTCCTGTTCCTCATTTTCTAGCACTGCTTCTCTCCCGGAAACTCAATGCTCAATCCCTGGGCTGTATCCTGCCATCCTAAAGGTCTGGAAAGATGCATGGAATTAGTCACCACTGGAGTGAACAGCTTTTTAAGGAAAGCAGGTTCACGACACACCTGAGCTGTTGAAATGCAGACCTGTTATTTCCAATGGTTTTTTAGTGCCTCACGAGGTTTTATCCAGCTCTATTTTTGGGATCCAGATGCAGGTTTTCCTTATAAATAGCTGCATATTCTAATTCTGGCTGGTAAGTGGGACGAGGATGCACTGGGCATCCAGACCTTGATTTTGGGGGGGTGGAGAATGCAACATTTCCAGCCAAGCTTTCTGTGAGATCCTTCTCTCGGGAAAACTTTTCACCTGGAAAGTGTCCTGCATTCCCTGGATACAATCAAATGGGAGCACTGGGAAGGATTCATTGCCAATTTAACAAATTATTGGAACAAGGCTTTGAAGGTCTACAGCAACTTTTCCTCTGAGGAGCTCAGAGCCTGAATTTAGACACAAAAACTTCAGCATCAAAGCTGGCTGATAAATATTCCTCTCATTTTAGAGTCAAGGAAGCCGTGCCACAAACCTGGGAATCGTCGTGTGGGACACTGAACCAAAGCCCTTTGCTGAAGTTCATAAAATAAAAAACTCTGTGTGGTTTGTGAAGAGATTTAAATGATTCATTACTCTGAAAATTCAGGTTGTAAACATGTCCCAGCAAACAGAAATAATTCATTTTGAAAGAAAAAATAGATTTAGATTGGATTTTGGGAAGAAACTCTTCCCTGTGAGGTGGGGAGGCCCTGGCACAGGTTGTCCAGAAAAGCTGTGGCTGCCCCATCCCTGGAAGTGTCCAAGGCCAGGCTGGGGGACTTGGAGCAACCTGGGATAGTGGAAAAATCCCTGCCCATGGCTGAGAGTTGGAACTAGATGATCTTTCAGGTCCCTTCCAACTCAAACCATCTTATCATTCCATGAAATATTGTTCATCCATGAATAAGGGAACTGTGGAGGAGGGCTCAGTTCCCACCCCAACTTCATCTTACTGCAGCCTAAGAAAAGTCCGTAAAACTCCGTAATTCACCAAAAATGGGCTTTGGAACAGCACTTCCATCCACATGCTGGGAAGAACAGCTGAATCGTCTCCCAAACCAGCCCAGGGGGTTGAATCACAGACTCCAGAGCTGCCTTCCCAACCTCATGTGTAATTCCAGATCTGGATCCATACTGGGAGGCCACTCCTTTTATTTCTGCTTTACCCCAAAACACCTCTCATTAGGCCTCAGCTGCTGTCACATCCAGCTGGATATCTTTCCAAACATCAGCCAGAGTTTCCATTCTCCCTTGGATACCTGTGCTGGGTCCAAGTCCTTCCCAGTTTGTTTGCAAAGGGGATGGAGGGGTTGCCATAGGGAGCAGGGATTTGGAAATCCATAACCACGGCCCGGTGACACAGCCCTGCCCTTGAGGGCCTGAGTCACATTGCCACAGCCTTGAAGCCAAAGATAATCTCCCTTCTATAACCACGGGAATTCTCCTCGGAGTGAAGGAAGTCTTACAGATTTGTTTTTAAGATCAGTTTTGAAAAGAAATTCCTGGATTTTACGAGTGCACGTTTCTGCTTCCTGGTCTAGGCACAGGCACAGCTCTGCCAGCAAACTGGGATGTTCACTCTGGGTACAACTATCCAGAGATTTTTTTCCAGGAAAGTGAGGTGGCACTGCATGGACAGGCTGGGAGAGCTGGGGGTGTTCACATGGAGAACAGAAGGAGAGGGAGACCTTAGAGCCCCTTCCAGTGCCTAAAGGGGCTCCAGGAGAGCTGGAGAGGGACTTGGGACGAGGGATGGAAAGCCAGGACACAGGGAATGGCTTCCCACTGCGAGAGTGAAGGGTGAGACAGGATTTTGGGAAGGGATTCTTCCCTGTGAGGGTGGCACAGGTTTCCCAGAGAAGCTGTGGCTGCCCCATCCCTGGAATTGTCCAAGACCAGGTTGGATGGGGCAGGAGCAACCTGGTCTAGTGGAAGGTGTCCCTGCCCCAGGGAATTAGAGGGATGCACTTCCAGAGGGAACAGCTCAAGCGCTGTTGAAATTCAGACTTCACATTTTCAGCAGCAGCAGCAAAGGGCTGTTTTATGCAGGGACATAAAAGAAAACCTCGGTGCCTCCTCCTCAGGAGGTCACTGAAGGGTTCTGCAATCCCAGCAGGAAATCACAACTGCCTCGGCCTCTTGGAACACTTCCTCCAAGGAAGAATTAGCAAGCACAATGGGCTGATTCTGTTCTGCAAGGACTGGAAGCTCGACACAGATCCCTATTTTTCAGAGGCAGCAGTGAAACGTTCTGCCAGGGCTGTTTGCTGATTCCCAGATTCCTGTGCTATATCCTGCAGTCACCAAGCTGGATTTTACCTGGAGGGATTCCAAGAGGGAATTCACCTGCCTTTGCCTCTGGGGACAGGGAGAAAACAAAATATATTCAGAGAAATATTGCAGGGAGCTTAGCTGTGTGTACAGCGAGGTTGTGTTTATTGGAGTCCTGCCTGATTCCTACTGCTCCCGAGGGAATCTGTTCAGACAGCTCCAGGCCCATGGGAAGGGCTCCCAGGCTGGGAGCTGAAGCAACAACCCAGAGCCAGGTTGTTCTACAAAAATTCATGCCTGAGCTGAGCTAGGAGGAAAACACAGATCACTTTATTAATTCACATCAACAAAAAATTAGCTGGCAACTCATCCCAGCTCCATGCAAGTCTCAGGAAGGTGTGGGGTGGGTGTCTGCTCCAAAGCCAGCCTCCACTGACCAAGCAAAGTCCTGCCTGATTTCCTCAGAGAGCTTTTGGACAAATTATCCATCTCTCCATGAAGTTCTCCATGCCTTTTTTCTGAAACGTGAACCGTTGTCATTTCCCAGCATTTCAAAGAAGGTTTAGAAAAGACTGAGCCAAACTCTTCCAAAGATTCACCCTGACAGGACAAGAGGCAAACGCAAAGGGTTGGGAGAGCTTGGGAGAATAAAAAAGGGAGCAAAAGTTTAATTTCCAAACAAATGCAGGGAAACCTTCAGGGAGAGCCTCGAACAGCCCCCAGAAGTGAGGAGGATCAGAAAAAACAGATGGACCTGGAGGTCAACTGCATGAGGAGGGAATTAAATTTCATCAAAAATGAACCAAAAGAAGTCCTTCTGTGGCCATTGGGGGGAAATAAACAGAGACATTTCCAGAAGCAGGGAGGTGAGGACAGCTTCACACCAGGCAGAACAGAGCTCATATATTAATTAATATATTAATTTTTATATCAGAAAAGACACAAACCACAGAGAGGTTCAGGTTGATGTTTAACCACGAAGCATCACCCTGTGCTTGGAGAGCTCGGCTTGACTCCAGGAGAGCACCTCCAAAGCCTCACCCACACAGATTTTCTGCCTTTCAGACCAGATCTCCCCCCAGAGCTGTGATCCCTGCAGGGAGCCGCTGGAATTCGGGGAACACGCAGCCAAACTGGCCAGAGATCAAAGGGGGGAAGCATCCATGGCCAATGATGGCTCCTCAAAGCCATGACGGCTATGGAGCAGCTCCAGTTCAGCCACAGAGAGGTGGCTGCAATCAGCTGTGCCTGGTGGTTTTTGGAGGGTGTGGACCTCAAAAAATATCCTTGGTTCAAGAGAGTCATCAGTGGGAGGGCTGAAGGAAACAGCGAACAATTTAACCGCTTACCGCGAAAGAAACCGCGGGACAGTGTTGGGACTTCCCGGTTTTCTCCCGGGTGGCACCTGTTGGGTCAACCCACTTGGCTCCAGGATCTGTGACTGTGGCAGAGCTAAAGAAATCCCCAGCAAGGAGCTTTCAGAATTTCATGGAATCATGGAATGGTTAGGGTTGGAAGGGACCTTCAAGATTTTCTCGTTCCAATCCATAGGCAGGGACTCCTTCCACTGTCCCAGGTTGCTCCAAGCCCCATCCAACCTGGCCTTGAACACTCCCAGGGATGGGGCAGCCACAGCTTCTCTGGAAAACCTGTGCCAGGGCTTCATCACCCTCCCAGGGAAGAATTCCTTCCTAGTGTATGTTCCAGGTAGAATGCCTGGAAATACTGGTGTTTGTGTTCCAGAGATCCCAGTGGAGGCATCATGATCTACAGGGAACTCAGGTTGGAATGGCAACCTCAGAATGTTCCTAATCCAAGTTCCTGACCCGAGCTGCCAATTTTGAGGTCAGCCCAGGTTTCTCAGGACTTCATCCTTCTAGGCCATGAAAACTTCCCAAGAATGGGAATTCCACCACCTCTCTTGGAAACCACGTGTGCCACATGGAAGACTTTATATCACGTTTTGATTGATTATTCCAAATATCAGGAGCAGGGTGATGATTGGAGGAGGGTATTTTTGCTGGACCTTGGACAGGGGATTATAGGAAAATGCAGAACCAGAGCGGGACGGATCAAAATGTAGGAGCCCAGAGCAACACACAAGGAAGTGCAGATGATGCTCTGGAGGATTAAAGCAAGGGGGAAAGTCATTCCACTGATCTCCAAATTCAGGGAAAAGCCATTACTCAGTATTCCCAGCAAAGACAGATTTGTACAAGGGGAGTTGATGGAAGAAATGTTGATGGAAGGTCACTTCCAGTGAGGGATAATGGGAAATGTCTCACCCATCTGCTGTGTGACCCACCTCAAGCCCCAGCTCTGTATAAATACTAAAAGATGGACTTTGGATCACCCAAAGGAAAACTAAATGCGATTGCAACCGTTTTAACACAAGATTATTTTTATTCTGCTCAAAAGGGTACAGAGAACAGGAGATTTTAGCCTCCCTGGATCAGATCATTGGCATGGGAAGTTCAATCTCCTGCCTCATATTTTGGACAAAGAAATGTCTCCTTAATATTTTGGGTACAAAGAAGGAGATCTAGGAAGAACAGCAGAAAATAATGGGTTGGAGAGGACCTGTTCTAAGGAGGTATGGAAGGTTCTTCTCAATGTTTTTTGCCTTAAATATACTTCACACATTTGAATTTTTTACTTCAAACCCAACCGGACCAGCACAGCAAAGAAACTCCACAATTAATTTTGTGGGAGTTGTTGAAAAATCAATTTTAAAATTGTGTTGGGTCTTCCTGAGTTTTGCTTCTCTCTTCATTGTGGGAAAAGCGTGGATATTGAAAAATAAAACAAAACAATTTTTGGGAGCTGCTGAGGGTTGTTCTTGAGGCACCCACATGGAATGTTGGGCTGGTGGGGGGTTATTTTCTTTCTTCATGGAATTTTCAGAATGAACGGCCCCCATCACCCCCTCACACTCTAGTCCAGAAAAAGGCACAGAGGGAACTTGCCAGGATCCCAACCGGCACAACGCTGATCCTCAAACTTGCTGCGCCATCAAAGTTGCACAGGTCGGAGTAACAGCAGGTGACAGGATGTGTCATCCCGATGCCATCCACGTCGGAGGGGACGCAGGTGGAGGAGCACATCTTGGTGACAGTCGAGACTCCCGTGAAGGGATAAACTACAGCAAGGAAGAAAAAGTAGGAACAGTTAGGACTGGGAAAAACAGAGGAGAGCATCACCATTCTCTTTGGTCTTCTGACGACCAGGAGTTGGGGTCACAGAATTATAAATGGTCTGGGTTGGAAAGGACCTTCAAGATCATGGAATTCCAACCCCCTGCCATGGGCAGGGACACCTTCCACTATCCCAGGGTGCTCCAAGCCCTGTACAGCCTGACCTTGGTCACTTCCAGGGATAGAGCATCCGTGACTTCTCTGGATTCCATGGCCTCACCACCCTCCCAGCTCTACCAGATGTTCTTTCCTCCCTTGTCCTTCTGCATTTCCTTTTGTCCTATGTAGAAATCTTCCCATTCCAGGAGGGTGCTTCAGGGAGATGAAATTCCTTCATTAATGTCCCTGATTTCCCGGTTTGAAAACGCCCAGAAATATTCACTCTTGGAGATTACAAAGCTACTGTTGAGGTTTTAACTTTCAATTTTCCTCCTGGTTAATGGAAATTTGGACATATCCAAGTTTTAAAGATCATCTCATTCTGCTCCCTGCCATGGACAGGGACACCTTCCACTATCCCAGGTTGCTCCAAGCCCTGTCCAACCTGGCCTTGGACACTTCCAGGGATGGAAGAGCCACAGCTTCTCTGAGCAACCTGTGCCAGGGCCTCACCACCCTCACAGGGAGGAATTTCTTCCTAATATCCAATCTAAACTTACCCTCGTTAGGTTTAAAGCCATTCCCTGTTTTCCTAACACCACACGGCCTTGTAAAAAATTTAAATCTTATTTCTGAGCATTAACCAGGAGCTTGCATTTGCCAAATATTCCTTCAGACAAAAGCTGCTTCCCACAACAGCAGGAGAGCTGGAGCTCCCACAGGAGACCTCTTCCACATTTAAGTGGAAAGAGGAACCGGTCTCCACACCAGTGCTGTCGGAACACTGATTCCTGTTAAAAGTATGGAAAAAGAAGGAATTGTCCTTACCATCCTCCAGGGAATACATCGTAGTCTTGCACATGATCTCAGTCTCCGTGCAGTTCTCAATTGTCTGGCACTTCTCAACTGGGGTCAAATCCCTGCAGGTGTAACACTGCAAGGAGTGTCCTGTGAGGAGGGAAAACAGGAGGATGGGAAACACGAGAATGGAAAACATGAGGATGGCCTCAGTGTGGGTTCTGTCTGTGCCCCTCCAGGTATCTCTCGGGAGGGATTTTCCAAAACAATCTCGCTGAGAACGGGAATGGAATGACAGAATGTGTTTGGACCGATGGGAATGAGAAACACAAAGGTCTGGTGGTCAAAGCACAGCTTCAGGTTGGGTTCAGACCCCTTGTGATGAGTCAGACAAGACAGAGGAGACCCTGTGACACAGGAAAGAGCTTGGGCTGACCTATTTCCCTGTTTTCTGGATCTACATCTCTCCTTGACTTTAGTAGAGCATCAGAAAGAGATCCCAGACTCCCAAACTCCCAGAATCACAGAATGAAGGAGGCTGGAAGGTTGGAAGAGGCATCTGGAGCTCCACCAGTCCAATCACTCCTCTCAAGCAGGACCAGCTAAAGCCTCTTGTCCAGGGCTGTCTCCAGATGGGGTTCTAATATCTCCAAGGATGGGGATTCTGCAACTTCCCTGGGAAGCCTCTGCCGGTGCTCAGTCAACCTCACGGTCATCAAGTGTTTCCTGATGTTTCCGGTGTTTCAATTTGTGTCCTTTTCCTGGTCCTGGCACTGGGAATCACTGAAAGGAGCCTGGCTCCGTCCTTTTTGCTCTCTCCCTTCAGGAATTTGTAGGCATTTATGAGATTCCCAGTTTGACCCTTCACTTCTCCAGCCTGAGCAGTCCCAGCTTTTCCATCCAGCCCATCCCTCAACTGCTTGTCCATGAGGATCTTGGAAAAGGTTTCCCAAAGAGGTTGTGGACCCCCCCTATCCCTGGAAGTGTCCAAGGCCAAGTTGAACGGGGTTTGGAACAGCCTGGGATAGTGGAAGATGTCCCTGCCCATGGCAGGGGCTGGAACTGGATGGTTTTGAAGGTCCCTTCCAACCCAAACCACTTCCTGATTCCATGATCTTATAGGAGAGAGCATCAAAGTCCTTCCTGAAATCCAGGTAGAAGATATCCACAGCTCATCCCTTGTCTACCAGGTCAGTCAGTTTATCACAAAAGTTCATAAATTTGGTCAGGTTTGTGCCCTTGGACAGGATCTGGGTACACGCAGACAAGTCAGACTCGGATGTGAGTTGCAGCAGGGAGAATTTCCTCTGGCGCTGTCCACTCTGCCAGCTCTTCCCAAAGGCTGGGAGGGTGTCCCAGGCAGGAGGAATTTGTCTCCATCACATTCACTGAGCCACGAGAACAAACTGAGCACAACCCTTCCCCTTGTGCTGAGATTCTGGCTTTGTGAGAAGAATGCGTGAGGGGTTATTTTAAATCATAGAATGGTTTGGGTTGGAAGGGACTCCAAAATCTTCAAGTTCCACTCCCTGCCCTGGGCAGGGACACCTTCCACTTAGACCAGGTTGCTCCAAACCCTCTCCAACCTGGCCTTGGACACTTCCAGGGATGGGGCAGCCACAGCTTCTCTGGGAAAACCTGTGCCAGGACCTCACCACCCTCACAGGGAAGAATTAAACCTGACAACTGCACCATGAATGGATGGCATGGGGACACGTTCTGCTCTGGGCAGAGACCACAGGAACAAAATTTGATACTTGAGCCTCCGAATCCATCCTGATCCAGCTCCCCCTGCCTTGTCCCCCAGCAGTTCAGAGATGTCCCTCATCCCTGTTGAGCTGTAAAGCCCTTGAGAGCTGCAGGTGCCTCTCAGCTCCTACAACAACAAAAGAGCCACAGCCCAAACCTTTCAGTGCCTAAAGTCTTCTGAGGTGGAGAAACTTTGGGGAAAACCACTGAAGAGCCTGGATTGTTGTGACACAGAGCACTCCAAGCTATCAGATCAAAACAGTGTCTGGTGCTTCCCATCACCAAAAAAAGCCATTTCCCCAACAAGTTTTTTGGGGGCGTTTTGCTCTCTGTGGGTTTTTCTGAGGAACCCAACACCTGATCTGGGTCTTCTACTCTGGGTCGCTTCTCCCACCCCCAGCAGACCCCTCAAAGTGTGTGTTACAACCACAGCGATGTATTTTGGTGCTGTCACAGCCCAGCAGCCCCTCTTTGGTCTGGGGAGCCCTTGTCACCCTGTCTGTGTGACATTCCTGCTGAAATTCCTTTAAACCCCACTGAAAAGGAGAAATAATTCAGCTCCTCCCAGCACAGCTCCAATGGGATGTCAGCAGGCTCAGGCAAACAAGTCACCCTGTGAAAATAGACACCATCCTAATTAAGGAGCCAGAAAAAGCCCTTTTTTAAACAAACACAGCAATTTTCCTGCTTTTAATTCAAACCAAACTTTATTCTCTTGCTTTGCCCATCGTGACCTGATGCTTTGTTTGCACTTATTCCGCGTCTGACAGTTGTGAAATTCATCTTTAGGAGGAGGCATCGTTTTTTTAGTCTCACATTTCATGATGCTGGACAAATCCAACCCACAGGATTTGTGTTTCTCTCAGAAAAGAAAACCAAACAAGCCACCACCTGTTCCTCCCCTGCAGAATCTGCTCAACAAGGAGGCGGGAAGGAAAAATGTTCTTGCATAACAAGGAAATTAATAGGAATTTAAAAATTCTAACATAATTCCATAGGCACAGAAAAAATCAGAACTGGCACATCCCAACAAATAATCACAGATCCTGGACTGATCCTGCTCAGGAATTACCTTGGACATCCAGGAGAACACCAGCAAAGCTTGGGATCATCACGTTTTGTCCAAGAAATTAGTGTGGTGGTAGGGACCAGGGACAGAAATGATGGAGCGAGGATCATGGAATCACAGAATGGAATCATCAAACAGGATGATTTGGGTTGGAAAAGACTTTTATGATCATGGAATTCCGCCCCCTGCTGTGAGCAGCAACACCTTCCACTGGACAAGGTTGCTCCCAGCCCTGCCCAACCTGGCCTTGGACACTTCCAGGAATGGGCATCCACAACTTTTTGGGGTAACCTGTTCCAGTGCCTCACTTTGATCTTTAAGGTCCCTCCCAAGCCAAACCATTCCATGATTCCATGATAAACATCAACCCTGCAGTACCTGAGCCACCAGCAGTGTCCCAGCCCATCTTTCCCACTTCTAATGGCCAAAATTGGATAAATCACACATGTAACATTTTTTGAGAGATCCCACACATGCTGCATGGAACTGACTTCTGGGGCTAAGTATCAAAAAAGGTGCAGAAAGTTAAAAATAACATAAAAAAAAAAGAGAGAGTGGGATTGAGCACGAACATGGAAAGAGTGAGAGTGGGGATTTGCATTAAAGGAATGACACGGTTTAATCACACTCTGCCTTGTGACACTTCCTAAAGAGCCTGACCTGACAACCCAATGACACCACCACCATCCTGAACATATGGAAATAGTCCAAAGATAGATTTTTTTTTTTCTGAAAACTGCCTAAAGTGGGAGATGTGGCTTTCAGAGGGAACAGGGCGCATCCTATCCCGTCACGCTGCATCTCCTGAAGAAGTCTGGAGAAATCCAAGCAGGAACTCACCCAAATCCATGCAAGTGACAGCAGCCAACAGAAGAGACAGAAACACCTTCATCTTGCACAGCCCTCGCTGTCTGCTCCCTGGGTTGTCACCACTCTTCACCAATGTCACACGTCCTGGTGGTTTGCCATGCACCGATTCCGTCCCCAGATCCAAATCTACTGGAAAAACGAGTCTCATTGAGCTATAAATGAATTGAAGGAGCTCCAAAGCGGGCCCCACCTCTTGCTGCTCCGTCATCTCTTTTCATGTTCCTTGGAGAAGAAAATTCGGCTTCGCAGGGTGGACAATGGCTGGGGTTGGTTAAGCCGGGTGTTTTGTGTCCAAGCAGGATGTGGAAGGCCAGGGGTGTTAAATAATCCTGGTGTCCAGGTCTTGTCTTGCAGCTTGGGGGTATTTCCTCTCCTTTTTGGAGTGGTCTTAAGAAATCCTGGGGAAAAAAAAGCTTTGGTGGCTGGGAATATCAAGGAATTGAACCTCGTGGATTTTTTTCCTCTGTGTTTTTACCTTCAGTGGGGTCCAGAGTTTATCAGGAGGAGGAGAATCATGGAATGGTTTGGATTGGAGGGGATCATCTCATTCCAAACCCTTTCCATGGGCATGGATACCTTCTACTAGACCAGGTTGCTCCAAGCCTTGCCCAGCCTGGTCTAGAAGTGGAAATCTGACTTCCAATCCCTCACACTCACTGGAAAAAGCATGGAGCACTGGGAAAAAAACAAGACCAGGACCTGAAAGTTTGGGCCAAGGGAGCATCTCAGGCTCATTATCCTGAGGAAGGATGGAATGGAAAAGCCCCTCTGCTCTGAGCCAACCCAAGTGTGGTTGCAAGCTCATGACTTTTTGGCTTCCCAAATACTTTTCCCATTCCCAACCCTGCTGCCTCAGGCATCTTCTGGATTTTCCTGCACCTCAGGCCAGCTCCACGCTAGGAAATCCTCCTCCAACATGGGATGAGCACATCTGAATGTGGAATTGCAAAGACTGGGAAGGAAGAGCCTTTTGGTGGCTATGCCGAATGCCTTCCCAAAAGATTTTAACTAAGGAAGGAGGAAAAGCTGAACCCAAGATGGTGTTGGAGATATTCCCACCATCTTCCTTATTCCACCATCAAAGGAACTTTAAACAGGGTTATTCACCTGAACTCTTGGAATCACAGAATCATTAAGGTTGGGAAAGATGTCAGGATTGTCCCATCCAAAGTCAAACCAGCACCACCACCATGTTCTCCACTAAACCCCGTCCTCAAGTGCCACATCCATGGGTTTTTGAGCACTTCCAGGGATGTGACTCCATCGCCACCCTGGAGCCTGTTCCAATGCCTGATAATCCTTCCTGTGAAGTTTTTCCTAATATCCAATATTAACTTCCCCTGGTGCAACTTGAGGCCAGTTCACCTTGTCCTGCCTTGGAATGTTCAAAGATTTTCTAGGAATGCTGGATAAAAAACCCAATCATCGTGTCTCCAAATCGAAAGCTCCAGAATCATGGAATGGCTTGGGTTGGAAGGGAATTTAAAGCTCATCCAGTTCCAACCCACTGCCATGGGCAGGGACACCTTCCACTGTCCCAGGTTGCTCCAAGCCCTGTCCAACCTGGCCTTGGGCACTGCCAGGGATGGGGCAGCCACAGCTCCTCTCAAATTCCATTCCAGAGCTTCCCCACCCTCACAGGGAAGAATTTTTCCCTAATATCCAATCTAAAGGTGGTCTCAGCATTTCAGCAATGCTCGCTGCTTTTCCAAACACCACTTCTGGGTGACCTCCGTCCTCAGGAATTCCGACGGATTGTTTTCAGTTGTTTCTCTAATATAGTAATTATGCGGATTATGAGAGCTAAGCAGTTATTTCCAGCCCCAAAAATTACCTAGGGAAAAACATTTAGGCATATTCCAGGTCTGACATTCCTCGTGTTCAGCAGAAAATGCTGTAATCCTATTAAAAGGGAGAAATCCTCTGACGGTGTTTGCCTTGTTCGTAGGGGAAAAAAAAAAAAAGAAAATAAAAAGCATGGATGGGGTGTGGCTTCTGGTTTCTGGTATTAAGTGGCCTCGAACAATGTGTGTTAAACGACTGGTTTCACCTGCACAGCTGAAATGTGATCTCCCTCGCCTTAGAAAATCTTGGATGGAAGAATCTCTGCCACCACCCTGCTCTAAATCCTGTTCCCTCCTTCGCTCCGGAGGGTGGTTTTGGGGGGGTGTCAACACACCTTGTTTATGGTTTCAGTTGATCTTATCTGTGTCCTGAAATGTTTCCTCTTTTCTGCACACCCTGTGCTGCTGCTTCGCAGGGCTGGCGACTCACCAAAAAAAATAGCAAGAACTAAGGGGAACATTCAAATATTGTTTTGTTGAATTCCTTTTATTATTTTGTAGCAAACCGCAACCTGTTCTGTTGGGGGTGTTCCCACTAGTTACACCAAAAAAAATTACAAAGACACAATCTGCATAAATCTGGCTCATCACAAGATGGATTAAAAAAAAAATAAACATTTTTAGTGTGTCTGTTCAAAGGGAAATTAATACAACAACTCTCCACATTTCAGATGAGTTTGTTGTCATAAATAAAAGGAAAAGTTCAGCCAAATGTTTGCTTCCATGCTGGGAATCCTGTGCCAAACCCTTTTCCTGTCCTACCTCACCAGCTGAGGCAGTCTCAGGATGGAGACCTCTTCATCAGACCCGCATCAGTTGCATCCAGCCTGGAAATCTCCAAATCCCACAACCTCCCAGCTCCTATTCCAAGTCCTAAATTCCCCATCCACCTCCAGGGCAGAGTTTCAGGGACCAAGGGCTGCGGGCATGGAGAGCCTTCTTGACTTAATTATTTCAAACTCTCCGTATTCATTATTCAAATCAGCTCTTGATGTATCTCCTATGAATCCCAAATTTCCAGAGCAGGCACACGCGGGAGCGAAAGATGGGATTGGATTTAAGGCTGGAGAGGTGCAGACATGACACTGTCCTATCCTAGTGCGAAGCTTTTGTGGGAAGACAATTTAAAGACCATCCCATTCCACACCCTGCCACGGGTGGAGACACCTCCCACTATCCCAGGTTGCTCCAGACCCCATCCAACCTGGCCTTGGACACTTCCAGGGATGGGGCAGCCACAGCTTCTCTGGGAAACCTGTGCCAGGGCCTCACCACCCTCACAGGGAAGCATTTCTTCCCAATATCCCATCTATTCCTGCCCTCTGGCAGTGGGAAGCCATTCCCTGTGTCCTGTCCCTCCATCCCTTGTCCCAAGTCCCTCTCCAGCTCTCCTGGAGCCCCTTCAGGCACGGGAAGGGGCTCTGAGCTCTCCCTGGAGCCTTCCCTTCTCCCGGCTGGAATTCCCAGCTCTCCCACCCTGGCTCCAGAGCAGAGGGGCTCCAGCCCTTGGAGCATCTCCGTGGCCTCCTCGGGAATTGCTCCAGCAGCTCCACGGGTCAGGGGTGAAAGGCACGCACAGAAGCAGCAGGGATGGGTTACTCTGAGCACTGAACTGCTGCTGGGCAGATGCCAGGGATTAAATCACCATGAATTTCACCTCTGGGACAGCACAGTCCCCACCTGTCCCTCAAAGAAACCAAAATTCTCCGGAGGTGAGATTGTTGCACCAGAAAGAGAGGAATTAAACAGGTATCCCTGCCCTTCTCCATCTCGTCCATTGATGAGGAACATCTTTAAAAGTTAGAGAGAAAGCTTGAAAAGCAAAGTAAAAAACAAAGGATGCCAAGCCTGACTCTGGCCTATCCCTGTGAATAACAAGTCAGGAATCCAACCCTGCAGCTCTTTTAGAGCCATTTTCACTAAGGCACCACTCATTAGCTCATTAGTCACAGCAGCCTTATTCCTCCTAATTGATTTTACTACAGTTCCCTACAATGTATGGCCAGGATCCAACAGATGTCTCTGCCTGCCTCAAAAACCATTACATTGACACAGCTTTGGAGAAAACTCTCCGCTCTCCCAAGCCTCTGGAGCACGTGGAGGTCGGGTGATTCCCATAACTGAGCTTCTGGAAGGTGCCCTCAGGGGAAGGACGTGTCCCCTCGGTGGGACAGGCCATGGGCTCAAAGGACCCAGCTGAGCAGAGAGTTGTGGCTTTCACACCTGGGAGCAGGTGGGTCTGACACGGATTGGAGCTGCAGGTGGACACGGGAAGTTTGGCAGCTCTCTCCACACTGAAATGGGACAAGGAATCATGGAATGGTTTGGGTTGGAAGGGACCTTCAAGATTATCTCATTCATTCCAAATCCCTGCCACGGGCAGTGACACCTCCCACTACTCCAGGTTGCTTCAAGCCCATCCAACCTGGCCTTGAAGGGATGCGACAGCCACAGCTTCTCTGGGAATTCCGTTCCAGGGCCTCATCACCCTCCCAGGGAAAAATTTCTTCCCAGTATCCCATCCAGCCCTGCCCTCCGGCAGTGGGAAGCCATTCCCTGTGTCCTGTCCCTCCATCCCTTGTCCCAGGTCCCTCTCCCGCTCTCCTGGAGCCCCTTTAGGCACTGCAAGGGGCTGTGAGCTCTCCCTGGAGCCTTCCCTTCTCCAGGCTGGACATTCCCAGCTCTCCCAGCCTGGCTCCAGAGCAGAGGGGCTCCAGCCCTTGGAGCATCTCCGTGGCCTCCTCTGGACTCGCTCCAGCAGCTCCACGTCCTTGTGCTGAGGTGCTCAGAGCCAGACACAGAACTCAGGTGGGATCTACAGGGAGTGGAGCAGAGGGAGGGAATCCCACCCCTGGACCTGCTGGTCACACTCCTTTCGGTGCATCCCAGGGTTCTGTTGTCTCCTGGCTCCAGCAGAGACCTGAGGGAATGTGATTAAAGCCAGACCCGGGGCAGACAGGTCAGACCACCCCACGAAGGGCTCCTGAACTCTGCTCCTCATCCCAGATTCCCACCAGACCTCACCGCATCCCCCCCTCTGCCCCAGCCATGTGCTGTGAGCTGCACCTGAGGCTCAGCGATGCTTTGGATGTTCCCCAGGACAGGAAGGCAGGAACAAGATGATTTATTTTTATAAGGAGTCCTGTTCCCTCCAGATAATAATTCACGCGCCTTTTTTTTTTTTTTTTCCCCAACCTGTTTTTCTCCCTCTCTGAATTCCACACAGGTACCTCTTATCTCCAGGTTGTTATTTAGATTAACCACTGTATAGCTCTTAACTCTTTCTGGGTGAGACTTTCAGGTCCATCGCTTCCCTGGCCAGTGGCCAGCACATGGATACAGTGATCCCGTGGGGGAATCTCGGAGGAGTTAATAATTCCTAAACTGTGTTTACGATGTGCATAGAAAGGATTGATCACATATTTATAACTACTGGGAATTTTAATTCCTTCCCTATCAATTCTTTCCTAGCTCCCTTTTGTTCTTTTCGCTTCTGAGCTGAGAAATTCTCCCTTCCCCGTCAACCCTGACAGAGGCAGCAATCACTTATTTGGAGATGATTTGCTCCATCCAGCCTTTCCAAGGCATTGTTAATGATGCAGGAATGTAAATCACTCACTCAGCGTAGCTGTCACCTGCCTTAATTATCCCCTGCCTTCGTTCCAGGCTTAATCCAAGGAACAGGAGATACTTTCCTACCTGAGTCACTCCTCGCTGACCCAGAAGGGAAGAACAAGGACAACACGTGTAAAACACCAAATAACCCGACTGAAAAGTACCAGCTTTGCCTCCAGGCCCTTTTCATCTCCCTCTAATCCTGCAGAGCTTGGCGTTGGAGCTGGAAATATTCACGTTTTTGGCTGCTGGGAGCTGCCCAAACCAGCAGGAAACTTAAATGAAGACTCCACTGCCCAGGTGAGAGGCTCAGTGTGTCCTGCACCAAAAAAACAGCCCAGATTTGGTCTCCAGATGCGTGAGGATTTCAGGAAGATGTTTCTGATCCCAAAGCTTGTGGCTCCCAGAACACTTCTCCCTGGGAAAGGTGAGGAAAACAACACCTCTCCTATGAGGAAAAGCTGGATTGGGATTTTTCTGCTTGGAGAAAAGAAGGCTTCAGGAAGACCTCAGAGCCCCTTTCCAGTGCCTAAAGGGGCTCCAGGAGAGCTGGAGAGGGACTTGGGACAAGGGCCTGGAGTGGCAGGACAAAGGGGAATGACTTCAAAATAAAAGGACGTTGGGAATTCAAAGCTCATTCCAGATGTCTGGAAAAGGCCTTATCTACTTCCATCTGATCAGGCTGTTATCAGATACCCACACCACCACCACCTGTCCCCATGTCATGAACGGATTTTGTGAATTTAGTTCAGCTCCTGTCTTTGCCCAGGCCCATGGCAGCAAGCAGGAGATGTATTGAAGTGATCAGTACCCCAAAAATCCACCTTATCCACAAGTTCTTTAATAATGGCTGATTCGGTCTATTATGAAATGAATTATTTATTTAATAGACATAAAAACTGACAGACAAGACTTAAAACAGACTATTACTACACAGGGATAAAACAAAGGGCTTACTAGTAAGATACACGCGGAGTTTAAAGGTACCAATAAAATTACAGCTAGCGAAGAGATTGTATAACTTAGGATTCAGTGTTTCTTACCATCCAATTTTGATGGAGTCCACATCGAGGTTCCTTTCACTCAATTCCCAGGAAAGAAGAGGCCCAGAGTTGATCAAGCTCTGGGGAGAAATCCCCTCACACATCCCAAGGGGTGTGTAAGAAGCTTCTGCCTCTGTCATAGTTGTGTGGGCTTTTATAGACACAAAACCACGTCTTTCAGTCACTTACGTTTATTCATTTTTTTTTTCCACATCTCCTCTACCAAGATGTGTATTCAGGGTTGGTTTTTTTAGACTTTCAGGCACCTGGGGGATGGTTTGATGGGTTTTATCTTTTCCCAGACATCTCGGGCGCCTCCCTGATGGGGCCTTTAGCCCCTCGTTGGGCTGTCCCACCCTGGCTGTGCTTTAGCCTGGCCTGAGTTCTTCCAAATTCCTCAGGCGTGAGAGAGAGAGGGGATGTCCTGCCACAGCCCACCTACCCCCTCTGCCTGCCCAGCCAGGGCAGAACTCAATTCTCTGAGCTATCCCACCACATCCCAGCGATCCCAGCATTTCACGTGGTTTGGGACACGGATTTAACCCCAGGGAACACGAGGAGTTATGAGACAGATGGATTTGTCCAGCCTGGAAAAAAGGCCGGGAAGGGAGGGCTCAGGGGGCCCCACAGCATCTGCCGTGGGAAAGGGTCGAAGAGAGGTCTGGGCTGGATTTATTCCTCGTCCACAGGTTCCAAAGGAACTCCTTTCTCCATCGTGTCCCTTAGGAGAAGGGGTTTGTGCTCCTGGAATGGCAACACTCCCATCCCAATACATCCCAAGGGAACGCGCTGGCAGAACTGGGACCTGCCGCTGCCACCTCCTGACAAGAGACAAAAATGCAAATCCATCCTCCCGGCCTGTTTCCCAAGGAAGGAGGGAATTCTCAGGATCATTTCGGTATTTTTAAATTCTCGCTGTTCCCAAAATCCGTGGTTTGCAGTCACTCGGTTCCAACCAGCTTGAGGATGAGAAGCCTCCAGGTGAAAATAAAATAAGGAGAAAACTTCAGTTTGTCTAAATCGCCTTGAACAAACCAGGAGCTGAATTCCAACAGGAGTAGCTCCACCTTGTCCTTACAAATACCCTGAGTGTTCACATACCAGGTGCCACCATCCTTTACCGACTCAGTGAATTGGACTCGAATTTTTTTGGCATCTTTCCTTTCATAGTTTGGCGCTCAGTGGGCGCTGCTGCTGGAACCAGCAGGTTTAACTGGTCTGAGCTCAGGTGCAAAGCTCAGCCCTCTGGAGCAGCAACAGGCGAGAAAATCGCTGCAATCGGAGCAGGGAGAGATGGAATCCGAGCCGGGAGCACTCGGCACCTGTGGAAAACACCTGGTCGAGCTCGGGGTGACAAAGTGTGACAAGAATCCGCGTGACACGCAACCCACCCAGCTGCTGCTGTTAATTGGAGCGGAGCAGAGAGCACGGGGCTACTCACACCTCTACACCCAGGAGTTTGGGGCTACTCACACCTCTGTACCCTGGAGTTTGGGGCTACTCACACCTCTGTCCCCCTGAGTTTGGGGCTACTCGCACCTCTGCCCCCAGGAGTTTGGGGCTACTCACACCTCTGCCCCCTTGAGTTTGGGGCTACTCACACCTCTACACCCAGGAGTTTGGGGCTACTCACACCTCT
>VZRO01008272.1:97174-109771 GCA_013397915.1 Daphoenositta chrysoptera | reverse complement strand
GGCTACTCTCCACCCTGCCCCCCGGAGTTTGGGGCTACTCACACCTCTGCCTCCAGGAGTTTGGGGCTACTCGCACCTCTACTCCCAGGAGTTTGGGGCTACTCACACCTCTCCCCCCATGAGTTTGGTGCTGTTTGTGTTACACTTCCGTGCAACTTTAACTCCTACGCAAAGAACAATTAGTTCTCAGGTGGCCGAGTGTTCCCTGTGTCCCAGGAAAGGTCAGATCATGGAGATGTTGTGCAACATCTTAAATCTCTTTTTCTTGGGAGGTGATAAGCAGGAAGGTTGGAAGATATTCCCACAGCCATGTAAGGCACCTCCCATCTTTCCAGCCGCCTCCCATCTTTTCAGCCTTCTCCCATCTTTCCATCCCCCTCCCATCTTTTCGACCTTCTCCCACCTTTCCAACCTCTTGCAGCCTGGGGGTGCCATCTCTCCCCTTGTCCCACATGATCTCTCAAAATCCATGGAAAGGGAAGAAACGGAAGCAGGAGAGAAGGAGGTGGAAAGGGTCAGCACTGGTAGGAAGGTGGAGCTCTTGATTTAGTCACTTGTTTTTTTTGCCTTCCTTTAGCACCACTCCAAGTTTAAATCCCAAACTCTCTCCCTACACACCTTTCTTGACTCCCAAATAAATCAGCTTTTTGGAGGCTCCTCTTCAGCTCCAGAGCTTTCTCCTCCTCCAAATCCTGTATTTGTCATGGCTGGAGAGAAAGCCTGTCCAGAGAGACAGTAAAGAGTAGGAATTAACCCCTCTGCTCTTCCCTCATGAGATCCCACCAGGAATACTGCATCCAGGCCTGGAGTCATAAGCACATGGATGGCAGGAACCTGCTGGAGTGAATCCAGAGGAGGCCACGGAGATGCTCCAAGGGCTGGAGCCCCTCTGCTCTGGAGCCAGGCTGGGAGAGCTGGGAATGTCCAGCCTGGAGAAGGGAAGGCTCCAGGGAGAGCTCAGAGCCCCTTCCAGTGCCTGAAGGGGCTCCAGGAGAGCTGGAGAGGGACTTGGGACAAGGGATGGAGGGACAGGACACAGGGAATGGCTTCCCGCTGACAGAGGGCAGGGATGGATGGGATATTGGGAAGGAATTCTTCCTTGTGAGGGTGGTGAGGCCCTGAAATGGAATTCCCAGAGAAGCTGTGGCTGCCCCATCCCTTCAAGGCCAGGGTGGATGGACCTGGAGCAATCTGGGATAGTGGAAGGTTGGAAGGAGATGATCTTGTAGGGCCCTTCCAACACAAACCATTCCAGGATCCTATGATGGGGAGGCCGGAATTCTCCCATCTCAGACCCATTTGGTGTCCCCAGCCTGGGATGATCAGGACAACCTTGGGATGCCAGTGAGGAACGCCTGCAGAGCAAACAGGAGATGTGGCACCATTTCCCTCAACTTTCCAAAAAACTGAAATGTGGAAAAGCCCATCCTGGGCCTGTGCAGGGACCGGCAGATCCTTAGGGAACCGGAGGAGCTGGGACAGGGGTGACAATGTGAGGAGAAATGATGGGAATGCCAGGCAGGAGGGAGGCACAGATTTCTTCCGTGACCCCCGGCTGTGTGATGTCCCCCAGTCCCCAAAATATTCCCTGTCACCACTCCTGCCCTCCCATCCCAAAAACCACTTGCAAATCAGGCTGCAAAATACGGATTGAAGTGAAAATGATAATCCAGGCTGGGATTATCCAGAGAAAATGAAAGAAATTTTTATGCCTTTGTTTTACAGAGACTCCCGAGCCCATCGCTGTTATTCCACATTTGTCTCACATTCCCCAGGGAATATAACCCCCTTCTCCCATGGTTCCAACATGGGATCCCCATAAAATCTTTAAACAAAAATTAGGATGACACAACTTTGCCGAGCTGAATGTTGGGAGAGCGGGGGGGTCTCCAGAGCACCCAGCCCCGTGTCCGTGTGCCCGTGTGTCCGTGTGTCCGTGTGTCAGGAGGCGGGAGCGGGGTCGGATCCCTGGGAGTGCAGGAAGAGGAGCAGCTGCCCACGGACACCCCCACAGGGCCCTTTCTGTGCCCAAAATAGCCACCCTCTCCCACCAGGAAGAGCGCAGGCTCCAAGGCCAAATCCCATCTCCATTCCCAGCAGGGTCACGGGCAAGTCAAGGATATTTATGAGCTATTGAAGGCAAAGACAATCCCTGTTCTTTATCCATCCCCAGGAAGAGATTCCAATGGCCTTGAGATGAAATGTAGGAATTTAACCCTCCTTTAGTCCCTAAGTTCAGTCTGTCCTTTTATCCGGCCCACAACCCCCAGCCCTGAGCTTGGAATCCAATCCAGGCACTTTCCTTCCACACAAAACAGGAGTTAACATCCGGAATATCCGCAGAAACACCCAAAAATCTCCTTCCAAGTGTGGGGTTTTTTTTATTAATTCCGTATATTTTTTATTAGAGTATAAGAAACAAGATGGAAACATACACTTCACTTATACTTAGGTTAATATATTTAAAGTGATGGATGCTTCTTTATCCTGCTTATCCCGTTACAATAAAGATAATACACAGTTACAAATCTCACAGATAGGGATTAGTAAAATCAACATTTCAGGGAAACCACCTCGGATCACCCAAAAAAGCTGAAATAAAACGTGCCAACATTTTTTATTTTCCTGCAACATTTTATTGGCTGCATACATTTTCATTTGACGAACCAGGAGGATTAGGGCTGGGAAGAAGTGTTCCCATGGAAAATGCTGGAGCTGGGAAGCCACTTAAGCCTTTTATTTCTCAATTTCCACAATCAGAGCAAAGCTGGACGAATTAAAACCTTCAATCTGTCGCTGCTGCTGGTTCTCTGCTTTGGGTGCAATTATTCAGTTGGAGGCAGCTCGTCCTCCTTAATTTCGGAGATCTGGGCTTCCAAGTTCCTCCACCACGTCTGGCAAAAGCCAGTAGGTGGCAGGACCAACCCAGGGCTCCACTTCCCTGGGCACCGTGGGCATTCCCAAAATGCAAAACTGGAACTTTCTGTTCCCATTCCCATCCCACAGCCCCAGACAGGGGTGAAATAGCTCCTTCAGGATCAAGGATCCAGAGCCACCTTCATCCCAAACAGGAGCAAGAGACTTGGGATAGGGCCCTAAACCTCCCAGCATCCAGGTGGGCACCACATCTGCTTTTTCCAGAGGGCCTGGATCCTGTAACTCATCCCATGGACACACAGACACCCCCACCAGAGCTCCCCACGGGGGTGGTGGGACCACAGCCTCCGTTTTTCATGGCAAATAAAGTCCCTGGGAGACAAATCCCCTCCAACAACCCCCAGCTTGAGCAAATCAACACCAGCCCAGGACATCCTTGGAGTAGCAAAGTGGATCCTTGGAGTAATAATTAAGCAAATGATCATTTGTTCTGTTGGAGCAAGGAAGTCACGTCAGGTTTGTGGTTTCCAAAAGAAATTTTGTTCTTAAAAAAAAAAAAAAACAGTTCTCAAAACCAGCTGGAAGAACTGTGCTCATTTTGAAGTCGTCCTCTTGGGCAAACAGCAAACCCCCAGATCCTGGGTGGGAAGGGCTGATGCCACAATGGATTTTGAGCATTTTTAGACAATCCAGAAAAATTCGAGCCCTTGGTGGGGTAGTGGGAGATGGCAGCAGCTGCTGGTGAATCACAGCCATTTCCAGGACGGAAGCACTGAAACCATTTTCTCGGGAACATGCTCCAAAGTGGGCAGGTATTTCACTTTAGCTCTTAAATTTCCACTAAAAACTCTTCCAGGATATTTTACACTTCTAGGGGAACCAAACCCCCTCCCCTCATAACCTCTTGTCTTGTCAGAACAGGTGAATATCTGAGTTTTCTGCTCAGAATGTGATCTCTTAATTCCACAGTCCACAGAAACACATCCAAAGCACTTCAGGGCTGTCCCACCACAGCCCTCAAATTCCAAATCCAGCACTTGGTTTAACAACCCACCAGTTTTAACACTTCATAAATCCCGTGTTTTTCCTACTTATTGTCTTATTATTAATGGTTTTAATTACTTCACCTGCCCATTTTTAGGCCTGGGTTTTACACCAGATGAGGTTCTCCCCAGATTTGTCATTCTGGGGATTTGGGGGCAAAAATAAACCTCGAGTAGGACCAGGAATAGTGAGAGTTGTCACAACTGACGAGAAAGTGCTTGGGATTCGACTGTGACAAGCTGTCACCCCCTCCCTCTCTCAAACACACATGGATCTCTCCAAGAGATCTTCGCCAGGAAAGGAAAAACTGAAAATATCCCTTTTTTCCATATTCTAGATTAGAGCACATGGGAAGGAAGAGACAAAAAGAGAGCGAGGAGGAAAAACAAACCTCCACGTGAAATTTATCCAACCGACCCCCAGCTCAGTCCCCTGGCCATTCCACAAATATAATTTGTTATTTATTGGGATAAACCACCTCTGGATGCTCCTCCCACCGGCCTTGGCTCCCTGGCACAACCAAATCCCTGGCACCAGCCGAGGAACACTGAGATAGGAAGGAGATGGCCCTTGGAGGAGACAACCAGGTCTTCAGCCCGAGGGGTTGTCCACTGTGGCACCCTCAGGATCCTCATAAAGGCATGGATGGACATCAGGACACAGCTGATGGCTGTGAAGTTCAACTCCTGGCTAAAGGTAATCGAGTCCCAAACCAACCCCAAAACCTTTTTCCAGGTGGCCAGGAAAGACACAGCCCCCTAAATTCAAGGTAGAGCGCTCTGGGTGCCACCTCGGTGGCACAGCAAGCGCTGAGGGACAAATGAACCCAAAAAAAACGAGGTTTTGAACCCTCTTGGGAGGAAGGCTGAGGCACAGGGAAGCTGGGGAATATTCACCTCAGTTTAGGAAGGTTTTCCCCCATTTTCCCTGTGCTCCACGTGCATAGCAGAGGTTTGTGGGGCACCTCAGGCCCCAAGGTCCCAGCAGGTCCCAGGAGGATGCATTATCCAAAGGAAGGCACATCCAAGGACCAACACAAGTGATGCATTCTTCCCAAATTAACCCCTAAATTGCAGGTCACATCCCGCTGACCCATCCCTCCCGTTGGAAAAGCCATCATTAACATCTGTGTCACTTTAATTAAAAGAGGGGGAGGAAAAAGGGGGGAAAAAACCACATAAAACCACTCTTGTTACAAATATTTCTGTACAACTGCAACCACCTTTCATTTATCACTCCTCGAAGAGGGGACAGAGGTGGAAGTGAAGGTTTGTGGAGCTTTTGTTTGGGTTTTGACACAGAATAGGAGAAGCGGGTACAAGGCATGGCTAAAATGTGCCAGCACCTGGGTTTTGCTGCTAGAAATAGAAAAAAAAAAAGCCCAGTGCACCTCTGATCCATCAGTGGAAGTGACAAAATGCTTGAACTTGGCGGTTTAAGGCTGAATTTTGGCTTGGTTTGCGTCGAGCGGGTCCACAGGCAAGCAGAGTAGGCAGGACAGACGACACAGAGAGGGCAGGAGGACACATCTCCCATGGGACAGCTGAGAACTTCTAGGAGAAACCTTGCCAAAACACCTGGGAAAGATCCTGGGAGCTGAGGGACAGCAGATGTGGAAGGTTGGGTGGTGAAGTCACCTTCAGCAGTCCATGGGCACCATCAGGCTGGAGCTAAAGATCTGGGCATTGCCATCTTCTCCTCTGACCTCGCCAAATTTTTCAGACCTGTTGTCCTTGGTCATTCAGGCATCGCCATTGCTGTGGTCACTGTGGCAAGTCCAACGTGGAGAAACTGAGGCACAGAGTCTTTGTAAAATGCAGATTCGCTTTCAGAAGTCCTGCTCCCAGGGTGATGGCTCCGTTAGGGTTGACTCAGACCCCAAAAACCCGACATTTATCACTAAAATGCACACGGAAAAAGTCATTCCCTAGAGAGGCGGAACAAGCTGGCCCAGAGGTGTTTATCAGGAAGGGCAGCAACGGGGAGGAGATGGATTTGCTGCTCACAGCTGGAAAGGATGTGGAGATGAAGCACCCAAAAGCTGCTCGAGAGGGTGAGGGACCCTCGTGCTGGGTACAATATTGGGATTTTCCATAAAAGAGTTCCTAATCCCTGGAGCAAGGAAACACACACACGTCCCACCTCAGGTAACAACAGGAGCAAGTTTATTCAGGTCTGGCACTTACAGAACTCGGAAGGACAAGGTACACGGCATTGGTTTTCCAGAAAAGTCAGCCCAGGATCAGAAGAAACGAGATTATTTTATAAAAAGAGACTGCAGCTGCGAGGGGCCGGGAATGTGTCTCCCTTTGGATCCCGCATTCCCGCTGCCCGTGCCACCCACGTGCCGGAGCAGACCTGGTGGTGCCTGGGGTGAATCTGTTCTCAGCGAGTCCCAGCCTGGTTTCAACCAACCTTAGAAACAGGGGGGTGGGGTGGGTTATTAACAGGTAGAAAAAGCAGAAACCCTTCCAAAATTATCCACCTTGGCCGAGGAGGAGTGAGAGTGCAGCGGGAGACGTCCACAGGAGGAGGAGAACAGCTCGGCCAAACCGCCCAGGTCTCCGACGCTTGGAAGAGCAAAAAGTCTGGGAAACAATCACCTTGGAAGCCTGCTGAGAAGTAGAGGATCTCCTTGCAGACAGCAACAGAGAAGATATTGGCTAACGAGACCCGTGGGAGGCGGCTCTTCCTCGGGCAGCCCCATCACTCGCGAGCCCGGAGGACGTAGACGAAGCTGACGAGAATTCCCAAGGCCAGGATGGTGTAGCTGGCGCGGACGCTGCTGGAACCGCTGATGTTGCAGAGGAAGGAGTCGCAGCAGTAAACGGAGGCGGCCGCTATTCCCAGGTTGATCCCGGCGCTGGGGCAGATGGGAGAGCATCCCTTCGAGATGGACTGGCCGGATTTGCCGCCTGGAGTTGGGGTGGGGTGGAGAGGAAGGAAAAGAGACGGGTTTAGGATGGTTTTTTTGGGTTTCTGATCGCCTGCTCTGCGAAGGAATTACGGCGCTGGAAAAGTCGGAGCAGCGCGGGCGGCACGGGGAGGATGAAGTGCTCTGGAGAGGATGAAGTGGTTCTTGGAGACAGGAATCCCAGCCTGTTCATCTCATCAAGGCTCACCCGTGATAAGCTCCCACAAACACCCCAGAGACCCCACAACACCCCAGGGACGCCCCTTCGGATCAGCCAAGGTTCAGCCGCAACGACTCCGGTGAGGAATCCCAAAAATCCCTCTTGAGCTTCACTCTGGGCCTCCTCAAGGGAGACAGGGAGCCACTGGGGCGACACTTTGGAGCCAAGTCTGCATTTCCAGAGAGGCACAGCCCACGTTAAGAGGCAGGAAAGAGGAAACCATTAGCACTGGGCTAAGAAGGGAAGTTTATAAAAGCTCCCAGTGTCTGTTTGTGCACATCTGACCCACCCACGCTGCAGACTCGGGCATGAAACTCCCCCTCCTCCTGCCAGGGAGAGCCAGGATGGGCTCTGGTTCCTGCAAAGCCACCAGGAGATCTGCCAGAGCATCCTGCCTCCCTCAGAGCAGCAGCTGGGGAAGCACAGAACCCCCCCCAAAATCTTTCCAGGCGCTCAGGAAGGAAACCCGCCGCCCTCCCTTCCCGCCTCGTCCACGGAAAGCGAAGCCAAGGTGGGACTCAGGGACAAAGAACCCAAACAGGAGGCAAAAAAATCAGCAGCAACAGCAACCCTGGAGCTTCCCACACAGGGAGCCTGCAGCATCCTCCACGCTTTCACTTATTCATCAGCAAACTCCCCGCCCCCAGCCTGAAATTCCCCCCGGACTGGCGGGCATCGGAGCAGGCACGCGGGCTTTAACGTGACTCCTCCTGGCAGCGCGTCCCTCGCACGGATTCCCGTGGGATGGTCCGACACTCAGTTGCTAAGCAGAACTTTCCCTTTTTTTTTTCCCCCCCCACCGAGCCAGAGGAAGGCAAAGCCTCTCTGCAGCTCAGCAGGTGACCCAGGAGAGCAGCCAGGAGGGGCAGGAGGAGGTGCTGTCAGCACTCACCGAGCCCCACTCCGACGTACGTCGTCACGCAGTGGTTTTCATTCTCGCCACACTTGACAGGCTTCAGGCAGGCCCAGTTGGAGGAGGCATCCGAGCAGGAAAAGCAGACGAGAGTGTGGGCTGCAGGAGAAAGGCAAACCTCATTTAGGGGCTGGTGGGAAGATCTCCTCACTTGGAGGTCCCCACCTCTGTCGCACAGGATGTCTCACATCTGTCCACAGCCACGTGTTGTGTTTCAGTTTTATCAACCTGCAATATGGGTTGTTGTTTTTTTTCCCAGAAAAATGGGGCAAGTGAAGGGTTCAAGCCTAAGGGATGCATTTCAAGCTCTTATCAGCTAAAGCTGGTACAACCACAGCCTGGCAGTTTCTGTCACTCCCCTGTTTGCACCAAGAACGTGTTCCAGCTGCAGCTGCCAACTTGAAACCAAACTCCAGAGGCGAATTTTTGAGGTTTGGGCTCGTTCAGCTCAGCCACCACGGACACGGCCGCGCTGCCTGGGGCAGGGGCGTTGGAACTGGGTGATCTTTAGGTCCCTTCCAAACGAAACCATTCTGATTTTATGGCTCTGTGACCCTGATGGGAAATGCTCCAGGTGTGACCACAGGTTCAAACTTTCCATGACCTCTCTTTGGGCACCAAGATCAGGCCATGCTGGAGCTGGAGCACGTGCTGGAAATGATTTCTCAGCTGCAAGACCTGCAAGGACTTGCACTGTCCCATTCCTCAGGGAGTCACAGCACAATAAAGGCAGCTTATTCATCTGATCTTTTTAATTTGGAGCAGGAGCATTAATTTGAATGTTTTCCTCCACGGCAGGTCCCCTAAAATTATAGAGTTGTGGACTTACTTCAGTTGGAAAAGACCTCCAAGATCTTTGAATCCAACCATTAATCCAGCACTGCCAAATTCACCACTAACCTGAGTCTTAAAGCAACAAAGCTGCACATTTTTTGAACACTTCCAGGGATGGTGATTCCACCACTGTTCCAATATTTGACCACCCTTTTCAGGGAAGGAATTTTTCCTCATTTCCAAACTAAACCTTCCCTGGAGCAACCCGAGGCCATTTATGGCTTATCCTACACCAGCAGGATGGACTAGCAGGCTCCCATCCCTCATCCCTCACAAAGAGGAACGATTGGAAAACAGCCTTTTGATTGGAAAACAGCATTTTTGGGGTGGGAATTGGTTGTGGGGACAGCCAGGAGCAGTGACTCGGCAGGGCCACGGGCACTTTGATCTCTGTATTTTACACACCACAGCACCACATCCACGCTGCAGTTGCTGACCTACATATGCAGAGAGATCAGGTCTGCTCCCAATGCTCCACGGACTCGGGATTTTGGAGCTCCCAGGCAGCCCTTCCACGAGGCACTGCCTTTCCCCTTCTGTGCTTACGGGGTGAAAAACAGAGCGGGGGCTGATTCGGGGTGGGAAGCGCGAGGCGACGCCGTCCCTGCTCCTTCAGCCCCGCCACAAATGGATTATCAAAGAATCACGGAGTGGTTTGGGATGGAAGGAACCTTCAGGATCATCCCGTTCCATCCCTCTGCCACCTCACTATCCCAGGGTGCTTCAAGCCCCATCCAACCTGGCCTGGAACACTTCCAGGGATGGAGCAGCCACAGCTTCTCTGGGAAACCTGTGCCAGGGCCTCCCCACCCTCACAGGGAGGAATTTCTTCCCAATATCCAACCTAAACCTACTCTCTTTCAGTCTGAAGCCATTCCTGCTTGTCCTATCCCTGTAAAAAAACCCCTCTCCAGCTTTCTTGTAGACCCCCCTGGAATATTTTCCTAAGGAAGGGAAGCAGGGGAAGCCCTGGGATGGGCTCCTTGAGGCTCAGCAGTTCCTGCCATGGATATTTTGAAGAATTATTATTTGGACAAATATTGCTCAGCATCTGTCCCACTCTGCCACGGGAATGCACAACATCTCGAGCTTCTTCTCATTCCTGTTTCTCTCAGGAAAATAAAAGGCTTCTACAAGAAAAAATGAGAAAAAAAATAATAATTGTTCTCAGAGGGATGACTTCTGAGCAGCCACAGCCAAGGAGGGGAAAGAAAACAAAATACAATCTCAGAGAAACAGATTAAAGTGGGTTAGTGGGAGATCCTGAATGTCACAGCAGAGCAGCCAAACCTCTGCTTCGGAGTGGAAGCCAACACCACAAACCCCCCAAGCAGGAATTTCCTGGACTGGCTCACGAATCCTCCAAGGATCCTCACTCTGGCAACGATCCCTACAACAAACCCGGGCTACCTGAGCACGCCAAGGCAGCCACCACAACCGACAGCACGGGGATTACAGGGCCACCAGCTGAGCCAAAACCTCCGGGAGAGACTCCTCAGGGGATCTCTGGATTTGGGAGAGGGGGAGGAGGATGGGACCGGCCACTGAGTCAGTGCTGAGCCCGTCCGTGGGGTGGCCACAACTCCGTGCGGGACCTCGGAGTCCACACCAGCTCTGCTCCCAGGTCTCAGGTGACCTCAGGTCCCAAACCCTTCGCCTCACACCCACCCGAGGAGGCGAATTGACTCATCCCAGGAATCTTCTGCAATCGGGAATGAAGGGGATTGCAGGCTTCCTGTGGGCATTCTGGCAGGACAGATGTCCCCATATGTATTTGCTGGCTGCGCTGAAGGCACGAGTGGTGCAATGCTGTTCATTAAAGGTTCCAGGAACAAACACACCAGAAATCTTTGGACATGACATAAAAGTGCTGTTGGGCATGAAATTCTCTGCCACGTGACTCAAATCCATGCTCCTGCCACAGCATCTCCTACCTGTCCCCGTGTTTTTTCTTTGTCACACCTACCCATTACCCCCTGCCTTAACAGAAAAAAAATCCTTCCAGGAGAGGCAGAGTTTAAGAAAGGAAATATTCAGTCACTTTCTGCCCCCCCAAAAAACACCCACTGCAGAGTTCTGAGGGCACAAACAGGCTGAGTGGTTTAGACAAAAGGCACGAGAGGGGTGGCAGAATTAATTTCATGCAGCTGGAGACGGAGCAAAGAGTTGGAGCTCAAGGTTACAAGAAGAGAAAAAAAGGGGAAAAAAAATCCCAAGACTGAACAATGCAAAAGAGAAGCTTTGTTTTCGCCAGTGGAAGAATTTATGTGTTTATTTGTTTGCTGCTCGGCTTCTCGGGAGGAACAAAGAGCTCCCAAAACAGAGCAGGGCAATTGGGGGAATTCCTTCAGATAAGGGGTTCAATCATTCTTGCAAAGACAGGGGAAAAAAATGCCTTTAGAAGCCCGCTCTGGAGCTCGGCAGCAGCAGGAAAATGCTGTTGCTTCAGCAGCTTTTCCACTCAGCCCCGATGCTGCTTTTCCATTCTCTTAGGCAAAATCCTTATCAAGATCCACCGGCAAGATCTTTCAGCAGGGGGTAAAGCTCTCCCGTGAAATCCCCCCTTGGGTATGCTGGAAGTGTTGGGGGATAAAACCACCTGCAACAAACCCTTCTGCCTGGATAAAAACTTACTTTTAGAGCTGAAAGGGTTGTGGGGGGTATTTTGGGNGTTGCTTCCCGGATCCCACTGGGAGGGGGGAATGGGAAGGGCAGCAAGCAGCCAGTTCATTCTCAGAGGTGCCCCCAGAAAACGAGAAGGGACCCTGGTTGCTGAGCAGGGGCTGGCAGAGCTCAGAACTCTCCCGTTCGCTCTTTGTTCGGCTTCTCCGGGCGGCGACGCAGATGGGAGCAATACGTGGTTTTCCACGGCCCCGCGGAGTTTTGGACGGTCGGGAATGGAGCCGGTGGGGAAGGAGGGGACGGCAGGCCCTGCGACTTGGGCAACTCGGCAGTTTCACACCCAGCAACAGGAACCGCGGTCTCCCCCGGCAGCCCCGGGATGCGCCCCCCGGGGCATTGTCCCTTAGGGGTCACCGCAGCCGGCCCCGAGGGATGCTCGGAGGGGCAGCAGAATTACCAGAATCACCAGCGGCTCTGCCCTGACTTTGCCCCATCAGCCATTGCCGGGGCTGGGCTGCCTCTCCCCCTCCACCCTCCTTCCCCTCGGCTGCATCTCAGCCCATCCCAGCGCCGTTATCCCGGCTGGCTGCGCCGAAAAGGGGCAGCGGAGCCGGCCCTGCTCTTTGTTCGAGCCGCGACTGGGAAAAGCTCCAGGATATCCACCCGCACAGCCGGAGATGCTCACCTATTCATACATATCCCGAAGTTCCTGCTTCAGGAGGGACACTGCTGCCAGGCAGGTCTTGGGAAGACACCCCCGCATCCCGCTCCGAACCACAGCGCGGCTCAGCGCGGCGCCCCCAGCCCCTTTTATATCCCCTTTTATATCCCCTTTTATACCCCCTTTTATATACCCTTATACCCCCGACAACCCCCCACCTTCCACAGCCCCCCCCGCCACACGCATCGCTCCCCCACCCCCCCAATTTGCTCTCAAACGCAGGGCTGGCGAGGGACCGGGCGACCTGGGGGAAGAAGCGATGCTGGCGGGGGCATCTCCTTCCCTTACCTCTCTCCACGCACAGCACCGCGGCCAGCACAGCGAGCAGGAGCGCCTTCATGGTGCGGACGATGTGGCCGGAGAGATGCGCAGGGCGGCTGGAGGAGCGCAGGGCTGGCGGCAGGGCCGGGCGCCGGGGGTGGGGAAAGGGCGGCGGCTCCGCCCCGCGGGCC
>VZRO01008272.1:14729-84776 GCA_013397915.1 Daphoenositta chrysoptera | reverse complement strand
TGCAGCTTTTTTTTTTTTTTTTTTTGCATCGTTCACCTCTAAAAGAAGTTGAATTTTCATGCAGAGAGTAGAGGAGGTTCAAGGAGGTTTTACGGAATTTTTGGCACAACCTTGAATGATGTTATTCACGAACAAGCCAAGGAAACACGAGCTGGCAAAAATGCCAGGGAATGGGTGCAAAGCCAGGCATGAAAGCACCCTCAGAGGGTAATTCCCAAGGATTATTGGTCAAAGCAACTGGAGCAACTGAAGGAGTTCTTCCCTGTGAGGGTGGTGAGGCCTTGGAATAGAATTCCCAGAGAAGCTGTGGCTGCCCCTGGATCCCTGGAAGTGTCCAAGGCCAGGTTGGACAGGGCTTGGAGCAACCTGGGATAGTGGGAGGGGTCCCTGCCCACGGCAGGGGTTGGAATGAGCTGATCTTTAGGATCCCTTCCAAACCATTCCATGATTCTGTCATTTTTAAGTGATTTTGACACACGGATGCAATAAAAGAATGAAAAAGAAGAGTGGATGCAATTAAATAAAGAGAAATAAACTACAATAGGTGAAACTCAGGCACTTGAATTGGGGATGACAAACAACTGGTTCGGTTGGAATTCACAGCCACAGCCACAAGAGCAGGAGTCAACAGCGTCACATTCCAGCCATGGAAACAGACGTCACCCCAGGGGACACGGGCAGAAATGTCATCTGCAAGAGACACAAAGTGGCCTTTCCACCCTGGCAAGGCCTCAGCTGGAACCCCGGTGCCCAAATCTCTGCACGGCACTTCCAAAACTATGCAGAGCATTTGGAGAGGGACCAGAGGAGAGGGAGGAGAAAAGGTCAGAGATCTTGAAAATGCGACCTCGTAGAAAAGGTTGGAAGGGTTTAGTTTGTTTGTTGAAAATGAGAATACGCTGAGGAAAGTCACGGGAATCTTCTTCATGCAAGAAAAAAGAAACGGCAAAGAAGGAACTAATAAAATATTTTATGTGTCCCGTGGTGGAAATATGAGAGAACAGTACAAAAAGAGATGCTAAAAGATATTAAAACTAAACTCCTAAAGGGCTGAGAGTCTCTGAGCAATTCGAGGCTGTGGAATCTTCCTTGTTGGAAACTCTCAGGGCCACCTTAAACAGACTGGTTTTGTCCAACATTGCAGCAAGGACTTGATGAGCTTAGAGGTCCTTTCCAACCTTAATGATTCTGTGATTCTATGGAAAGGATCATGACCTTTTAGGATTTTTGCTGTACACAAATATCCATAACAGCAAGTTCATGGATGGAAAAGGTGAAAGACCCTCTTTGGTCAACTGAGAGATCAAGAGTTTTGACCAAAATTTGGTCATTAGGGTCTTGGATGGGACCCAGGATACCAGAGAAGGATCAAAAGACAGTTTTCACATTTTCCTTTGTCCCAGTTTTAGGCCAAAAAGCTGCAATCTCTTATTATTACAATCTCCTTATTCTGTGGCTGGGCCACAGAAAGGTGCTGTGTAAAAGCCTGTCCTTAAATCCATTGGGAATCTGATGCCAATATGAGGGGTCACCAGTAAGGAATCCCACCATGAACCTGTGGTCCTGGATCTCTGTGACCTTTCCACTTCATCCTGGGTCACACTGAGAGCGTTGTCCCATTGAAAATTCTCCTCTTCTGTCCATGTTATGTTGCTTCAATCAGAAATTGTGGGCACAAAATAGTTGGTTTTTTTTTAAGGATTGAATAGTCCTTTTCCCACCCCAAAACTGGCCGAAGATCCTGCTCTTCCCGGCACGCTGGAGAACCATTCCAAAGGATGTAGGAGTAGTGGGTTGATAGATCAGTGATAATTGATTAATTAGATGACTCTTTCTCAACCAGATTCGTATCATGGTTTCTGGGAAACCATCAGGTGTGGGGGAAATTTTGGCACTCTGGTCACCATTCCCACGTGCCAGGAGCGATGGAGCAACACGCGTGTCTCACTCCCAGAAGGAGGACAACACTCAGCCCTCCCTTCGGGAGCGGGATGCCTTTCACATGAAAAGTTCTTTCACCTCTGTCGCTGATTTAATCTACAAAAATTCCAACTGTTGTATTTCCTAGGAAGACACCTGGCAAACCACTACAAGGGAGGAAGCAGCAGAGCGGAAAAGTCTCTAAAACTCTCAAAAACTGGGATTATTAAGGAAAAAAAAATCCCATTTTGTTATGCTTTCTATCACTTCCAACTTGCCTTCTTTTGGAAGATGCCAAAGACCACCGTGTGGACTTAACCTGGCATCCAGCACCACCAGAGCTCTACCACTGGAAAGAAGAATTAATTCCTTCATTATTTCTGCATCAAACCACTGATGAGGGGTAAAAGGACATTGGTGACACCATCACAACGCTGCCAAGTTGGTGACAGCCCTCTAAAGTTTCGCCACGCGGAAAATTGTCACCGTCTTCCCTCTAATCCTTAAGTAGGAACGGCAGGAGAGGCTCACCTTGTTCCACACACAGGACAGCAGCCAGCAAGGTGACAAGAGGAGTCCTCATCTCCAGCAGATCCTCGCAGCAGCCCTGGGAAGCTCTTTGGAGGGCAGGTTTTATACCCCAGCCCAACGGCAGCAGTTTTACAGGTTCCCGACGGCTGGCGGGTGGACGTGAAGTCAACCCAAGGGTGTGGAATGTTCGTGTGGGAGTTTTCCGTGATGGAGCCCTTGGAACGGGTTGGCACCTTGGGGAAAAGCCCTTTCAGCCACGCATTTCTTGCTCTTCCGGTCGTGCGAGGGATGGGAAGTCGGGATCTGCCCTCTCCTCCTCTGAATTTCTTCCTTTCCTTCCTTCCAGAGCTGCTGCTCTGATGAAAGCAGAGCCTGGAGGCACGGGGAGATAGTCCTAGGAGTGAATTTTTCTAATCCCTTAGCACAGACAGCACGTGATGTTCCAGGGTTTGTACCGTTCATTGGCTTTAATTATTCAGCAGCACCAGACTCAGCCTCTGAGCTGGCCTAAGCTGGTTTACATCAAATAAAATCAGTGTGTTTTACACTAAATTAAATTAGCTAATGGTTGGTTAAACAGAAGATTTTCCTCAAATTTTCCCGTCAGTCTTCATTTCTTTATCAATTTTCCTCTGGTTAATCCCTCTACTTGCTCTTTTCCTGCTTGTAATCCTCAAATACCTTGTACAATTTTGATTTAATGAAGTTTTGCTGCTATCCAGGGATTCTTTAGAGGAGCTGCTTTTCTCCACGCCCAACAGTTTCTCGAAATCAGGCCTCTGTTTCCAAGCCCACAAATTGGCACCCTGGAATTGCAGCTCTTCTCTGGAAAGAGCCATCCCTCCAAGTGTCATTTTTTCAATTTCTCCTCTTAAATCAATCCTTTTGCTTTTATTCCTCTGTGTTGCTGCTCTGCTCTGAATTCCTTAAAATCTATTTCTAACAGTCTGGGATAGAGACCCTCGTTCAAGATGCATCTTGTAAGAGCTCGAGCTGCCAAGTCCACAGAGCTTCTTCTAAAACAAGACTAGTCCTGGACAGCAGAAAGAAAATATTGTCAAACCCCGCTTTTTCTGGCAATTATGGAATAACTTCAGAGGCAATTCCCTGCGTGTAGCCATCAGCAGGGCATTTTTGTCTGTTTCTAACATGAATCATTCCAGCACTGGATGATTTCCTGATCCATGTGATTGTCTGACACTTTTTTCAGGCCCTCCTGACCTGCTCCTGGATTGACGTCATCAGGTGGTGAATTCCAGAGTTGTTCAAACCCTGTGTCCAAACAGACATTCCCTGGGTTTGGAGGGTGGTGAGGTCAGCGGGGATGTGGTGATGATCAAATCGAGCCTTGTGCTTCACACACGACATCTTGGTCTTCTGCCCCAGTGTTTCATAAACAGGTTTTTCTCCCTAATTAGTGGGTGTGGCTCCTTGCTGGCGTTTTGCAATGAGGGTGAAAGAACCATTTTTTTTCCCTTATTTTTGGACTTATTTATCCCATAGACTTGTTATGTTTATTCCTTTCCCCTTTCATATCCCTCATGTTGATTTCCACAGAATCATAGACTGGGTTGGTTGGAAGGGACCTTAAAAATCATCTTGTCCCATGGGCAGGGACACCTTCCACTATCCCAGGTTGCTCCAAGCCCCATCCAACCTGGCTTTGTTGAGTTTTCCAAACATCCGTTTTATTCCCACATGAATCTTCTGGGAATAGGATCAGCACAAGTCGACTTTGACTTTGACTTAGCAGTGAGGCTAAAAAATTCCCAGCACATCCAGCAAATACATACTAAGGAGAGAAATTTGGGTTGGCAATGGCGTTTTCTGGGAGCTGTCTCCAGGACGTGAATGTCTTCCTTAGTACCGTGGTTCTAAGGTTACCTTGGAATGCTGGAGCATTCCCTCTTCCTGGTGTGTGGAGAGCTGGAAAAGAGGTTTATTTCCCAATAGGACACATTACAAAACTCGGAAGCACTCAGAGGCATCACTCACGGACCCAGCATGGAGAGGGTGTCTCCTGCTGCCCGGGATCCCAGCCCAGGGGAGGGCCTGGAGCAGGGACACCAGGTGAGGAGTAAGATTGAGGAAAAAAAAATCCCCTGGGAAGCTGAGTCACCTGCCTGGACTAATCTTATCATTATCCATTCGGGAAAATTAAAGTGGATCTCAAATTGGAGCCTTGAGTTGGCAATGGACTCAAATTGGAGACACAAGTTGGTTCCGTGACAAGAGCAGCAGTCAGCTTTGGAAAAAAGGGTTGTTTTCTTCCCTTTCCATGGCTTCCAGAAGATTTTTAGACCCAGTGGGGGCCTTGCTGTGATCTCCTGCATCCATCCTGTCTCTTGCTTTGGCACTGAGGCACTGTGTTGGGTCTGGGCAAGTAAACAGGGAAAAGGAGAGAAATTTCGTGTTGTGAGGAAAAAGGGAGAGGAATTATTCAAGGAGAACAGAAGGCAGCACAGATCCTTCAAAACCAATGGTGGGAAAGCCCTGAGAGAGGGAAAAGAAGGGCCAAAGTTGAAGCACCTCCTGCAGATGCCTCATGTAGGCCGGGAAAGGCCTCCTTGGCTGATCCAGGTCCTGGTGCAGTGACTCGGAGCTCTGAAAAGCGAGTTTTATGTAATCCACAGGGAGAGAGAGGCAGTCACCTCCCAGGAGCAATCCCAGCTCTTGGAACGAGACTCCCATCTCCTTCCCAAAAGCCCTCCAGGCATCGCAGATGTCTCTGCTCATGGGGCAGCTCAGCGCTGCCATGTGAGGAGCGTGCAGCCACGGGAGGCACCAGAAACCCGGGGTGATGGAAGGATTTGGAATTAGGGAGCAGCACCTGCGTGGGAGGTGCCAATCAGGATTTCTCGGGAGGGCTGGCAGAGTCTCCTCTTACACAACATTCCGAGGGGAGGGTTCACCACGGGAGCTCTCGTGTTTTGAGGACCTCCTGTGCCTCAGGGGAGTTGCTGCTCCCGCCTCCAGATGAGGACTTCGGGACATGGGTCAGCTTTGGAGCACGTGGATGCGTTTTGTTGGGCACTAGGGGAAAACCTACGGGATCAGGGGGAATTCAGGCAAGAAGGAGCCAGCCAGGGTGGAGCTGCTCCCTCGGGGATGGGACTTCTGTATTCCCAGAGCTGTTTATAACTTTTCCATGCAACAGCCACAACCAGGGCATGAAACCCTCCAGGGGTGTCCCACGTGCTTCCATCCCCTTTGCCATGCCAGGATCCTTCCCATCCCAAAACAGAGGCACCTGTCAAGTTCAGGCAGCTCAAGACATGACCTTATTTTAAACCTGGCTGCCAAGGGCAGGTCTGGACTCCCAAGCTCAGCAGAACAAGACCTGAGGCCCTACCAGCCCCACCTTGGCCTTTCCCTGTGCCAGCCATTGTCCCTAAGGAATCCTAAACCTGTGGATAGCACAGGATGAAGATTATTCCAAATAGTTCCGTTGTTACCACGTCATGATCAGGGTGTGGGGCAGAATATGGCCAGCCAAGGTCACAGAATTGGCTTGTTTGGGGTTTTTTGATTTGTGTCACTTGAATATCCTTAAATTTGGCAGGAAGGGACGCAGGGTGAGGAGAGTAAATTGGGCAGATGGATGGAGCCAGCTCAGTTTGGATAGGCAATAAAATCCATGGGAAGAATGGAGGGACTCATGGCCAAAATCGAAGTATCCTCGGCCAACCTTGCATTTACGCCGAGGAGAAAACAATGAGCTGAGGCAAGGAAATAGAGTTTGGATGGAAAAACCCAGAGTAAGACTGGAGGAAGAAGCCAACGAGGAAGTCTGGGAGAGAAAAAAGCCAGGGAATGCAGAGCTGGGGTTGGATGTGGATGGGAGGAAGGTGGGCAGGAAGGGGTAAGAGCAGATCGGGATGAGCTGGAGCCACGAGCCCACGTTTCCTCTGCAAAGCTGTTGTAAAGAACTAAGATGTGGCTGTTCCTGAGCGTCGTTTTCCTTCTGCTCCTGGAAAATACCCGTCGGAATGAGCAGAACATGGAGCTGTGCAAGGAGTCTACAGAGGGAAAACCAGCTGGGTGAGCTGCACCCAACGCATTACCCTGGGAGATCTCCCTCGGGAGGATCCTTGTGGAGAGCTCCTTCATCCCAGGAGAAAGCAGTTCAGCCTCCCTGGAAGGGTCGGAGTGAGCAAACCTCTCATTCCCAATATTATCCCCAAGGAGGGTCAGAGCAGGGCAATGAGTCCCTTCAATTTTAACTTGATGAGCTACCATAAAAGATTTATTTGCAGTGCTAATATTTCTTCATAGATGAGTCTGAAAAATTCCAGGTTTCTTTCCAGAAACCATCTGTCTTTTCCTACGATTTTCCTTTAAGCACCATGCAAAGTACTTTTCTCCCTTTTCTAAAGGGTTCTAATGCTTCCAAAGGAATTTCCACTGGAAGATCTTAAACCAGTTTAAAGAAACATCTCAAGTTCCCTTCCCGTCAGGCCCTGCCTTGCCCCCTCTGTTTCTTGAAGAGCTCAAGAGCCATTTCCTTCCAGGCAGCTGACCCAGGAGAGAAATTGAAAGGAAGTTAAATAGAATTCAGTTTATTCCGAAATGGAGTCACAAAAATGTCATTTCTGCCAGTGCAGAAAAATAAAATCTGGGGAGAGGCTTCCTGAAGTGAATGCAAAGTAATTTTAATATATTTCAGCATTATTCCCATTCAACTTGCAGGCAAACGCCTCCGCTTTTATCCCGTAACGTGGATACATCCAGCAGCTACGCCCAACGCGCCACACCACACAGCCACACAATAGAATAAAATAACACTTTATTGTGCCCAGTTTCTGTTTAACAACTGGAATATTAAAGGCTTTCTCAGAGCAAAATGATACAGGGTGGAAAATGGGGGAAAAAAATGGCACAGGAGAATGGCGGGGATAAAATGAAAGGCAAAAAACGCACGGAGTTATAAATGCCAAGAGTGGGAGAGATGGTGACCACATGGAGCCATTCTGCAGGTGCAGGGCCCCATTCTATCCCCTTCTCCCCCAAACATCATTTGGAGCTGTCGTCAGAGCGTGGAAAGAGCAGAATTACCTCCTGATGGGATGTGACCTTCCAGGCGGGAGGCACAGGGCAGCATTCCCACCTTACGGACCGCAGCTTGAACCGTGCCATGCAAAGCCAAGCAGCTCATTCCCCCCCCCGCCAAAAAACCCCTCAAAAACCCATCCTGAGGATGCAGGCGAGGCTGGCCAGGACCCCCAGGGTGAGGATGGTGGAGCTGGTTTTCACGCTGCTGGCCCCGCTGATGTTGCACAAGGAGGTCTCGCAGCAGCTGGTGGCGACTCCGGCGATGCCGATGTTCAGGTCAATTGATGGGCAAAATGCAGAACATTTCTTGGTGATTCGCTGGCTCCGGTCGCTGCCTGGAGTGGGAGGGAGAGAAAACGACAGGAAAAGTCCAGTTTTTCATCGTGGATTTCTTGGTTTTTTTGCAGGTTTCAGTCACAGCCCGGCTGTGCAATCCCGTGGGGAATTTGTTACTCTGCGCTTGATGCCGTTGGGTTTTCCCTTGGGTTTCATCACATTCCCTCATTATTTGTGTATGTGTGACCTATGGACACCATCTCCAGGCCTTACAAATCCCCGGCTGGTTTCAGGGCCAGCGGAGGGCAAGAATTTGGGTCTTGTTTGTACAATGTGAGATTGCAAAACATCAGCGCCGTGCCTTGGGATTGCTCCTTCCACAGCTCCCGGCCCTTTCCATTCCCACCACCTCATGGGCATAACCTTGAGCTGGGAGTTGAGACAAGGAGTTTGTGCAAGGATACTAAAAGTAATTATTTTTATTCCAACATCTCCTTGTCCTGAGAGTTTTAAGTCTTCAGTATTTAATTTTAATTGAGTTTAATCAGTATTTTTACGATGCGCTGCAACAGAGCCAGGCTATGCCGAGTTCCCACCTCCCCAAGATTGGTTCTCTGCGTGCTAAAATCCTCATTAATTCCTCCTGGTGGGAGGAGGCTGAGCTGTCAGCCCCACCTTGTCCTCAGAGCCTTGGGAAAGCTCCACACTCACCGGTTCCTGTGGTGGAATAGGTTGTCAGACAATACTTCTCGTTCTCCGAGCATTTGGTGGTGCTGAGACAATGGATGTTGGAAGTCTCATCTTTGCACGAGAAGCAGGTCAGGGAGAAAGCTGCAAAAGAAGCACAAAAACATCCATCACTCATCTCTGGGAATGTCCCTAGGAGCCCAAATCCAGGGGTGGATGGAGGATCTGCCAAGCCCAGCGGCCACAGGCAAAAAATTCCTGCCTGGGTTAAATTTGGCCCCGAGGACTCTCCAGGAGCCAGATTAAGCTCAAATTGCTGCCAGAGCTGTGGTTTGCTCATTAAGGAACCCTCAGGGATCTTCCTCTGGATATTTGGTCGGCTCTCCCTTGAATCCATTAAATCATCTGGCATCTCCAGTGTGGTTTTGGGAAGAGCAGTCCAATCTCCCACCACTTCCAGTGTGAAGCTCTGGGGTTTTCTTTCCAACCTGGCTCCTCCAGGGCTCAGTTTCTGGCCACTGATTGTTGTATGGAGACACTGGACCAGGGAATCCATGGCTGCCTCAGGGATCTTAGTGTCCAAGGCCAGGTTGGATGAGGCACAGAGCAACCTGGGCTAGTGGAAGGTGTCCCTGCCCATGGTTCCAACACCATGGGGGTGTTGGAACTAACTGGTTTTTAAGATGATTTTTCAACCCTTTCTATGATTTAGGTCGGTTTTCAGAGCTCTCCGGTGCCAGGAGGAAAATCTCGGATCTGTGGAAGGCCGGGCTCAGCAAATCCCTGCCTTGGCTGCAGCAGATTTCCTTTTTCCAGCCGTCCCTGGGTAACAACTTCCTCGCTCCACAAAACGTGCACAGCTGGAACACTCAGCATCTGCAAAACGCTGCGCTGGGATCGGTGAATGAGAACAGCTGGCACTCCACGAGGCTGAAGCATCATCGAGAGCAAAGAGATCCTTGGGGAAGGGTTCTTTGCATGATAAGGGGAATTTCCTCCTCATCTCTTTATCTGGCTGCAATGTCACCCTCCAGGGATTAAACTCATCCTCATTTCCAGACTATCCCCGGCTACGAGTAGTTAATGCCCAGCTAATTCTTGCAGCAGCTTTGTCCTTTAGCTCTGCCTTCCTTGCTCTTCACCTTCCTCACTCCTTTGTCAGCAGTGTCCCAACCTCGCCACTGCCCTTGTTTGACCTTGGACAAGCCCTTCTGGCCCAAACAGGCTCCTTCAGTGTCCTGCTGGCCCAGATCTGCCTCCAGCTCACTCCATCAGTTTTCCTTTCAGGTCTCTGTCGTTCCTCTGCCTGTGTAGAAACTCTGCCTTCTTTTCCCCTTCTTTTCCATGGCCTTTCCTCTTGTGGTCCATAGCCCTCACATTCCCTGCTCTTCCTCTGTTGTCCCTCACCGACTGGCAGTGAGCAGAGGCCACCAGACAGCTCAGATCCCACCTCCCACCATTCCCATGGTCATTCCAAAAGCCTCAGACCCGGCTCTCTTTGACTTCATATCCAGACCATTGCAATTTGCTTCCTATCATGGACATTCCCATCTCCAGAACCTCCATTTGTCCTGTCTTGCCTTCAATATTGTCCTGACCTTTCAGATCCAAATTTATTTTTTCAACTCTGGGACCCTCCTTCGGATTGTCCCTGTCCGAAGCGTTTGGCTTCGTTCTCTTTTCTCGTGCAAATTCCATAAGGAATATTTCAGTTCCACCCCACTGGGAATCACCCTTTCCTCACAGAAACGCTGAGTCTCCAAACTGGGTTTTCCCAACACAGGGATCACTTTAATCCTTAATAAACGCAGCGTCTTTAATCCAAACCCATTCCCAGAAAAACTTCCTGAATCAGTGCAGGAAACAGTGGAGCTGTTTAGGTGCCCAGTTCCTGTTTCATCCCAACCTCCCAAAGCTCCTAATTTCAGATTCCAGTTGCCCTGGGAGCCTTCTTGGCAGGAGATGGGGGAAGCACCAGCCAAGGGTGAATTTTCCAGCCTCTCTCTGTGCCTCAGAGGTTTCTGACTCACCATTTAATCTCTGACTCTGGGATTGGCTCCCAAACTGGCACACCCTGAAGTCAGGGAGGATAATTTTGGTCAAACTACTGAAAAACACTTTAATTTTATTTAATTTCTTGAGGTATCTGTTGCAACGAGAGCTGAGAGGGGGAAGGGAATTTTATTTCTTCCAGATGCAAACCTGGAGTTAATCCAGGCTGCCTTTGGATGCTGCCACACCCACCAAGATCTCTGCTCTAACTGAAGAGAAACATTCCTCAAGGAATTTGCTGTCTCATTCTGTGATCTTTTAAAAAAATTGGAGTAAAGCAGCAGGAAAAGATCCTTTTATTTGCCTTAACATCCTCAACTTGGCCACAATTCCAAGTTTCAAGCCTGTGAAATCCAACAACAGGAATATTTCCAGCCTCAAGTTAAGTGGGAGCCAAAGAGGTCTGTTAGTCCAGGGCCAGGAATTTCCAGGTCAAATCCTACAGGGAAAAATTCAGTTTGCAAACAGGCAAAAGCCCCCTGAGCTGAGGGAATCAAACATTCCCTTAAAATAGAGGGATATTCCAGGCTGCACCCTCTGTTCGCTGCCTGACCCAGAGCACAGGGCGTGGTCCTTGGCAGAGTCCAGCCAGGAAAATTGAGGTGCAAGTTCCCAGTGCTCTCCCAAAAAAACCCTGCAGATAATTATCAGAATGAGAATGGGACTCTGCATCTCCATCCCAAACCTGGGATCAACTGGGAACCATGGAATCATTAAGGCTGGGAAAAGACCTCCAAGATCATCGAGTCCAGGTTCACCACTAAACCCTGGCTCTGAGCACCACATCCATATTTTCTGAACACTTCCATGGATGTGATCCCACCGCTTCCCTGGGCAGCCTGGATGCTTGACCACCCTTTCAGGGATGAAATTTTTCCTAATTGATCAGACTCCACGATCTTAGAGGTCTTTTCCAACCTTAGGGATTCTGTGGTCAGCAAAGTTGCACTTGGAAGCAGCAGGGAAGAGCAAGAATTGCACCTTCTTGTGGCTCAACCATCTCTGTCAATTCGGGTAATGATGGTTTGAGGTGCAACCAATTTTAAGTGAGTTAAAAAATAAACAAACCAAACCGTCAAATCCGGAGTTTTACTGCACGTGCTGCCCCATCCCTGCCCTGGATATCCCTCAGGGACATCGCTATTCCCATGGAGCTGCCCCGAGGGCTCCCAGCTGCCACTGAGCCATTCCAGGGGCTGGGCTGGCTCTGCAGGAACCATCAGAGGCAGGAATCTCACCCTCCCCAAACTCCTCATCATCCCTCCAGCTTCTGGTGGGGACAAACCCCCTCTCTCCTCCTCCTGGAATAACTCCTTGGTGCCCCTTCAGCTTCTCCATCCACGCTGCAAAACCCTGGAATACCAAAGCCATGCCGCAGCTGCGGGAGGGTGCAGCGCGATCCCGCCGGGACTCACCGCTCTCCGCGCCCAGGGCGACGCCGAGCACGACCAGGAGGAAAAGCTTCATCCTTCAGAGGTCTGGCAGCCTCCAAAACGAGCAGGAGTCGGGCAGGGCAGGTTTTATACCTCCGCAGTGTTTGCTTTGATCCGGAGATAACAACCAGAGGCTGCTGTGTCAGATGATGGATAATTGGGAGCAGCCAGTCCGGGCTTGTAGGGAGAAGGGCGTTTTGTTGGAAATCGGGAGGGGGGTGTGTTTTTCCCCAGGACTTCTCCTCTTCCTGGTTGTTTCACGGCGCAGCTGCTCCAGCTGACAGCGAACTCTGCAACTGTTTCTAATTCTGGAGGAGTGAGGGGGAAAGCAGAGCACAAAAACAAAGCAATTTGCCTGGGAAAAGAAGAAGGTTTCCCTTTCCAGGTATCAGGGAAGGCTGCATCTTCCAAGATCGTGCCCTTTGTGCGTATGGAAATGGAGGGAATTTGAATTTAAAATTGAATTTGGGATGGGAACTCCTGCCAGGATTGTCAAGACAGTGAGATCAGAAGAGCAAGAATCCTTCCACTGCTTTTTGCAGGGGACCAGGCGTAATTTTCGGACTCCTTTTTAAGGCAGCAGTTCAAAATCAGAAATGGTTCTGGGATATTTTTTATGAGGAGAAAATGTTGTCTTATTAGAAAATAAATTCCACAGAGCAAAGAAAAATGAAAATCTATGTTAAAAAATAGAAATAACACCCACTCCCATGGCATGGAACAAGCTGGGAATTTTTTCCCAAACTCACCAAAAAAAAAAGTAAATGCCAGGGAGAAAAACAGAAATTAAATTAAATTAAATTAAATTAAAGCACGGAGAAGGAGGGGTTGGCTGATCAATGATCTCAACTCATTAAGTCTTCAGAAGAAAACTTGTGGAATGCCAAGCAGGAGTATTCCATCGGATTTCCCAGACTGTGCTCTTTACTCCTCTTTTTTTTTTTTCCCCCTTTAAATCGTGTTTCATCCAATCTCCCTGTGTAAAATCAGAACCTTTCCCATCTTCTTGGGATTGTTGTCATTTTTCCCTCCCACTGTTGCCTTTCTGCCATCAAGTCACGGGAACAGAGGCCTCAATCCCAGGGAAAATTCCAGCTGGATCCTCTCACGTCACCCCCTGAGCTGCGGGAGCTGCCCCAAAGCTTCTGCCAGCGCCTCTGCCCCTCGCTGCTCTCCATCTGCTTCATTCCCTTTTTCCTGATCTCCAGCTCGCTCAGATTCCCATCTCCCATGGAATATTTCGGGCTTCCAACGTGACCCCTCCTCCCGCCATCGCCTCACCGGGAAAACAGGCCGGGTTCCCGAGGTGATGTCAGTTTTTCCAACAACTCCAAATTGGATTTATAAACACTGTCCCTCTGGAGCCCTGCGTGAGTCAGGTGAGGAAATTTTGGCTTTCCCAACAGGCAGAGCACGAAACTCATTTGGAGCAGAGGTGGCAATTACCCAAAAAAGCTCCGAGGAGGGGCCAGGTTTGGCTCCCTCGGCCTCCTCAGGGCACCCGCTGGGAAGAAAACAAAGCTCCCCCCGTGCCAGCCCAAAATATTGCGAAATGTTTTATTTTGCCCGAGCCGGAATAGATTTAATGAGTTTTTAGTGGTAAATCCGTGTTTATTGGGGCCTCTCTGGGGGCTCCAATCCCAAGGAGACGCTGTTCCATCCCGGAGCCAGCCCACGTTGGGATTTGTCTCCAACAACATCCCCTGACAGGTTCAGAAATAGCAGCTCAGGCGCTGCTTTTTTTACCCCTTCCCCCAAAATCTCCTCCATGCCAAACCCTAAAATATCTCCTGTCTCCTGCAAGCTGCTGAGATTTGGAGAAGGCAAGGCTGGATTTTTCTTAAAGGCTTTGTTGCAGGATTCCTGACAGATTTTCCGTGAGATATTCCTGAAATCTTCCAGCTGGTCCCATATGGCCCCTCTATCTGATATTTTGTGCCTCGCCAGGGCCAGGTGACAGAATGAAAGGAGCCCCTGTGGGCAGGAAGGACACGGAGGTCACGAGAAGAACCAAGGCAAAGGGGAAGATAAAATCCCGGTTTGCAAGAATTTGGAATTCATGAAATTCAGGGAGATTTTGGAAAGAGCAACAGGGGATTTAACTGGAGGTGAAAGTGGAAGGTGAGGTGGAAAGATTTATTTCCCCTGACAGTGGAGCGGAGAAGGAAAAAAGGAGAATGTTTTGCTTCTCTTGTTCTAAACCTGGGTGAAATCGTCACATGAGAAGGGCAAACAATTGTTTATTTTGGGGGGAAAAATGCAATTTCCATCGAACAAGTGCTGTAATGCAGAAGGAGCTGTAAAATTCAGATGTTGTTACTAAATGTGGAATTTCAAGTTGGCCGAAAGCTTTGAGAAGCGTTTCAGAAGTGATTGTGATTAACATAAAGTGATGGGAAAAGTGATTAAAAAAAATGCAAAGCCCCAAGTTTCTGGGGAAATATTCCCCACAGAAATTCTACAACACTTCCACTTCAGTTATCCCACTGAAATAAATTCCAGAACACCCTTCTTGACCAGAAATTAAATCTTTATAGGATGACTAAACCTAATCCCATCTTTACAACCTTTGCCCAGCACTGCAGTTTCTCCCCGTTGCACGGAAACACATGGAATTTGCAGTGCTGGTGGAGTAGGTTTCCCCTCAAATTCAGCACAAGATTCCCCTCAAATTCAGCACCAAGTTTCCCTCAAATCCAGCACAAGATTCTCCCCAAATCCAGCACAGGATTCCCATCAAATGCAGCGCAGGATTTCCCTCAAATTCAGCACAAGGTTCCCCTCAAATCCAGCACAAGATTCCCTTTAAATCCAGCACAGGATTCCCCACAAATCCAGCACAGGATTCCTTTGAAATCCAGCACAAGATTCTCCTCAAATCCAGCACAGGATTCCCTTCAAATCCAGCACAGGATTCCCTTCAAATCCAGCACAGGATTCCTCTCAAATCCAGCACAGGATTCCCTTCAAAGCCAGCACAAGATTCCTTTGAAATCCAGTACAAGATTCCCTTCAAATCCAGCACAGGCTTCCCCTCAAATCCAGCACAGGCTTCCCCTCAAATCCAGCACAGGATTCCCTTCAAAGCCAGCACAAGATTCCTTTAAAATCCAGCACGGGATTCCCCTCAAATCCAGCACAAGATTCCTCTCAAATCCAGTGCAGGATTCCTCTCGAATAAAACTGGGCTGGAGGCCTTTTTTCCATGTGCCGCTATAAAAACCCTCCCAAAATTCAGTGCTGCACTTTTGAGCTGGGAATTCCACGCTCCCCAGCTCCAAGATTATTTTATTTGCCTATTTTATCTGTAGTTCTGCTCCCTCAAGAGCAGAAAGGAATCTCAACCCCCAGAGCAGGAGGGAAACTCCATCCCGAGAGATTCAGGGCATCTCCACCCCATTTCCTCCATCCCCAAGCCTGGAAATGCAGCAGAAACCCTGGAAAGGGACAGAACAGAGACCTCCCCACCAGTTCAGACACCATCACCTTTCCCAGGCTCTTCCTGCCCCTTTCCCACAGGAAAATCGGGAGCAATCCCTCAGCAGCACCTCCAAGCAGGCACCGGGGTCTCCTTTCCATGAGGACAGATTCCAGCAGCGTTTTCCTTACCTTGGACGTCTCCAGCATCTTGGGGTGGGACCTTTACCTGTTTTAAAAGCTGGGACAACCCACCTGGCAGAGATCCCAGGAGAACTTCCCAGTGCAAATTCCCGCAGGACCAAATTCCTGGTCCTGCCTCAGCATCCACAGAGCAATTCCCGCCGTTTTTTGCAACGGGAACGACACAAACATCTCCGGCCTTTCCAGACTGACACCATTCCTTATCTCTCAGGGATCTGGGAGACCATCTAGCTCTGTGGAGTGTCTGGAGCTGCTGGATGGAAGAAAGTTGGGAAAGGCAGCCTGGAGAAGACTCCCAAGTGCTAAAAAGAGGAATTCAACGTGAAGCCGAGCTGATTTCTCAGGCTGGTCCTGGTGCGGATACAACAAACACACTCTAGAATAAACACAAATCTTTATTTTGCCTGACAGTTGTCACACACGTGCTATCAAAAGAGCTTTTCCAGGGAAAAATTAGTATAAAACAACAGGGGGGAAAATAGGAGCTACACGGCCGTGTCGTGGTGGGATGTGAAGCAATGTCTTGGAATAAAACAGGGTCGCCGTTGGAAACACTCGGCTGAGGTTTCTCACTTGGGAAATACCTTGTGGTTTCTCGGGTGGTCACATCTTCTGCCACCCCTGATCACAATCCTGCCCTGAGGACACAGATCAGACTTCCCGCGATTCCCAGCAGGATCACGGCGTAGTTGATCCGGATGCTGTTGGCGCCGCTGAAGTTGCAGAGGGAGGTGCTGCAGCACTTGGTGGAGTAAGCGGCCACCCCGAAGTTCACGTTGGTCTCGGGACAGTCCGCGGAGCATTTCTTGGTGATGCGGTGTCCCATGTCCTTGCCTGGGTGGAGAAGGGGTAGGAAGAGAGAGATGGGATTTAGGATTCTTCTGGAAGAGCTGGGCGGAGGAGGTGGATTTGGAATTTGCCTGATTTTCCACACAAACTGCTCACAGGGGGTTTGGCAGGGCTGGGTGGGAATCCACAACCAACCCCTGGATCAAATGTGGGACACTGGAAAGTCCTTGATGGAAACCCACACCTGCCTAAATCTCTGGTCTGGTTGCCCAGGTGGTGGCCAAAGGTTGGCCTTGAGATCTTGGAGGTCTTTCCCAACCTAAATGGTTCTGGGATTCCTGTAGTGATGCCTTGAGAGGCTCCCTGGAAACGGAGCCCAGACAGGAATAAGGGAATAAAGGTNTTCAGGCCCAGGACAGCCTGGGTGTCCTTGGAGAGCAAACCCAGAGAGGTTTGTTATGTCCAGAGAACAGAAGTCAGCAGGGTACAAGAAACTCCAGAGTTACACACTGGGCAATTCAGGATTTGAAAAATACAAGAGTTAAAACTTAAGGCATCCGTAGGACAGCAATTCCAATGCATTCCCAGCTTTTAAAATCCTGTCATTGACACCCAACCCCTTTCCATTCTCCATCCCAAAACATCTCAGATCAAACCACAGAGGCTGCTCCTGAAATCTGGGTGTTCCAGCCAGCCCTTCCACAAGGTGATGAGGCCCTGGATCAGGTTTTCCAGAGAAACTGTGGCTGCCCCATCCCTGGAAGTGCCCAAGGCCAGGTTGGAGCAACCTGGTCTAGTGGGAGGTGTCCCTGGAATGAGATGATCCTGAAGGTCCCTTCTACCTCAAAGCACAACCGAGGGACTCACACTCATCATGTTGGGACCCTTATACCTCAAAACCATTACTCCTTTCCAACAAAACCAATCCATTCCCTAAAAAAAATTCCCCGGCAATGTCTCTAGAGGAAAAAAAAATCCAATTTCCGGGACTCACCAAAGCCAGCAGAGCTGTAGGTGGTCGTGCAGTATTTCTCATGGTCCTCACACTTGTAGGTTTTCAGGCAGTTCCAGTTGGAATGTTCGTTCTCACAGGTGTAGCAAAACAGGGAGGAAGCTGGAAAAAAACACCCGTGACACAGGTTAGTGGCTCCCAGAAATTGCCTCCTGGGAAAAAAGGTGCCAAAATCCTTGGAAAATACAAGGGGAAGAGCCTGGTGTGAACAACTTTTCACAGCAGGTGAAATAAGTTTGGGTTTGATTAATGGAGCTGAGGAAACAAATGTAGAGAATAAACCAAGTTTTCTCCTTGGACTGGAGATTTTGGGGTGTTAAATTTACATTTTTCAGCCTGAGCAGCATTTTCAGGTGATTTTCCCTTCTCCCCAGACATTGGCCTTGTTGAAAACCAGCCTCCAAAAGTGAAGTCCGGCAAGCAAAGGAGGAACTGGCCCAGTTCTAGAGCTGAATTTCAAATATTTTCACTCTACATCTGCAAAACCTTGCCCAGACATGAATTTATTAATGCCTAATGACACCCCAGGGAGCCAAATTACTGAGGCACCACAATAAAGGGAGTTCCCTGGGAGAGGTTGCCCTGGACAATGGATGGATTATTCCTATCAGCGCCTGGAACAAGACGTTCTCCGTGGTGTTTTTTCCTCAGCGCCGAGCCAGGTTTATCCCAGACCCAGAAAAAAAGTGGGATATTTTTGGGCACAACTGAAGTGAACTGAGTCAAACCTCCAGGCTGGCCATTGGAACACAGATGCGCCTTCTCGTTCCCTGGAGGTGGATTCACAATTGGTGGAAATCGTTTCCCTCCAGCCCGAAATTCCGAGGAATGCTCCTCATTTCGGGGCAAGGGTGACAGAGGCAGCCGGGCTGCTCTCAGGACATCCTGCTCCATTGCCACCAGCGGTGAAGAGCTCTTGGTTGAAGTGGAACAGAAATTATCAACCATTGAGGGCTCTCCACGAGGCTGAGATTTCCCTGGTTCTCTTTTTCCGGACTTTTTCAGCCCGGGAAGGCTCTTTTTGCACAGAACAGACCCTTCCCATCGAACTTGGACTGGTTTTTAGCAAGGAATCCCCTCCCAGTGACCCTCCAAAGTTGGTTCTTGATTCAAGCTCTCGCCTGAGGTTGCACCTGCCCGTGACACTTGGTTAAACAATTCCAGAAGCAGTTTTAAAAGAGAGTTGAAAGCCCTTTCAGCCTCTGACTATCCCAAGGAGGAGGAAAAAAAAGCCTCTCCTCCGTGATCTGGGCAGCTCTGGATGTCTCAGCCCAGGTCTGGATTGCTCTGAAACCTTCCCAGATGCTTCAAGGGAAGTTGGACAGGGCTTGGAACAACCTGGGATAGTGGAAAGTGCCCTGCCCATGGCAGGGGGTGGAAAAGGAGGATCTTTAAGGTCCTTTCCAAACCAAACCATTTTATCGTTTGCTGATTCTCTGCTCCTTTCCAGTTGCAAGCTCAGGTGTTCTCCGCAGCAGGAGGTAAAATCAGCCTTGCTGCAAACTGGATTTAAGTTCTCCTTTTCATCTCTCACTCTTTCTCCATCCCTCGGGAATTTTCAGCCTCCCACCTTTTCCTGTGGAGGATCCCCAACCCGAGCTGGGGGCTCCTGTCCTTTTGCAGGCAAAGCAAAACCCAGACCTGGCGAGAATTTTATTGCATTTCACAGACCCTGGAGCTCTCCCTTATCTGCTTTCCTGCCAAATCTCCAAAACCACTTCCTGCTGCTGATGGAGCCCAGCCCTCAGCACGTGCCTGAGAGCAACTGAAAGCACTGATGCTCCCTAAGTGATCCAAGGAAAATCCCTTCCAGCCAGGAAGCAATAACAGCTCGAGCCATTAGAGCTGCTCCCAAGCCTCTCCTGCGTCTGCCCTCCACCCTCCATTAGCTGGAGTTTTGCAAACGCAGCCAGAAATAACCTCAGCAGTGCAAACTGTGCTCCTCGGGCTGGCAAATCCATGCCCAGAGCCAACGTTTCCCAAGGGGATATTCCCCCACAATTATCCAGGTAGGGCTGCACCTCCTTTTAGAGAGGACAAGAGCAGAGCGTTGCGCATCCCCTTCCAAACACTCCCAGGCACTTAACAGCTCTTCCAATTTGGGAGCAAAGAGCTCTGAGGCTTCCAAATACCTGCCAGCAGCCTCCTTGCTTAATGGGAATGGTGGGGAATAAAGTGAAGCGCTGGCAGGAGATGTGGTGCCAAGGCCAGCCACGCTGTCGGCCACAACAGCTCCTTGGGTTTCATTCAGGAACAGAAATCAAACCAAAGGCACAAACTCTGAGCCCTGCTCGATTGCTGCCGGCGTTTTTCAGGTCCTGTCTTCAGCTGTGAGTGGCTGGAGCTGAAGATCTGAGGGCGTGAGAAACCAGAATTCATCTCCTCTGGGTTGCAGAGAACCCAGCCAGGAGTGAAGACTCGACCACGCCAAATATTTCTCGCCGTGGCTGACGCCGAGAAAACCCCACCGAGACCTCAGCGGCTGCAACAAAAGCTGCCAGACCCTCTTGTCCCTCATTTATCTCCTCGTTTCTCCTCTCCTCTGGCTCTCCCGGCCTCCGGAGCTCCTTACCTTGCTGGGCACACAGGACTGCAGCCAGCAGGGCGACCAGAAAAGCCTTCATGGTTGGTCCTTGTGCCCTCAGAGCCGGAGCAGTGAGGGAAGATGCTCCCCGGGAAGGTTTTATACCGGCCCTGCCTCATCTCTGGCTTCCTCTGATTGCAATAATTTGAGGTTTGGGCAGTGCCAGCACCCAAGATGTGATCAGGGCTGGGTGTGTTTGTGCGTAGGAACCTATTAGGAGGCTGCAGATAGCGATGTTTTTTCACCCGTCCTTCTCATCCAATCTTTTTTTCCGAGGCCTGCTCCTGTCTGCACTGCTAATTTGGGGAGCAATTTAGCTGATCCAAACACGGGAGTCCCTTCTTGGGCTGAGCCACGAGACGAGTCGGAGGCGGCTGTGCCCGGCTGGGGCGGCTCCTTGCTTGCTGGCACCCTCCATCCTTTCTCTCTGCCATGGAATGGGAGCTTAAAATCACTGGGAAGCGGGAGAGGAGGCAAGGGAAGATTTTTGGGTTGTCCGGAGCCATTCAGAATCATCTCACTGGTACAAAATGCTTTCAGCAGGAAGCAGCAGCGTTCCTACAATCACGGGATCATAGAAAGGTCTGGGACGAAATGGACCTTAAAGATCCTCTTGTTCCACCCCTGATCCCACTGGAGATGTCACTCAGAGGCTCCCATGGTCCAGACAGGGATGGGATCCCTGTTTTGGTCTTCTGTCCTCCAGAACCATGCGGGGTTTCCAGGTGACAATGTTTGTTGCTCCCTGGAGACCAGCTCTGGATTCCGTCAGGTTTTTCCAGTCCCCCGTGACCTTTCCAGTCTTTCTGGGCTCCCTCCCTCTGCTCCCACAACACCTCTTGACTCAGGGTGCAGAAGAGACAAATGACTCAGGGTGCAGGAGAGGCACAAAGTGCATGGAAACACCTGCAGGAGTTAAAAATCAACAAACAGGAGTGAAAATGACTGAGAAATAAAAGAAATCCTGGTCAAAAAGTTTTGGCAGGACCCTTTGGAGAGAGAAACGACCAAGGGGAGCTCAGAGTCAAGGTTTGTAAGGTCACACGCAGTGGCAAAACAGAAAGACATCCAGATGCTCTTTGTTTTCCCCAAATTAATCACAGAACCACGGGATACCTTGAGTTGGGAGGGATCCAAAAGGATCAGTGAGTCCAACTCCTGGCCCTGCACAGGACACCCCAAAAAATCCCACTGAGGGCTTTTTCCAATCACTTCTGGAACTCTGGCACTCTTGGGGTCGTGGTCACTTCCCTGGGGAACCTGGGAAGTCTCTTCATGGTCTCTTCCTCTGCCCACCCACCTGCAAAATCCTGGGAAGCTGGACCCATTCCCAACCCCTGTAATGACGCTTTTTTTTTTTTGCTTCCAATCATTTTTCCTTTGCCCAATTCCTCCTTTTCTGCAGCAGCTTCAACCCTCGGTGATTCTGTCTCGGTGTCCAGAGGGTGAAGGGGATGAGCCCCCAGTTTTCCAAGTTTTCCATTCCGCTCTCTGGTCTGACCTTGAGCAAGAATCTTGAACTGTTTCATCCTCCGGGGAGGATGCAAAAGGCCCACGTGACAGATAATGCAGCAACAATATTTCAGAAATAATCTGGGGGAAAAAAACCATTCTCTCTGAGAAAGATTCCTTATAAATACAGGCATGAAAAACATCAGGCAGGAAACGGGATCCTCTGGAGCAGGGGAGGGAAAAAACAGGTATTAATCCACATGTTTGTTTAATGTATAAACACCAGGGTTGTCTCGGGCAGCTGGAAAAACGGAAAATGAGACTTCCTTCCCTTCCATCCCATCAAAAATCCCAAAATGAAAATGAATTATCGCCCCAAATCCAGCTCATCTCGGAGCCAATCGAGCAGAAAAATGCAGCTCCTCAGCGGGAAGAGGGAACAAGGCTTGAGCGCAGCCCACAACAAGCAAGGAGAAAAGCTTTGGAATTAAAACAAATAAATGAGCAGTGAATAAATGAGGCTCTTAAAGCAAAGTGCAGCTGAGTAGAAAAAAAAATGTCAAGTGAGAAATGGGCTGTGGGGAGTGGGAATGTGAGAAAGCTTTTAAATAGATTAGAGAGAGGGGAGGTTAATAAAAATAATAATAATAAACAAGATTAATATTTCACACCGAAGTGGAAGGAGAGGAGGGAGCGGAGAAATATCGGTGCAAAGCAAAATTATTCAAGGCAAACACACAAAGCTTGGGGGAAATAATGAAGGAGAGGCAGGGTGAGGGAAAGGAACAAGACGGGATGGAAGGGAAGTCCCTCCTGTATGGAAAATGTACATTTTCTTACGTGCAGACCCTGCTCAGGTGCTAAAAACAGCCCTGCAAGGGGCTGGGAAGCTGCAGAATTCCCCAAATCCCAGTTTCACCCACCACTGGGGGCTCCTGGATGGGGAAAGCATCCAGGGCATCACCTGACCTCTATCCCGGTGTCCCTGGAGGAGGCTGCCAAGGTTTTGGGAGGCATCCCAGGCTCTGGCCAGCTCCCAAATCCCTGCTATTCTCGGGCCCTGTTGGCATTGCAGTCACGCCCAGGGCCGCTGCAAGGGCTCCGGGCTCCAACCAGCCCCACGGCCCCGGGGGGAACGGTGCCTTCGGAAGCAGAATCCAGTTTTTCCAAGCAAGGGGTGAAGAGAGGTGGAAGAAAATCCAGGGCAAAGAGGACCGGGGGAGTGGGAGTGCAGATGGTGCCAGGAGAACACAGCAGGGAGGTGTTAAAACCACTTCCCAGGGGCGTAAGAAAAGCAGGGTGAGGGGAGGGCACACAGCAGCAGAAACTGGGCCAGGGGGGTGTCACCGGCTGGGTGTCACCCAGAGGGCGTCACAAAGGGAATTAAAGGGTTAACAGGGCCTGGGAGTTTGAGGAAAAATAAACCTTCACCCACTTGGGGCTTGGCAGCCACAGAGGGTGTTTGTGCCAGGCTTTGGGAATGCCTTGTGCAAGGCCAGGCCTTTTTGTGTAACCGGAGTCGGACAAAGCGTGGTTTCATCCCGGGATGGAGGGGTGGGATGGAGCCAGATCCAGGGATGTTTAAATGTCAGCGCTTCCCACTTTCTCCACTTTTTTTCTCTCCGGAGGGCGGCTCCAATCTCAGCTCCCCTCGGTGGAGCGGGGAGGAATCTCTGTTTCAGCCCAGGGTTGTGAAGTGGTGCCTCACGAGGGAAGGGAGAGGCCGTGGATAAGGTGGGAAGGTGGAAGGCAGGGATTGTGCTCCCGGTGTCCCTGAGTCATGCAGGTGGTGCAAGAGCTCCAGCCGGACTCCAGACAACACGAGGCCGACCTGGTTGTGTCCTCTCCTCCTTCCTTGGAGGGTCAGGGAGGGCTGGGTTGCTTTAACTGGACCTGCAGCAGCAACAGGGTTTGGTGAAGGAGCAGAAGTGGGAGATTGTGGGATCCGGAAACACACAGAAAAAAGGAAAAGCCGAGTGTGACATTTTGCCTTTTCCACCCAAGGCCTGTTGCAGGCAGCCTGGTCTATTCCTCCCTTTCCCAAAGCACATCTGGCACAGCTGTTCTGGCAGGCTCCAAACACCAGGACACAGCTCCCCAGGTCGTTCCCACAGCAGGTGACCGAGGCTACCAAACTTCCAGCCGGGAAGGACAGGAGTAGCCCAAATCCACCATGTGTGGCTGAAATACAAAGGGATCCAGGTGGACTTCAAGGCCGGGTTGGATGGAGCTTGGAGCAGCATGAGGCAGTGGGAGACATCCCTGCCCGTGGCTGGGGTTGGAATGAGATCATCTCTAGGATCCCTTCCAGCCCCAACCATTCCATAATTCTGTGACTCCCAACTCAGCAGCTGGGACGGTCACCAGGAGCCTTCCTGGTGATCTCAAGAGTTGAGGAAGAGTTGAGTCCTTTGGGGCTGCAGCCAACAGGGAACCGAAGCCATTTCGTCACATTCCCTCAACCTCCAAGATCCTAAGGGACATTTCAGCCCCATCAGCTTGGAGCGACATCAAACAGCACCGTCATGCCCGGAGTCAACCTCCATGATTCACACCCCCACCAAAATCCTGATGGAAAGGCCAGATCCAGGCTCTGGATCAAACAGGGCACCAACGCCACCCAAGCCACAGGGCCACCAACACGGCTTGGGCACGCCCCAGCCCAAGGAGGGTGCCCTGGCATGGGGCTGCTCCTGGGGAGCCACTTGGATGTATCCACCCTGTTTGTGGAGGGAAGGGAGTGAGGGACGCCAATCACCCTCCTGGGAGCCAAGGTTTGTCATTCCGTGGTGGCATCTCCACAGCCAGGAATGGGAAGGTTGGAGACCTGCGGGGTCTGAGGGGAAAAGGGCAGCCAAGAGGGTGGATGGGAACAGGAAGAAAAAGAAGGAAAGAGAGGAAAAAAATCCAGTATCCTCTTGGAATTTCCCAAAAGTAATTCATTCCAGTCCCCCTCAAGGAGGGCACCACTGGCTACAACCGCATTTGGGAAGAAATAACCCCTCTCCCTGAGAAATCCCACATCGTTTTTTCACTGAAAGCGGGAATTTCCTCTTGTCCAAGTCCAACCCTCCTGATCTGGTTTCATAACACAAGGAGTCAAAGTGCTGGAGCTAAAAATGGGATCATCCCCTGCACACGATCCCACAGGCCCTGACAAGCTCCGATCCCTCTTTGGAAATCTTGGCCTGTGACAGGAATCTCAGCCGTGCCAGGACAAATATTTACAGAAAGACGACCAAAATCCTTGCCACTGAGTATTTTGGCCTGAGTTTGAGGAAGACAAGTAGGTGACAGCTGCCATGTTTGCCTTCACAACATCTCTGTGAGCACTGTGGGGGTTCTGTGTTTATTTTGTGGGTGTTTTTAAATTAAACTCAAAGATCCAGGGTGGTGCAGGGAGCTGTCACTGGAACCTGCCAGGCTGGTGTGACACAGCTCTGGTGGCATTTTGAGAGCATCTCCAGGTGTCTGCAGGGCCTCCAAGACAGCTTCAGTCTACTGCATTTTGGGTCATCTTCCTTAAGAACCCAAATTTCCCGTGTCTGCCCATTTTAGTGTGCTTTGGGTTCTTGACTCATCTCTTCCATGATGGGTGTTCCAGGCATGGAAGTGATCCTCTGCACTGGAGCCAAGAGCTGGAATTTCCAAGATTTGGTGAAAGCTGGGAATCAAAAGAGATAAATAAGGGGGTTTTATCCGTGGAAAATGTGGGATGAGCTCCACAGAAAATCTGTCCGCTCTTAATGGAATCACAGAATTGTTTGGATTGGAAGGGGACTAATAGATCATTGAATTCCAACCCCTGCCATGGGCAGGGACACCTCCCACTATCCCAGGTTGCTCCAAACCCCTTCCAACCTGGCCTTGGACACTCCCAGGGATGGGGCAGCCACAGCTTCTCTGGGAAACCTGTGCCAGGGCCTCCCCACCTTCCCAGGGAAGAATTCCTTCCCAATATCCCATCTAAATACACCCTTTTCCAGTTTTAATCCATTCTCCCTCACCCTATCACTAATCTTCATTTGTTTTAACTTCTCTAGGTCGGGTTTTTTCACAAGAAGACACCAACTGAGAGCAGAAAATCTCAACGAGAGTGGGAAAACTCAGCCCACGTGTGGGAAGATCCGGACGCTCCGGTTTCTCTCCTGCCCCGCTCCCGCCGCCACAGCCGGGCACGGCATCAAAAGCCCGGTTGGGTGGTGAGAACAAGAGCTTGGGCTGGTCCTTGTTACGTCCAGAAACTTGTCACACCTCGCGTAATGACCCTGCTGAAACCTCCCCAGCCACAGCCAGGCACAGCAAGGCTGTCCCCAGGGAGAGCCCACGCCGGCGGAGGAGCTCCGGAGCCAGGAAAAATCCCGGCTGAAACCATCCCAACCCCACGGGTGTGGCCACCAGGGCACAGAAACAAACAGTCCTATCTGAGAACTCCATCGTGTCCTCCACTGGAAGACCTGCTGGGCATTTTCCCAGGAGGGTTGGCCAAAAATTCAAAGCTGTGTTGTTGTTTGGGTTTGGGTTGGTTTTTTTTTTAATGATTATTATAATTTTGGGAAGGCAGGGAATGGTTTTGTCGGGATGGGACAGAAGGAGGGAGAGGAATTAGTCCAGCTCAGGTGCATCCCTGCACATTTCAGCTGGGTTTGGCTTCTTCCCACCACCCCTGGGGTTTGGTGAGAGCAGCTCAAGTGCCAAAATCAAATCCATCCCCTGGCAGAGCATCCCCTCCGAGCCCAGCTTGGAAACCTCATGGATGGCAGCCTGGGAGGGGCATGGGAATCAAAATCTGCCCACATGAGCCAGGGAGCTGCAGAAGGGTTGAAAATCCACCCTGGATTTGCAGGCACCACCTGCTTGCCAAGGAAAGGGCACGGCGGGAACAACTGGCCCCGTGTTGGTTGTGCACATCGCGTTCCGGGCTTTGACTCACTCCCAAATTATCAAACTGTCGGGAAAAGGACAACCAGGTCTTGAGGGGACTTTAAAAACGTTTCAGCAAAGAATTCCAGAGCCTTAAAACCGAGTCTGAGCAGGGCCAGGCATTCCCAAAGTCACAGGCATGGGAGAGTGGTGGTTTAGGCTCCTTAGTCTCCCTCCTCTCAAGGAGCAGGGGAGGAGGAAGGAAGGAGAATCTCCAGTGGAAAAAGAGGGCCATGAAAATTTCCAGAAACTTATCCTCCCATTTCTGGGACAACTTTCTGGAATGCCATTTCTTGGCATCAGGCCCTGGTTTGGCTCCCCGCCTCCCCATGTGGAAGAAAATCCCCTTTCCTTCAAGCTGAAAGGGAGATGGGATGCAGGAACTGCCAACAGAAACAAATTTGGGATGGGCTGTGCCCCTTGTTCCCTGGGCATGGCTCTCACGGCGACATCCTGGGAATCTCCTCTCCTCCACAGCACCAAGAGGAGCCTCTGGTGGCACTTCCAGAGCCAAATTCCAGCCATGACATCCCCTCTGTCCTCACTGCCCCCTGGTCCTGGTGGTGGGATGGCTCCTGCCCCCCCCCCCGATCCGTCTCATTCCCCTGGGGAGCGGTGCCCAGAAAAGAGGAGGATGCACCACGCCATCCCAGCAATCCTCAGGAATCCTCAGGAATTGCTTCCTTTGGGCTTCTCAGCCACTTGGGGGGCTCCCGGGCAGGCTCACAAAGTGCTCTGATAACGAAGAAGAGCTGTGAATCTCCTTCCACACCAGTGAATCAGCCAAAAACTTGGCATTTTCCCACTATCAACACTGCCATGCCAAGAAACTCCTCCCAGTCCATGCCCAGGAGATGGATTTGGCCGTGTTTTGGGGAGGGAAAGGGTGCCACAAGCACGTCGTGCCACGTGTCCTCGCCGCTGGGGGACATCCCCTGCCCTGTGCTGTTTATCTGCCGGGATGGAGCCTCTCCCTGTAGGATTTAACCTCGGGATCTTTCACGTGTCTGCTTCTTCCCATTCCCGCGGTGCCAGATTTAGGGTGGAGGATTTGGGGTGGGAGGTGACACGATCTGTGGGGACACTGATGGGACAGCCTCCAAGCCAGCTCCATCTCACTGCTGAGAAGAGGAAAGACATTTCAGGAATGCCTGAACACCACTCCTGCAGGTTTCCTTGGAAGCAGGGCAGCGTCCAGGAGAACCTCTGGTGGTGTTTCCACCACCAAACCTTGGGAAGAGCATCTGTCTGCAGATAATCCAACCCTGCAGCAAGGACCACAGGTCCAGGGAAAGCTTTGAATTATAAGCACAGGGAAAAGAGAAACATTTTTAAACTAAAAGAGGGGAGATTTGGATCAGATATTGGGAAAAAATTCCTCCCGGTGATGGTGGTGAGGCCCTGGCACAGGTTGTCCAGAGATTCTGTGGCTGCCCCTTCCCTGGAAGTGTCCAAGGCCAGGTTGGAAGGGGTTTGGAGCAACCTGGGATAGTGGAAGGTGAGGGGGTGGAATGGGACGAGCTTTAAGGTCCCTTCCAACCCAAACCATTCCGGGATTCTTTGAGGTTTTTCTGCTGTGGGGAGGGGGTAAAGCACCGCCTCCCTTACTCCCTGCTGACATCCAGCCGGGAGCTGGCTGAAGAGCAGACAAACCAGTTTCCCAATTTTCCAGGGTGGAGCTCGTCCCTGAGCTCCTCCCTGCTCTGCTGTGGCAGAGCTGTGGCAGTGCTGGGGAGGGGGCAGACCAGGGGAGCTTTCCGAGGTTTTCTGAGGACACAGGGCTCTGCATCCCGTCCTGGAACCCACCTCATTCCAGGGGCCAAATCCTGGTCTCAGACCTCCTCCGTTTGCACCATCAGGACCCTCCAAGTTGAACGGGGAATCCTGGATCCCGCCAGACCTGCTGGGCAGCCTCAGCCCCACCGAGTTGTCACCCTGGTGACACCAAACCAGGCAGCGGCCAAGTGACCGAGGCCCTGAGCAGTGGCCACACCCTCATCTTCACCTCTGTGTCCGCCTCGAGCTCCTTTGTGAGGGGAAGAGGGCAGGGATGTCTTTCTGCAGCGTTTGCAGGCCCGGTTCCTAAGAGAACTCCCAACAAAAGCTTTCCAGTGAGTCAAGGAACAGCATTTCTGGAGGAGGGAGCGACGTGGGAGCAGCCTCAGCCTTGCCTCGACAGGTTCTGGGAAGGAGGAGTTGGAGCAGCACGGAGCTGCGGGGACCTGGGAGAGGCACAGACGCTGTGGGTGGGCACCTGACCCTCCTGATCCCGCTCCAAGGTCATCCCTGGGCCGGCTGGGGGAAACATTCCCAAGGGACGGAGATCCAAAGAGCCCTCCGGGTCACCGGGAGTTGTTAACTCCGTTTTTATCACATGAATCAGACACCGAGTGACGCTCCCGAGGTCAGACACAGGGAAGTGGTGGAAGAGCTTGGTTTGGAGTCCCACCTGGACCACCCTCTCCCAAAGAAACTCGGAGAACTTCTTCCCTGGAATTGCTGAAGGAATCCTGTTGGAAACAGGGTGAAAGCTCAGAGAAGAGGAGGAAAAAAGTGGAATTTCCATTATTAGTCCAAGTGCTGGCCCCATGTTTTGGCTGTGCCCATTCCCGGCGGGAGTCAGGGGCAGGAAGAAGCTCAAGAAAAGAGCTTTCCCCTGGAAAGAGGGAATGTGTAGGAAAATCAGGAAAAGTCACCCAGAACAGGGCAAAAAGGCACAGCCCCATCCAATCTGATCCCCTCTTGACTCCCCAAAACTCCATGGGTGCCAAGAAAATAAAGTTCCCTTCATGCTGCCTGGCCCTTCCCAACAATTTTGGGGATTCCCAAGAGTGGGACAGAGGGTCACATCCCCTTCCAAGCTTCCCACGGTTACAAGCTCTGGATTAAAAACCTTGCAGGGCTTTGGGATCCGGATGGAATTGCCCCGTCCTAGCACAGGGTGTTGGATGCTCCAGAATTATCCCAAAGCAAGGCGCATCCCAGATTGCCGACGGCGCGGGAGCGAGCAGACGCTGGAGAATGGCCAGGACCTGGAATCAGCAGGATGGACCCACAGCCTGCATGGATCCTTCCTTCCTGGGCTGCTTCCAACCCAGCCGGCTCATCCCTCACACGGCTGCTCGCTTTTTTTTCCTGGAAATTGCTCCAGGATCGGCGGCTTTCCATGGGCTGGCACCATTCCGTGGCCTGGGACAGAGGCAGCAGCTCCCTCTCGTGGGCTTTGTCTGGCTCTTCCTGCTGGAAACCAGCCAGAATTTCCCAGGAAAGTGGGGGTTTTTTTATTGTTGTGTCTCCCCCTCCCACTATTCAGGATATTCAGTAGTGCCCCAGACATGGAAATTTTATGGGAAAGTGCCAACTTCCATCAAATTCCACCTCGTAGGCGGGTGGAGTTTTTTATAGTTTTGCCACCTTTTTTTTTTAATTGGTTTGATTTTCCTCACTCAAGTCTGGGATTCAAAACAACTCATTTAGGCATGGAAAGGGTCGATCCTTCGGATTCACTCACCCAGGGCCTCTGGAAAGATTTGGGAGTCTCCATGGAGCCATTCAGGTGCTGTCCTGGCAGGGGGGAATCACCCCAAAATCTGCAATTCGGGGGGCAGACACAGACTGAGGCATCCAGCATTTAGATAAGGCCAGGACACAAATCCCCAAAAATTATTTCAGTTTGGAATGCTGGAAACCCAACGTGTTTCGTGAAGCCAGAAGTTTAAAAAAAAAGGAGAATTAAAATTTTTAAAAAACCTCTTTGGATTCACCCATCTTGACCCCAAACAGCATCAGTTTCCCCAAAAAGCTGGAATTTCTCCCAGAGCTGAATTTCCTGCAGCTTTTCCACCCAAGCTCCCATCAGGAATGAGCCCTGAGAGGAGTTTGTCCATCACTGGTCACTTCTCCCCCTCCATATTCCCTGGTTTCCGTGATCCAGCCAGTCACTCCGGAATCCCGGTGCCGTTGGTCACCCCCCAGACCAAACGAGGACCTCGTCCCCTTCCCTGAACCCTGCAAAGAATTGGGAAACACCTCTGGGGTTGCTGGAGAGGAGGTTTGGGGTTTTCCTGCCTGGCCCAACACTCCCCTCGTGGTGGGGGTGGCAGGGGGACAACGGGGTGGCCACTGGTCACGCGCCACCGTCTGATGTCCCCTCTTCCATGGGAATTCTTCTCCCTCTTTTTCAAGGCTCGATGTCTCCATCCCGTTCCCCCCTCCCTCCCAGCGCTCCTCAGCCTCGCCCACACGCACATGGATTGGCACAGGGATAAATTTCTCCGCGGGATTTGGCTGTTGGTGGCTCTGATAGCGAAGGTGGAGGGTGACAGCAGTCCTGGGCCCGAAGGAACCACGTCACAACTCCATCCAACACGTCCCTGAGGTATCGAAACTGGTTATTATCCACAGCCAAGCGTTCATTACTCCGTTTGGAATGGTTGCTCCATCTCGATTCCACGCGATCCTGCCGGCTCCGGCCGCTGGAAGGGCTCCGTGTTTGCTTTGTGCTGCCTCTTTCAGCGCCGTGCCCCGGGAATTCTGCCTCCAAGGAGCTTTTTCCATGCCTTGGAGGGCAATATCTCCCTCCCTGCTCTGTCCCCGTGTTCATCAGGTTGGGTATTCCCTGCCCAAATTCCTGCACTTACGCCGGGATGAGCCTCTGGAGCATCTCCACCTCTCTCCAAGCCTTTGGATGGGGTCAGAAAAGCTCAGAGCGGTCTGGAGTGAGGAGGAAAAGATTTTTCCAACCCCTTTTCGTTTAGGATCCACCTTCCCAGTCCAAGGGGTGGGTGTTGCCTTGCAGGACACAGCTCAGGGTCATTTTCTGGGCAGCCTCATCCGTGCGTTAATGACTCCCATCTTCCCGTGGTCCCCACTGGCCCTAATTCCTGGCCAAAATTAGTGGTTGGGAATCACACCCGCCTCTCCTTCCTGCACATCTCGGATGTCTTGGAGAGGAGTAATTGCCACCAGGGTTGATTGGCGTGACGGGAGGAGGGATTTCCATATCCTTGAGCTGCAGTGGGAATTACAGGATCAGGGAATGGCTTGGGTTGGAAGGAAGCTTCAAGATCATCCAGTTCCAACTTCCCTGCCATGAGAACACCTTCCACAATCCCAGGTAGCTCCAAGCCCCATCCAACCTGGCCTTGAACTCTTCCAGGGATGGGACAGCCACAGTTTCCCTGGGAAATCCATTCCAGGGCCTCCCCACCTTCCCAATAAAGATTTTCTTCCCAATATGCCATCTAAACCTCTTCTCTTTTGCTTTATTTTTAACGATGTAAAAAAATTACCCTTTGCTCTTCAACCATGCCCAGGATGATTTATTTTCCCTTTCTATAATCCATGGATACAAGGAAGTTTTTCTGCAGCAAAGGCACAGCAAATCAAGCAAAAAAAACCCAACCAGTTTTGCTTTAAAGCAGTAAAAAAAAAAATCCTGACTGTGTTTTCCTGCAGGCTGGGGGAGCCTCTGTCTCCACGACTGCAGGAAGAATAAATCCAACCCAATGAAATATTAATTATTAGAGTCTGTTCAACTGGGATTCCTCGGTGTTTTCAGAGAACAAAAAAATTCTTGCACGCAGGAGAAAAACCACACAAATCCCTTTTTGTTTTTGTTGTTGCTGTTTTTTGTTGTTTTTATGAGGAAATATTTTGTGATGAGTAAATTAAGAGCTTTGGGTTGAGGGAAGGGAGGGGGCTTGGAGTGCTTCAGGGTGGGAAATAAAAATTCCTCAAGAGGGTTGGGAAGATATCGTGGTGTAAATAAGAGGAAAAGGTTCCTTCACGCAGCAGGAGGGGCTGAAGGAAAGCAGAAGTTGATGAATAAAAGAGAGACACATCCCTGAAAATTCCCTGTTCTGCAGAACTTGGGAACAAATCCTTTATCCTGAGCAGCCCCAGGCTCAGCACAGCTCAAAGCCCCTTTTGTCCCCGTTGTTTACCAGGCTTGGGCTGGAAGCACAACACGGAGCGTCATCCCTTGGCTGAGGAATGTTTTTCAGATTTGGGAGCTTTGACTCGAGTTAAAGCATTCCCGTGATTTTTTCCAGAGCAAAATTCCTCCAAAAAGTGCTGTTTAGGAGAAAGGAGAGGCACTCAGAGCACATCTGGCAACGCAAAACCTCTGGTGTCTTGCCTTTGTTTATTTTTCCAGCTCCTTTTTTACCCTCGTTTCTCTGCACCCTCTGGAAACCTCTCCATGAAATACCTGGCCTCTCTGGAATCTCTGTTCTCCTTGTAAACCTCTCCAAGGCTCCTCAGCAGCTCGACCCAAATGCTGCAAATGCTTTTCGTGAGGGGAAGCGAAGGAGGAGGCACTGATTTCTTCTCTCTGGTGCCCAGGACCTGAGGGAACAACTGGAGCAGCGTCAGGGAAGGTTAGGCTGGATTTTAGGAAAAGGTTCTTCATCCAGAGGGTCTTTGGGCACTGGAACTCCCCAGGGAAGTGGTCACAGCACCAAGCCTGACAGGAGCTCCAGAAGTGCTTAGAAAAAGCTTTCAGGCACAGGGTGGGGTTGTGCAGGGCCAGGAGCTGGACTTTGATGATCCTTGTGGGTCCCTTCCACCTCAGGATATTCCATGATTCCATTATTTCCCTGCTGCTGCTGTGGGAGATGGCGGAGGGAAAGCTAAATGAATGGATAGTTGGAAGACACAATTCCAAGCGGTGGGAATTGTGAATCCAGGGAGTTGCTGTCCTCCCAACAACAGCAAAGCACGTGAAGGACAGGATTCCCAAGGATGCTGGAAGTGGAGGTGGGGACAGATGTGCAGATAAGAGGGGTTGTTATTTTTTCCCAGAACCTGCCACTCTGTGGCTCCAGCTGCACCCAAAATAGGATAAAATTCCAGGAGAAACCCTTCTGGAGATGCAGGACGTGCGGAAGGAGCATCTCCCTCCCAAAGCTGCAGGACAGGGCATGACAAGAAAGACCCTGAGGGGCTGGAGCGTGTCCAGGGCAGGGAACGGAACTGGGAAGGGGCTGGAGCACCAGGAGTGGCTGAGGGAGCTGGGAAACGGACTCAGCTTGGAGAAAAGGAGGCTCCAGGGGGAAACTTCTGTCTCCCCAAAACTCCCTGACAGGAGGGTCCAGCCAGGTGGGGGTCAGGCTCTTCTCCCAGAGAACAAAGGACAAGACAAGAGGAAATGGCTTCAAGTTGTACCAGGGAAGGTTCAGGTTGGACATCAGGAGGAACTTCTTCATGGAAAGGGTGTTCAGGCACTGGAAGGAGCTGCCCAGGGAAGCGGTGGAGTCCCCATCCCTGGAGGTGTCCAAGGAATGCCTGGACGTGGCACTCAGTGCTCTGCTGGGGATGCTGGAGCCACAGAGCTCAGGGCTGGAGAAGAAAACGAGAAGAAGGTTGGGAGACACCACAGGACAAGACGAGGACCACAATACTTTATCTGCTCCTCATGTTTGATGCCCACACCTTCCTGGGGGAATCTGGCCAGGCTCTTCAGTCCTTCAGGATCCCTTTTCTCCCAGTGCCACCGAGGAGGGGAAGAAGGACACGGAATGGGACCCCCGGCACCTCACGGCCGAGCCAGCCGGGGCCCCGGGCACGCACTCAGGTTGCACAGGAAGCTTTGGCAGCAGTAGGAGGTGTAGGTGGCCAGGCCCACTTTGAAGTTGTGGTATGGGCAGCTGCCGGAGCACTTCTTGGTGATCCTCTTCCAAAGGGACAAAAAGCCTGGCCCAGAGAAGGGAGAGAGCGGGATTAGCAGTGGGATTTGTTGAGCGATCCTTGTGCAGATGGATTTGGGTTGATGAGTCCCGTTGTCCCCCCCACAGCCCCAGAGAGCAGCATGAGACCCATCCTGGCCCCACCACAGCCCAGGAATTGTTGGTGACCTCCTGCACAAGGAATTCCACATCCATGCTGGGCATCCAGCACTTCCCAGCATGGATCCTCATATCAAGACATTTTTAGGTGTACAATGACAACGTTCGTTCCTGGATTTAAATCGCATTTCCAGGCTTCTCTGCTGGAGGGAAATAATTCTGTTCCACTCTATGCCTGTCTTGGATCAGAAATAGTGTGACCAGCAAGACCAGGGAAGTGATTTTTCCCCTTTCTTGTCACTGGTGAAGCCACACCTCAAATCTTGGGATGTGTTTTTGGGCCCTCACTGCAACAAAGACATTGAGGAGCTGGAGCATGTCCAGGGAAGGGAACGGAGTTGGGGAAGGGGCTGGAGCACCAGGAGAGGCTGAGGGAGCTGGGAAAGAGGCTCAGCCTGGAGAAAAGGAGGTTCAGGGGGACCTCCTGGCTCTCTGCAACTCCCTGAGGGTGCAGCAAGGTTGGGGTTGGGATCTGCTCCCAGGGAACAAGGAATCAAGGCTCAAATTTATCTATTCTTCCTCTGACGGATCCTTCCCCTTCTCTCAACATCCCTCTATTTTCCATGCAGGAATAAAACAACAGCTGAAGAGGAAAACCTCAGCGTGTGACGGGGAGGAGGATTTCAAACCTCCAGCACTGCCAGGCCGGCTTAGGAAGGACTCCACCTCCCACAGGTGCTTCCTAACGACTCCTCAAATCCCATAACAAATCCAGCCCAAACCTCACGTCCTGTTCCTGAGTGCCCACGGGGGGATCCAGAGCCAGCACCTACCGATTCCTACGGAGGCCACGTTGGTGACACAGTACTCGTCCTTGTCCGAGCACTTCTCAGCCTTCAGGCACCTCCAGTTGCTTTGTTCCCAGTTGCAGGTGTAGCAGTACAGGGCATTTGCTGCAGGAAGAGAGGCAAAACAGGGAAGAGGGAGATGGAATCATCCTGGCTTGTGCCAGCCGTAGCGTGGCCAGGAGGACCAGGACAGGGATTGTCCCTCTGTGCTGGGCACTGCTGAGGCCACACCTCGAATCCTGTGTCCAGTTTTGTCCCCTCGTGACAAGACNAGAAGGCCTCAAACTACACCAAGGGAGGTTCAGGTTGGACATCAGTGGGAATTTCTTCCTTGGAAAGGGCTGCCCAGGGAGGTGGTGGAGTCCCCATCCCTGGAGGTGTCCAAGGAATGCCTGGAAGTGGCACTCAGAGCTCTGGGGGTGATCAGTCAAAGGTTGGGGTCAAGGATCTTGGAGGCCTTTTCCAACCTAAATGATTCTGGGATTCTGTGAAATGCCAGCAGCAAAAATTATCCCCTACTTTTCATGGAGTCTCAAACACACGAGGTCCGATAAAAGCCATTAAACTGAAAGACCCAATCCACTCTTCCCATGGCACATCCAGCCTGGCCTTGGACACTTCTGGGGACGGGGCAGCCACAGCTTCTCTGGGAAACCTGTGCCAGGGCCTCACCACCCTCACAGGGAAGAATTTTTTCCATATATCCCACCTAAATTTCCCCTCTTTCAACTTGATAGGCCGAGGGCACCAGGTTTGATGTGATGCTTGGAGCAGGGAAGGGCAGGAACTCCTGGAGGAGTTTCCAAGGATGTCCCAAGGCCTGAGGTCACCTTTTCTACTTGCTGGGGACTATTAAACTGCAGCCTAATTAGGCAGAAAGCACTGGCAGATGAAGAGGGTTAATTGGGACCTCCACAGCCTAAAGTCAGGCTCCCACGCCTTTGTCTTTGGGTGGGACATCAATGCCACCCCCAAAAATAAATCCAGAACCTGGGTTAAAGGAAAAAGAAGATGAGGATTTTTTACTCTTTGCTGTGAGAATTCAGCCCTAAGACACGTGCAGTGAATGCTTAATTTTTACTGCCTGGATAATCCAGCATGGATTAGGCCAGGCTTCATTTTGGCACTGAGGACAACCTCCCTGTCTCCCGGGCCTTGTTAACACTTGGAAATCTGTCAGGATCACTGTTCTGGTGAGTGAACAAAGCTAAATAGCAGAAAGGTATTCTTAGGCCACAATGGGCCAGAAATAACTATTCCAAGGAATTCTTTTTCCGCACCAGACGTGTGGCACAGTTCCAAGCGCTGGCAAAGCCTGTCCCGCTCTCCAAAAGGAGGATAAGGTTTATTCTCTCCAGTCTGTAGAGGATACAGGATCACATCCCTTAAAAAGGCTCTGATTTAATTTACCATCTCTCCGTGAAATAAAATGCACCGTCTATAACACAATTACTATGCAAATACCCACCACTATTAACCCGTTCCATCCACATCCCAGCTTCTCCCTGATTCCCCGACTTTGTCCCAAAATCTCTGAAGTCAGCAGGTTGTGGGGTCTCTGAGATGGGTAGAAACAGCTGCACAAGGACAGATGTTGGAGGTGTGGCCCTGTCCTCGCAGACCAGGAACACAGAGCATTGCGCTGTCTTCATCAAAATTCGGGAATAACCACAGCCTTGCACCACCCCGACAGGAAAACTCCCTGGAAAGTCTCTCAGAGGCAGAACAGTGGGAACTGCCTCCTATTTTCTGTCTTGTTTCCATAGAAATCCAGTAGGACGAGGAAATTTCCCCTTGGAAAATAAACTTTTCGCACACCCAGGCTGAGATTATAGATAAAAAAAACCAAAACGAGCCCTGTGTCCTTCACCTGCACCATTCCAAGAGCTGAGGAGCTCTCTTCCATGATTTCTTTCCCTGGATATGAGGCATTCCTACCTTTAAAACGCTCAGCTATCCATTATCTAGGAGCAAACCTCACCTTGAGCTGCAAATAGGACCAAAGCCAGCACCGCAAGGAGGGAGAACTTCATCTTCTCCCGGTCGTCTCCGCAGCCCAGGAAAAACACCCTCACCTGGGGACAGGATATAAATCTTCCCTGCCTTTGGAGGGAGTGATGAGGAAGCCAACGATTTGGAAAGAGTGGGCAGGGATCAGGGATTAGATGAGAGGCCAGGAATGCACGTGGGTTGTTTTCTCACCTCGGCATTGCCTTCAGGCTGCGCTGGCGATTCCAGGGAGCAGTGAAAGCACTCTGGGAATTCACATCATTTGTTGGGATTAATCCTTTAATTCGTCTCTGGCCAGACCAGCAGTGCTGTTGATGTCTGTGTGGGGGTTTTGTTCTGATCGTCGCATCTGTGGCTGAAGGGTTTCCTTTTCTCAAAGGAAAATGGGAGCAAGTGGCATAAATTAATGGAATTCTCCGGGTGGATTATGCCAAGTGCATTTCCAGGGTTAGACCTGGAGAACTCCTAACACCTACAGTCAGGGTGAAGCAAGCTGGATATTCATGGGGACAGGAAATGCATAACTTGGTTACTTACAAAGTCTTAAATCATAAAATCATGGAATGGTTTGGGTTGGAAGGGACCTTGAAGACCACCTCATTCCAACCCCCTGCCATGGACAGGGACACCTTCCAGGTGCCTCCAAGCCCCATCCAACCTGGCTTTGAGCACTTCCAGCAAGGGTTAAAAATATCTCTGTCCCCCTTTTCCACGGAGCATCCAATTCAAAGTCCTGCTCGATACCAGTCAGACAAAAACCTCCTCAGCCTTTAGGATTTCTCTGCGTGAAAGGGGTGGAGCTGGAGCTGACAACTTCATTCCTTCTGGGGCTTCCATCTGTGCCTGTCCCACTTGTGCTTCCAAGGAAAGAGTTATCAGGACGTTTAGTGCTGGATATCAGCAGACATCTCCATGAATCACGAAGCCACCAAGGAGCAGAGAGGGTGAGGCAGGAGGAGCCCCTTGGAGCGGAGCCGCTTGGGCAATCAGGTGTCTGCTTATCCCATCCTTCTCCATCCTGCAGGAAAAGAGAGCAGAGATCCACACAGCCTGGGATTTAGGAGATGGAGAAGCAGGAGGAGAGGCAGAGGCTCCAAAAACGTGTGGAAGAAAGATTGGGCGAGGTGAGGGTTAAAATGATTTGGGGTCAACATGATTTTCTTGGCAGGAGCCAAGTGAGAGGAACAAAATTCCCTGAAGCAGAGGAGATGCTCATCCAAGACATTCAGAGCATCCAGTGGGATCAGTCACTGATCACAGCAAAGGCACAGCCAGAGGGGAAGTTCAAAGAGACACCAAAACCCACCACACCTTCCTTTCCAAGGAAACAAAAGGTGGGGGGATTCTTGCAGAGAGCTTTTTTTGGTCGATCCGCAGATATTTTGGAGGTTTCTGACGCCACCGGCTCTGCTGACGTAAAACTGGACCAACAGGATGGGGAAGTCAGCCCTGATAACCCCAGGAGCACCAGCCATTCCTCTCCCATGGATCTCCACCTGGGTGTGGAGGGGATAAACCACATCTCTTGCCCAAGAGATGAAGCCGTGCCAGGCCCGGGGACCGCGCGCCCCGGGAATGCCGGAGGAGGTGTGTCAGTGCTGCCAGTGTCACAAGGCGGTGACCAAAGAGCAGGACCTGTTCCAGGGAATAAGGATTGGCCAGCCTGATTCATCGTGGCATCAGGGGTGACTCTTTGGGGGAGTCTGGAAATCAGCTGGGAAGCCAAGGCTCGGCGTGCTGCAGCAGTGGGAGCACCCTGGAAAAGCTCTGTCCTCTTGTTTCAAGCAGTTTCGACTGGTTTTTTGAGGAAAAAAATGGGAAAAGAATTGTGTTACTCTTCAGTGTGATTGGGATTGTGGATTCCCCACTCCTAGAAGTGTTCAAAGCCAGGTTGGATGGGGTTTGGAGCAACCTGGGATAGTGGAAGGTGTCCCTGCCCACGGCAGGGGGGCGGAACGAGAGGATCTTTGAGGTCTCTTTTAACCCAGACCGTTCCATGATTAATATTTATTCCCTCATTTCCAAGGACTGGTGACACAAATATCTCCTGCCTGACACAGAGCCAAGTCCAGGGATTCAAATCTGCTCCTCACTGACAGCAGGAAGAGGATCTCCAAGGCCATGGGAAGTGGTCCACCACAGCTCCACTGGCAGGAGTGGATTGATGGACAAGTGGGATGATGGACAAAGGTGCACAGTGGGTCAATTCCTATTTTGGGGGTTGCCAGTGACCCACTGAGCCAGATTTTTGGGAAGTTACCATCCCGGCCTTGGGGATGTGTGAGGCACGTGTGAGGTGTGGCACTGCCATGGCTGGCATTTCCTCAGGAGCCTCGGGATGCTGGTGTCACCCTGGAGGGCCAACACATGGAAGCAGCATGACTGGAGCATGGAAAGTTTGGCTGGGCCAGGGCAAAGATCTGGAAAAAAGATGTCCCAGTATCCATAGGCTACAGCTGGGGCAGTAAATTCAACTTTTCCAGGACTATCTCCAGCACAGAGGCCAAGAGGCAGGTATCAGCCTCTCGGGAATAATCCTTCCTTGGTGCCACCTCCTTTGTTGTATTCCAGGAATTCCATGGAGTAATGGCGGTTGATCCATCCTAGAACCTTGCCAGGGGATGTGCCAACAATTAAAACGATCAATTAAACGTTGTAGATGATGTTCCAGACCAGGGATGTTCCTAGCAACTGTTTATTTCCCTAGCTTGGGTTCATCCTTGGAGATGAGGCCCTTGCAGGTGTGTGAATCACATCCTTCAGGATGAGAACTCGATCCCGGATTTATTCTTGGCTCTGGAACACTGCCCTACACGCCTGTGTTGGAGCCATGGAAATGTGGCTTTGCTTGCCTGACCTCCGGAACGTTCTGTTGAGTCCTCCTGGATGCAGAACAGAGACTGGAAGTCAAGCAACAGGGATCTGCTCATTTTTTTGGGAGCCTTATACTGGGTTCTTCTCAAAAATGGCCTCGGGAAAAGTATCCACATAGGGAACCCCGGTGATGATGAGGAAGGACAGAAACATCATGGATTGGCCTCATGGAACCTTTTCCTGTTATTTGTCCCGAAGTTTTCACCCACGCAGGTTCCCTGTGGTCAGAGGGTGACACAACTGCCTCACCCCTTCTCAGGTGGCACCTCAGAAGATTCCCAGATAATTCCATCTATCCCAATCTCTGTTTCGCCATTCCCCACCCCGTTGGTTCTCAGCTCCAGGGATATTCCAGCCCTAAACAAAACCTGGTGAAGCAATTGCAGAATCTTTTTTTGTGGAGTTTTGAGGGAGGAACAGGCCGGGACATGGCATCACTTATTTTTTGGGAACGATGAAAACACTTTGAAGGACACATGGTCCTGGGAGAAGAGGAACTTTGTGTGTTGAGCACCTCCTGGAGGAGTGGCAGCTCCAGCTCTTCCCTTCCTAGACCCAATGACAGTGAATAGTGATTTTTCCTTCCCTCTTTTTTCCATCTTTGTCCTCCACAGGGATTTCCCTGTGCCGATCCCGCAAGGCTCATCCTTTGCACCCTTCCTGGTTGTGACCTCCTCAACATCAGGACACCGAGGTGAGCTGCCACCTCCATCCCCCTGACACGGATTTACCCCCACATCAGACCTTCACAGCTGCTCAGATTCCAGGGAAACCAAGAAGCTCTTGGATCCACACAGGTTTAAACCCTTTGCATGTCGAACACTGCAGGACTCAGTCTCCGTGGCTGCTCCTGCCAATCTCCCACACTTTCCCCATTCCTGGGTGCTCTGGAGGTGTCCAGGTGCTCCCCATGTCTATTCCCATGGGGAAGAGACACTCAGGATCAGGAATCAAGCGTGGGCAGCCCGTGGCTGGGATACACCGAGGTGTTGAAATCCCGAGCATTTGCCCATTGGCCTCCTCTCCTCCAAGCAGGGCAGGGAAATGGTGCCCCAGGGCCATCCCAAATTCCCTGGTTATGGATATTACCTGATTTTATGGTGTCTCTGGGACTGCTGTACTGCCCAAATCCCAGCTGGATCCAGATTAAGTCACATAAAGGATTACACCTGTAACTGGGGACATTAATGGGGGGATCCAACAGCGATGTCCAGCTCCAAGGGAGCCCTGTGAGCTTCCCTGGGGCTGGAATCACTGCAGAAGAGCTGTCATGGAATATCTACCAATAATACATGGAAAATCCTTGCACAATTCTAAGGGCTATCCCACAGCTGTCCACACTTTCTAGTTGCTAATGTGTTCCTCAGCGTGGCTTTCACCTGACCAAGTAGGACCATCCCCGAAAATCTCATATCCAAAATCCCAGACCTTCTCCAGGGAGGACACTGGAACAATACCACTGGAGCTGTAAATCCATTCTTTTTCAAGACTTTTTTCCCCATAAACCTTCTGAAATTTCCATCTGGCTGAGACACGCAGAGAGCCGGGGCTGTGCTGATCTGGATTGGATCTTCCTCCTACTCACTTCCATTTGTTTTATTCCCTGTGTAATTCCATGAACAACATGTTCCCAACCACCAGCCCTGCTATGAGTCAGCTCTCCATAAAAAGAGAATAAATAATAAACATCTTGGAATTGTTTTGGTTTTTTAATGCTGCATTTAGAGGGAATATTTAGATGGGATATTGGGAAAAAATTCTTCTCTGTGAGGGTGCTGAGGCCCTGGGAGAGGTTGTCCACATAAGCTGGAATCCCTGGAAGTGTCCAAGGCCAGGTTGGACGGGGCTTGGAGCAACTTGGGATAGCGGAAGGTGTCCCCACCCACAGAGGATGGAACAAGATAAGTATTAAGGTCTTTTCCAACCCAAACCATTCCATGATTCTGGGGAATCAGGGTGGGAGAAGAAGCTTCCAAACTTCAAGTTGGCAGGCCAAGTTTTTTTGGGAGCTGTGACAGCAAGAAGGAGAAGGAAAATCAATTTCCAGCCCAGCTTTTAATACATCCCTGTCTACTGACTTCCTAAATACCCCAGGATGGGGATTCCTGGATTTCCGTGGTGCTGGGTCCATCCAGGAGAAACCACTCTGGGAGGACCAGGACCCCGGTTTTGATGGCCCAGTCAGGGTCAATCCTGGAGCCTTGGGAAGGGGTTGTTCCCACCATGGCCAGGTGGATTTCTCTCCCGTGACTCCACAGAACATCCTGAGGTGGAAATGCTGCTCAAGGATCATCCAAGTCCTGCTTACTCCAGGAAAATAAAGACTAATCCTGTGCAGAACACCAGGGGAAAAGCCGGATGGAGGCTTTTCCATGCATGTTAATTCCTGTTTCGAAGATGAATCATGGAATGGTTTGGGGTGGAAGGGACTTTGAAGATCATCTCCAACCAACCCCCTGCCACGGACAAGGACACCTTCCACTATCCCAGGTCACTCAGATCCTCATCCAACCTGGCCTTGGACACTTCCAGGGATGGGGCAGCCACAGCTTCTCTGGGCAACCTGTGCCAGGGCCTTACCCCATCCACTCACCCCACACCTGCCCTTCTCTCCCATCCCACATTTCCCCTCCTCAAGACCTCCAAGCTGGAATTTCTCTATTCTGTGTCCTTCGATCAGAGGCACAAATCCTTCATCCTGCACTGAATTACGGCTTGGTGCTGCTATTTATACAAATCTACAGCTGCTCCATACAAAGCCAAACAAAAGCAGAGCTAATTAGCCAGAACCACTTGGTCAATTAGGAAAATTGCTCTTCCCACTCAGCCAAGATTAAAAAAAAAAAAAAAATAGCCCCAGGCAGGTCAAGACAAACTCAGTCCGAGTAAATCTAAGAAGCCTCAATCCAGAGGTTTTACAAACTCAAAGCTGAGGGCCCAGTAGTAAAATCATGGAATGGTTTAGGTTGGAAGGGACTTTAAAGATCATCCAGTTCCACCCCTGCCATGGGCAGGGACACCTTCCACTATCCCAGGGTGCTCCAAGCCCTGTCCAACTTGGCCTTGGACACTCCCNGGCCTCCTCTGGACTCGTTCCAGCAGCTCCACATCCTTCTGATCCCAGATCTGGACACAGTGCTCCAGCTGGGTCTCACCTGAGCAGGGCAGAGGAGTATCCACAGAAAACCCCAAATTAAAGGGATAACAAAAAAAAAAATCTTAGACTCAAAGAGGAAGACCTGGACTGAGCAATTCTCTGTTCTATTTCTGGAATTTTATCTCCCGCTTTTGTCATTTTTGTGGTGTTATTTTATGTTTCCCAGCACACAGGAAGGCCCTGTGAGGATGACCCAGCACAGCCCCTTGGAGGAGCTCTGTCAAATGTGAGAATAGAGAGGAAAATCAAACAAATAAAATAAATAAAAAATAGAGAGAACTTTTATTTTTTTAATCACAAAAGGGAGGGGTTATGCAGCCTCAGTTCAGCCAGGTTTTTGCTTAAAGGGCCACACTCCAAAGGCTGCCCAAGCAGCTAGAGGAAAAACGGAATAAAATGATGGCTGTAGCCTTCCAATAGAGGCTCCCACAGGCACAGGAAGAGAAGCCAAATAAAAAAAAATGGGATTATGCCGAGTTCCTGGGCTTGGAAGAGCAGCCAGACCTTCTAGGTCCAGTTTATCTCCCCTCACCACCTCCGAGTTCCAGCCCCAGCAGCAGCAGGGTTTGAATTTGAGGACATTTGAGTTCATTCCGTGCCTGTTTTTGCCAGAAATCCTGTACTGGATCCAACTGTGCACAGGAGAGGGGTGGAGGTGAAGATTTAACCCCTCCAGGTGTTCCCTTCCAACCGGAGTGCTGCTTCCTGCTCCAGGAATGAGCTGTGGGAAAGCCAGGATCTGTTTCTGCTTGGGGGACAACCCGGAATGAAGCAGGAGCCCTAATTAAAGCTGGTTGAGTTAATTGCCTCTCCGATTCTCCTCCACTTTGGCGAATCCAGCCTTTAGGAGTAGGAGATCCCGACAAAAGCTTGAGAAAGAGATGGAAGAGAGTCCACGGAATGAGCTCATTCAACTCCAAGTGACCCCAGGAAAGGATTGGAGACTTCCTTGTTATCCCGTTCTGTCAGGGAGATCGTCTGCCCTCTTTCCAAGAGGAAGGGCAGCCTGAATTCCACCCACCCACCTGGAAACACGGCATTTTTTTAGGAAGCTATCAGTTGTCTGCCTACTGCAACACAGGGCAATCCCAGGGAACTTCTGGAAGCTCCTACAGTCTGGAGAGACCTTGGAAGTCTTCCAAGTCTTCCAAGAGCACTTGGAAGAGGGGCTTTTTACACTAGGATGGGGGAGTCGCTTCCCACTGCCAGAGGGCAGGGATAGATGGGATACTGGGAGGGAATTCTCCCCTGTGAAGGTAGTGGGGGGCTGGAATGGAATTCCCAGAGAAGCTGTGGCTGCCCCATCCCTGGAAGCGTCCAAGGCCTGGTTGGATGGGGCTTGGAGGAAGCCCCTCCATGATTTTGAAGGTCCTTTCCAACAAAAACTATTCCAGGATTCCCTGATCCCTCTTCCTTCCAGGCTCAAGGCAGCAGAAGGAACTTAGGAGCCTCACTACAGCTGGGAGAGCCTTTATCCCACAGCTTCTTCCTGAGCCAAGCCAATCAAATCATAATTGCAGTTTAATCCTGACTTGGATTAAGAATATTAACAAAGTAATTTATTGGGATTTCTCCTGCCCCAGCCTGCAGTGGCTCGGGATTAAAGTCTGGAGAAGCCAATCTCAGACCTTGGGACAACTCAGCTGAGCTTTTCCCTGATTATTTTATTTTGAGTAACAGAGGTGTCCACTGGCCAAAAATAGGGACAGGAAGAGCAAGACTGGATGTTATCCACTCATTCCTAGTGGGATACCCAGGATGTGCAGCCATCCTCACCCCATAGCCAGTGTCAGCTCTCCTTCAACGGATACAAACCTGATATCCTGGAGTTTCATCCTTCCTTGGAAGCCTTTCCCCTGCCCCTCGTTAGCCAGTCCTTCAGTTTATCCCAGGGATCCGATTTCTCCCAGGTTGCTTTCCCTGAAGCTTCTTTCCTTGGCATCAGCACTTCCAAACACATGGCCTGGGATAATGGCTCTGCAATTTGGGTTTTCCATCCCTCTGAGCCTGCCTGAGTGCAAAGGGACAGAAATCCAGGGAGGTCTTTCAGCACGTTTTATTTATGCCGAAAGACAGCCACGCTCTTGTCTCCCACTAAAAAAGGTTGGAGAAGGAAATGCCTCCATTCACTGAGCTCAGAGACGGCGTCTGAATCGCAGCAGCCGCAGCCTCAAGTGTTCTTCCCCTTTCCTCTCAAGCCGACAAAACATTCCCTTGAAAGTTTCTGTCCGGTATCTCCCATTTTTTTTCCTCATTTTTGCCACATCAGACCTCACGGGGAGAAGGGCAGGGAGGAAAAACCCTCTGGAAACCCTTCACCTTTTCCTTCCTCAAATCCCCATGGGGGTTTCCCATCTTTCTCGAGGCTGCCAGGCTGCAGCTGGGTGGTTTTCCCTTCATCCCATCGCTCCAGGGATTGGATATGCAAGGGAGAAGCAGCAGGGGAGCAGCAAATGCCCCATCACCCTCCCCTTCCCTCTCTGCACCAATTAAGATAAATCAGCCAAAATTCCATCTCTCCGTTAAGTTTGAAGGCCCCATCATTAAGCAGATGAAAGAGCAGCCAAGCAGAGCTGACGAGTTCCCTTCCCCGAAGTGGCTGAGTCACCACTCCTGGAGGGATTTAAAGGACATGGAAATGTGGGGGGACATTGCCTTGTGGTGAGCACAGCAATTAACGGCTGCACTTGATGAATTTAAAGGGCTTTTCCAGCCTAAATGATTCCGTGATTTAGATCATCCGATGGGCCAGGGGAGGGGAGGAGCCCTGCCAGCCTGAAACTATGGAATGTGGCTCTGGAAAACAGGAGGTTTGCTCATCCACGAGGACCAACAATCTGTCGGGCACGGAGCAAGATTCTGACTCATCCCAAGGAGAGAGCACAACGTGGGAAGGTTCGTGATGAGCACAGCTCTGGCCAAGGGATTTGTGTTCCCAAATCTCCAGGATGCTGATGCAGAAGGAAAAATCGGGGATGGATCCCATTGGAGCTTCCAGCTGCTCAGACAACTTCTGCAGGAAGAGGAATTGCTTGGAGAGCCCCCAGCCATCCTTGGATTGGAGTCACCAGAGCTGGAGAGCTGAATCCAACTCTGGGATCATCAGCACAAGGATGTGGAGCTGCTGGAGCAAATTCAGAGGAGGCCATGGAGATGCTCCAAGGGCTGGAGCCCCTCTGCTCTGGAGCCAGGCTGGGAGAGCTGGGAATGTCCAGCCTGGAGAAGGGAAGGCTCCAGGGAGAGCTCAGAGCCCCTTCCAGTGCCTAAAGGGGCTCCAGGAGAGCTGGAGAGGGACTTGGGACAAGGGATGGAGGGACAGGACACAGGGAATGGCTTCCCACAGCCAGAGGGCAGGGATGGATGGGATATTGGGAAGGAATTCTTCCCTGTGAGGGTGGTGAGGCCCTGGAATGGAATTCCCAGAGAAGCTGTGGCTGCCCCTGGATCCCTGGGAGTGTCCAAGGCCAGGTTGGACAGGGCTTGGAGGAACCAGGGATAGTGGAAGGTGTCCCTGCCCATAGCAGAGGGTTGGAATTCCATGATCTTTAAGGTCTCTTCCAACCCAAACCCTTCCATGATTCTTTGATTTAAGTTCAGAATCCCAGATTTGGGGCTCGGTGACCCCAGGAAACAGGACAGGCTGAGGGGGGACGGAGTTGCAGCCTCTACCAGGGGACAATGACGGAGCTGATGCCCAAGGATAATCTGGGCTCTGGCTCTGCACCAAGGACAAGCAGCTGGTTCCCAGATGCATCAAGGGAAACTCCAGGCAGATCTAAGGAAGGAGAAGCTTTGCCAGGGCAGTGACTCATTTCCAGAACAGTGACCCTGAGAGGTGCTGGAGGAATCTCCCTCCGTGGAAACACTGAAATGAAGCTTGAGAAAACCCTGAACAACCCAGCCAGAGCTGACCTTCCTTTGAGGAGAAGGTTGAACTCGAGCCCTCCAGAGGCCATCCCAACCATGGATTTCTGGGAAGAGTCTGGGCAGGGCCAGCAGATACCAAAGCAAGACAAGAGGAACTTCTTACCACCTCCTCCCACCCCTAAATTTATCTTCTCCAACAGCCCCTCTTATCAACACTGCCCATGGCCATCAGTGTAGGACATCCCCACGCTGCAGGCAGAGGACAAATTTTCCAACCCCCAAATGGTCTTTTGGAATTTTTTTTTTGTTTGGGGTTTGTTTTTGTTTTTTAAAGCTCCATTACATACCCAGAACAACCCTAAGCTCATTCAGTACCAGCCTGAGCCATCAACTTTGTCCCTGGTAGATTTTGGGTGAGGTCTCCTCCCACCCACGGTGAACAAAAGGCTTTTATGAAAAGCAAATTAGGCAACCAAGAAGTCACAGGGGAAGGGTGTCACTTCTGGTTTTGTCACGAACCACAACTTCCCTTTTTTAAATAAAAAGAGGAAGTCACCACAACGGAAAAATGCTAAATTTTTGATTTTGAATTTCACCAAACATTGTCATTGTCTTGATTTTGGGTTACCAAAAGGCATCAAACACAGGTTTTCCTCTGCCTACATCATCACAGAAAGTTGGAAAGGACCTTTAGGATCATCAAGTCCAACCACCCCGTTCACCACTAAGCCATGTCCTCAAGTGCCATTTCCAGAGGTTTTCTGAGCACTGCCAGGGATGGAGACTTCAGAAAAACACTGGAAAATGGAGTTGAAAACGTGCCTGGAAGGGCCAAAGTGAGGAGGGGTCATCTGAGCACACCAGTATTGCCTGGAGCCACTAAATAACCCCAAATTATTGGGATGGGAGAGGGATCATCCTCTCTGGGATGGGAGAATGATCCTGAGCTGCAGGAAAAGCTCCTGGGCATTAGGCCATGGGAAAGGCCTATGGAATACTGCCAGAAACACTTTGAGGACTCCAGGAAAAACAGGAATTAATGGTTTTAATTGAAAGGAACTGTAAAGATCATCCATGGGCAGGGACACCTTCCACTATCCCAGGTTGCTCCAAGCCTCATCCAGCCTGGCTTTGGACACTTCCAAGGATGGAACATCCAGAACCACACCTGGAAGGAGTTGCGAAAAACCTCCAGTCATGGATCCTCAGAAAAAAAAAAAAATCACTTCCAAGACCTCAACTTCCAACCAAAACAGCAACAATTTCAACACCAGAATGAAATAAAATGGAAATAAACACATGGGAAGCACCAGGAGCTTTGGAATGCAGAGCCCTGGGCATCAGCCCTGAGGTGCCAGAAGATTTTGTTGCCAATGCAAGAGTTTGCTCACAGCTGGGATCCCACTGGGATGCAGGAATTCTACCAGGAATGGGCTGATATTACCTTTTTTGGGGATGTGGAAAGCAGCCAATTGAGCAGCAAACACGACCAGTTTATGCCGTTGATCCCTGAGGCCTGCTCCATTCCCAGCTGGAGTGGGAAGGATGATGCCAAAGGTGTCATCCCGACTCAGGAGCAGCTCCAGGAATATTGATCCCACTCCTCACCACCCATCCCACAAAGCCTGGCCCAGCATTATCCTATTTCCTAGGAAATTCCCCATTTCCTAACCCTCTGTCTGGACAGTTCAGTTTCTGCTCTGGATACAGGAGCAGAGCCAGAGCCAAGTGAAGAAAAGAAGGGAATAAACACGGCCTCAAGTGAGATCTCCTCTCCAAGAACAAAATTTAACCATGTGGGGGTGCTCAAAATACACTTTTGTTCATGGCCAAGGTGAATTTTAACTTTTAACTGAAACTGCTTTAAAATCCAACATCTTCCCTTCCCACCTTCTCCCGCCATGACACAAATTCCCTCCCGTGTTGTTTCCATTTAATATCCCTGCAACTGCACCACTTCCTCCTCTCCTGGAGGTGAAAGGGCACAAAGTCCCCCAAAATGTAAAACCCTGAGGTTTTTCCTGTGCTCCGAGTGCATCCCTAACCCAGTCCTGGGTTTTATAGTGCAGTTCCCTGTTTTCCTCCTGTCATCACCTCGCGTTTCCCCACCCATCCCATTCAGTCTGGAAAGGGCAGCACAGCTCCGCTACCCCAAGGAGACAGGATTAGACCTGATCTTGTTGATCAGCACAATTAAGGCTCTTATTTAATCCCATTTCAAGACTCCAGAGGAAGAAAGAAAAAGAAATCCCAAGTACTTGGCAGCTCTGAAGAGGAATTAAGTGTTCCCAAAGTTCCAAATCCAAATCAGCAATACCTGTTCCAACTGGAAATCCAGGTGTTTGCTTTTCCATGCAAAAAAAAAAAAGGCACCAAACTCAGACAACCCTCAGCCCCCAGCAGCAAATTATAAAAATAAAGCTTCCCAACAGCACCAAACAAGCAGGATTTGGGATTTAAGGTGGAAGGCACCAGCTCAGAATTCAAAGTCCTCGCCGGCCATATCGATGGCCCAGGCAAACTTCTCCCTCTGGGTCTTGTTGTAGATCCTCTCGATGGGAATCCCAAATTTCTTGCACCTGTGCAGACCACAAGACACCAGTGGGGACCAGTTACCCAGCAGTGTCCTCTCCACTGCATCCCTGGAAGTGTCCAAGGCCAAGCTGGATGGGCCTTGGAACAACCTGGGACAGTGGAAGGTGTCCCTGCCCATGGAACAACAGGAGTTTTAAGGTCCTTTCCAACCCAAACCATTCCATGAATTCACACCCAAGACGTACCAAGCCACGGTAATCCTGGGATCCAGGTAATTCAGCTTGGATGTGCCCAGAGCTATTTGCTTGTTCTCCTCCTTGTCCGTGGCCTGGATGTTCAGCTTGGCCAATTGCTCCTCCAGCCTCTTCAACAGCTTCTTCTTCTTCTCCACGTTCCTGAGGGCAGAGAAGGAACAGCACAGAATGTCCCCAAGGCCAGGAATTCTCTGGAATGGCAGAGTCAAAGGTGCTGTTCAGGACTCTTTCATTTCTCAAGGATTTGGATCTGGTGAGATGCTTTTCTAATATTAAAAATTATCAATAATAGAAAAAAAAAGTAATTTCCACCACCAAAGATGGGCTGCCCAGAGAAGCTGTGGCTGCCCCATCCCTGGAAGTGTCCAAGGCCAGGTTGGAGGAGGTTTGGAGCAACCTGGGATAGTGGAAGGCATCCCTGAAGGGAACCATCTACAAGATCTTAACCATCTTCCAAACTTTCATGGGACAAGAAGGACATTTCCTGTTCTGATGGGGTGTTGGGATGCACCATCCCCATCCTTGGGCCCTCTAGATCCCTCTGCAAGAGAAAATTCCAAGGAAGAGCCACTCACGCTTCTGCTTTGGCATCTTTTGTGTCTTCAAACTCATCTTCAACTTTTTTCAGTTCTTCCTGGGCTTCCTCCACTTGTTTCTTCTTGGCGTCGATCTGTGCAGGTGAAAATGAAATCAGACAGCACTCCCAACCTCCCTGAAGGTTGGAAAGCCTCCTCCCTCTTTTTCTTCCCACACCATTCCTCAGTTTCTTCCAGCCCTATTTCCTGACTCGTCCCTGCAGCATTTTGCGGGCTCAAGCATTTTTTAGCATTTTCTGAAATATCATCACAGCCCAGATGCCACAAACACTTGGAGCTCCTAAATCTGTTCACCTTCTGCACCTGCCTGAGACTGAGGGACTTGTGACAGCACCAGAGACCTCAGAGAAGTCCCAGTCCATCAGTGGGGCGTGAGCAAAAGCTGAGGACAATTAAAAGTGGTAATCTGAGGTATTTTTCAAGCTGCTCTTTCTGCAAAAAGACAGGAAAACAAATTTCCCTGATCTTGATCCAGCTGGGCCAGAGGTGCCATCACAAAAGGCCCCCAGCTTGGTTTGAACACACAGAGTGATGAGAAACGCCCCAAACTCACAAAACCTCACCCAAATTCTGTGCCAAGTTGCTTCCCGCAGTATTTGAGGTCACCACATCCCTCTCCATCCCTGGGTTGCAATCCACTATTTCCAGGACATTCCCTGATGTTCTTGACCAAGGTGATTCCTTCAGACATCACCCCAGCCCAAAAACAAAATTCAGATTTGGTCTGGGATCTCTCAGCTGGGTCTGTCTCACCTTTTCCTGGAGGACTTGCATGGACCTGGCAAAGGTTTTTGGTATAGACCTCTGATGGTTGCACAGGATGGCCACGGCTCTGTTGGCTCGGTTGTAGGACAGGAGCTTTCCCGCAATGTTGTCTTCAGCTGGAAAGAAAGGAAAGCATCCCTCTGTCTCCATTCCAGGAGCTGGGAAAAGCAGGGAATACAGCAGAAGGAAAGGCAAACAAGCCGCTGTCGCATTCTCTCTCCAGGGAGAGCAATAATGGTTGTGGAAATCGGGGAAGGACAATTGAGCATCACAATCTGATGCCGTGACTCATCACTCGTGCACACAAAGAGGCAAAAATAGCGCAGCCAACCAGCAGCACGAGGAAAAGAGGGAAAAATATTCCCATTTTGGCAATCAGTCAGTCAGAGTACCCTCGAGCTCACCATTTCTCACTTACCAACATTCCCAACCTGCTGCTCACCCCCGTAAGTTACTCCCACCCTGCTACGTGGAGCATCAGCTGCCCAGGTGGGACATGGATGGTTTTAGGGATCCCAAGGCAGCAGTGGGACATTCCTGAGCCCTTTGGTCCCCGTATGCAGCTGGTGACACCACAGGTGACACCACAACCACTGGAACTCACGGTTGGTGAGGGCCTTGAGCTGCTCCTGCAGGGTGATGGAGGCGTTGTAGGTCCTGAAGACTTTGGCTGTCAAACCATCCATGAGGTGCTGGAGGTGTTTGTTCAGGAAGGTTGTCTGGAGGAGGGAAAACAGGGAAAAAGTGTAGGGAAACCCACATCAGGAATTCTAGTGGTAGGACAAAGAGGAATGGCTTCAAACTGATGAAGGGTTTGACGGGATATTGGGAAGGAATTCTTCCCTGTGAGGGTGGGGAGGGCCTGGAATGGAATTCCCAGAGAAGCTGTGGCTGCTCCATCCCTGGAATTGTTCAAGGCCAGGTTGGACAGAGCTTGGAGCAACCTAGGATAGTGCAAGGTGTCCCTGACTATGGCAGGGATTTGGAACCTGAGTCTTTGGGGTCCCTTCCTACCCGAACCACTCCATGATTCCATGAAAGACAAGGAATAGAAGGAGCAGAAGCCAGGACAAACCTTATTTTCAGACTACATTCTGCCTAAGCAACCAAAATTAGACATTAAAAAAAAATTAAGTCCTGCAGCTTGTAGAGCTACTTGTGGGGTCAGGTCATCATCTACCCAAAACTGGCCTAAAATTCCACCTAAATCCACAAAAAACTTTCTCTGGAAGTCAGCAGTTTCTGCATATCTACGTCCAAGAGGACACACATTGGCACCTGGGGACATGGTTTAGTGGTGGACCTGGCAGTGCTGGGTTCATGCTTGGATTTGATGATCTGAGGGGTCTTTTCCAGCCTTAATAATTCCTGATCTCGCATCCAATATAACATCTCTGTTCTACAGAGCACATGGGGCTGCTCGTGGATCACCTATCCCATCCTGAGGAAGATGAGGGAGAAGGTTTTTCCAGGAGGGAAGGCAGCACATCAAGCCAGCAACCTCTCCGACTTTGGAGCCCTGATGAGGTGCAAAAGCATCAAAAAGCTGAGGTCTGGTACCTCCAGGAATTTCCCAAATGTGGGCAGCCCTTCCCAGGCTAAAAGAAGCCCAAGTGGATGAGTTGGAGGAGAGAAGGAGCAGGAATCCAGCTCCTCAGCAGGGACACAGGGAAGCAGAGATGCTCCAGTGCAAAAAGAGGCTGGAAAACAACACAAGATGTTCAAACAGTGACAGTGGTGTCCCTGGAGAGCAGAGAGTTAAAACCAGGCAAAGGGATGACCACCAAAGGTGGCCAAGGGTGTCACAGTTTGGCTTCTCCTCCCTCAGGGCCACCAGTGCTGTTTGAAAAGCTTCGAGGTGACAACTCACGGTGAGCTGGTCAAAGAGGTCATCGGTGGGGTCCTTGTTCTTCATGAAGAGCTGCAGGTTCTTGAACACCTGAAGAGGGGGAAGGACAACCCTGGTCAGGGCCAAGGAATGAATTGCTCCCAGACATCTCCCCGATCTCTGCCTCCTCCTCTTCCAGATGGACTCTGATTCACCCTTGTGTTGGCACATCCCACCAAACTTCTCAACTTCGAGGTGCCAATGGGTGTTTCCCCCCATCTTTCCCATCTCTGACATTCCAGTTTCCCCACAAACACCATTAAAATCTTCTTTCCCATGGGCGAAAGAAAATAATTCAATATAAATAGAGATATTTCAAGTTTTGATGCCCTCGAGCCAACTGAGGGTGCTCCAGCAAGAGGTGGGACTTCTCCCTCATGGTTCAGGGGGTAGAACAACCTTGGAAGTTCTATCCCAAAATTTCTCTCATTCTCCAGGGCTAAAGCACAGGAGGCATCTTGGTTTTGGACAGGAGGTAACAGGTTTTGGATGGAAATTTGGGACTGATAAACACTGAGGGAACCCAGATAACCAAACACTTCCTCTATTCCTTCCCCACTCACCCGCTTCTCCACGGACACTTTGTTGTAGTAACGGATGGAGTCTTTCCCAAGGAAGTCGAACTCCACCACGTGCTCCTGCCCATCCAGCCGGGGATGCAGCTGGATGTGCTCCACGCGCAGGGAGCAGCAGCCAACCGTGTCCGCAGTCTCCCCTTCCTCCTTCTCATTCCCAGCTCGCAGGGCCAGCTGGAAGGAAACCGAGGGTCATCCATCCCATCCCATCCCACCTCAATTCCCCTTTCCCAGGTTGTTGAGGTGGATCAGGACTAGAGGAGATCGGATCATCTCCATCTATAGATTCATGGAATGATTTGGAAGGGACCTTCAAGATCACTTGGTTCCGACCCCCTGTCATGGGTAGGGACACCTTCCACTAGGGACAACTTTCATCTTCCACACCTCTGGTAATATTCAAATCCAGGCTGGATGGCTCTTGGAGTCAACCAGTCTAGAGGAAGGTGTCCCTGCCTATGGCAGGGGGTTGGAATGAGATGATCTTGAAGGTCTCAAGGTCCCAAAACCAAACCATTCCAGGATTCCATAATCATCCCCAGGTTCCTCATGTGGAGCCACTCTGGGTGGTAGAACCAGCAAACACCAAAAACTACACAGTGGGGTGGATCAAGGAAGAAAATTCCCAACTTCCACATGGATGGGGCACCTGGGGTGAGGCTATGGATACCTTATCAATGAAGTAGAGGGCCACTGCTCCTTGCCGCTTCTTTATCTCCTTGGATGTCCAGTCTTTTCTGTACTGAGCCCGGATTTTGTGGACAACATCCTTTAGGCGCCGAGCTACCTCATATTTCTGCCAGTCCTTCTCCCCCTGGAATGGGAAACCAGGATATTTTTGACTCCATCTTTATTCCACCCCTACCAGTCAAGTCCTGCTCCAGAAACACCTCCAGCATCTAAATCCTGCTCAAACCCCATTGTTTCTTTGGGAAAAATCCATGAAGGGAATAAACTGGAGAAGGAACAGCTCATCCAGGGTTTCTGTGCCCTCTGCTGGCTGTGCTGGATCTGGATCCCGGCCAAGTCAGGGTGTTCTCCACCAGCCAGAGCACAACGTGGACCAAGTGGTCAAACCATGGCCAAAGGTGTCTCCTTGGACACCAACGTGGACTGACACAGGAGATGCTCAGTTCTGTCCACTTAGGCAGCATTCCAGCTTTCTTTGAGATCTGGAATTAACCTTAAATCCCCTTTCTCTTCCCACAGAGTTCAATCCCACCTCTTCCTACCCTCCACTTCCTGGGATAAATTAACCCAACTGTGGTCCATATGGATTTTCTCAGCCCCTTCCTGGCTTCCAGCAGTCTTCCCTGGACACACATGAGGAATGTGGCACCGGGATGACTCTGCCAGGAGGAACCCATCCCTTGGAATAAGTTTGATCCTTTCCCTCTTACAACTTCATTTTTTTATCCACTTTCTAGAGAAGGGCCAAAAAAAAAAAAAAAAAAGGAGATTTTTGTTGATATTCCACATCCCAGCTCTCCCAGATTTTTTCACCTGACCAAAGGCACCATTCCAACCTTAAGTTTGGAGCTGGGATTCAGCATGATGTACTTCAAGGTGTTCTGGATGTTCTCTGTCCACGAGGCCAGCCAGGTGACCGTGTTGTCAAAGCGCACCTCCTTCCACTTGTGACCTTCTGGGGGCTCGGGAATCTTGGAATCCCTGCAGGAAGAGATTCAGACCATGAAGAAAGAGGTTTTCAGTAAGCCAAGGATGGTCACCACATTGAAAAAACATGGAATCCACCCCAAATTACTCCACAACATGGAATCATTAAAGTTGGAAAAGTCCTCCAAGACCGAGTCCAACCATGAACCAGCACTGCCAGGACCACCAAACCATGTCCCCAAGTGCCACATCTACGCAGCTTTCACACCCCTGCAGGGCTGGAGACTCCACCACTGCCCTGGCAGCCTCTTCCAGTGCTTGACAACCCTTTCTGTGGAGTTTTCCTAATTATCCAACCTAAACCTCTTCTGGCACAACTTGAGGCCATTTCCTCTTCTCTTATCATTTATTATCCGGGAGAAGAGACCAAGCCCCACCTGGATCCACCCTCCTGTTGTGGAGAGCAGTAAGGTCCCCCCTGAGCCTCTTTTTCTCCAGGCTGAGCCCCTCCAGCTCCCTCAGCTGCTCCTGGTGCTCCAGACCCTTCCCACAACCAGGTGTTTACCATTTGGATGCTGGGAACAACAGGAAAACTTTCTGGGTCGGTAGGGAATGTTCCGAATCAAAGTCTTCAAGTGGGTGGCTTAAGACAGTCCAGCTCACATAACTCAGAGGGAAAAACACTCAGGATATGGAAAACAGGGGTTGTAGAAGATGGAGACGCCCCAGCTCTGGGCAGAGGAAGTGCCCAGTTCCTCCCAATCCCAAAGGAAGCCCCAGGAGCTCAGCACTTCCAAGGACAACCCACCTGCTGCAGTTGATGATGACATCTTCTGGCATGATCCTCTTCTTCAGCATCCCCATTTTAGGGTGCTCCCCACGGCCACGGAAGAGCCCTGGAGGTTCAGTTTTGAAGTTGCCAATCTTCTCCCGGTGCCCATCCAGGATGCAGTATCCATATTCCTCCTGGATCTTATCTGCCTCCTCCTTCAGCTTCTGAAACCAGGACACCACAAAAAAATCAGGGTGGTTGGGATTGGATTGGAAGGGATCTTTAACATTCCAACCAACAAGTCTAAGTGCCATCACCCCCTTAGCCAGGTCCACACCCCTCTGGACAAGGAAGGACTCCAAAACAGCATCCAAGGATAACTGGCACCCTGCAAAGCCATGGAATGTGCAGGATCTGCTGATAAAATTCAGGAAGAGGGGGGTGATGGCCATGCAGACAGAGCTGGATTAAAGAAGTCCAAGATCAGGGCATAACACCAGGAAAGGTAACAAAGAAGAGCCAAAATTCCCAAAACTGGACCCAAAACGTGTCATAGGAACCAGTCCTCACCTGCTTTTCCTCCTTGGGAAGCGCTTTCCGAGCCTCATTTTTTTCCACGAAATATTTGTGGATCTCCCTGAAGTCGCACTTGTCCAGATCCTTGATGATCTCCTGCTCCTCTGAGGTCATTTCCTGGGAAAGAGATGAGAAGGGCTGGGAACAGCCAGGAGGCAAAACTAATTCCTCACGGAGGTTCTGCCTGGGCTTTCCTTCCCAGAAAAGGAAATAGAGACCCACATCCCAATTCTTCGGGAAAATTACAGCCAGTTCTGGGGTGGAAGAACCTCATATGGAAAAAAAATCCCCAAACTCAACTGCAGGGGCAGCACCAGAGGTATTTGGGGTGTGTAAACATTCCCTAGAAAGAGGTTTTCTTTTTTTTTTTTTTGGATCAGAGGTCATTCCTTCATTCCTTTGTGTCCCAAACTGGTTTTGGAGCCATTTCCAAGACCCTCCACCTGCTTCCATCACTAAAACTCGGAGGGAGAACTGCAAATCCCAGCCCAAATCCACAAAAAACATGGAAATAAATCAGGATTTAGACCATCATAATTGCAAATAAGGAAAAAATCCCGCCCCCTTTCTCTCCATCCCACACCACAGCCTGAGGATGATGGGTTTCCTGGATATCAAGGAGCCATCCCAGGGAAGGTACCTTCCTCCAGTCATGGAAGAAGTTGTTCTGGAAGATCTCCTTGGTGGTGTACTCATGATCCAACATTTTGGCATAGAAGGTGGCGATTTCCTCCGTGGCCAGGCTCAGCTTCAAGGGTTTTCCTGGGAAAAGAGAGGCAGGGACACCTTCCACTATCCCAGGTTGCTCCAAGCCCTGTCCAACCTGGAACACTTCCAGGGATGGGGCAGCCACAGCTTCTCTGGGCAGAATCTTGGATCACTTCCTAGAATTTCTAAGGATCTTGGATCATTTCTTGGAGGTGGCAAAGCCACCACCCTCTCCTGAACTCTTTGGCTGGAGAAACACAAAACCGAGGAATAACTTGGTTCATCCTAGGAATTACTTGGAAAATAGCTTTTTTAGGAAAAAGCGCCCTGCAGAGATACAGGGAATGGTTGAATCCTACTTGAACCACCGGTTTTTGGGATTCCTGGACAACAGGGAATGGAGCCTTGGAGCAGCCTCATGATAACCCAGCTCATCCATGGGCCCTTCCTACTTGGGGTTGTTTCCTGTCCACAAACACTTTTCCATCTGGGAACGGTGACTTTTTTAAGAAAAAAGTCAACATCCAAGATCCCAAAGTCCAAAGCCACCAGCCCAGATCCACAACACCTCAAAGATCACAGAGAAGGTCCAAACCCTGCCAGGGCTCCTCCTCATGGAGCCAAAATTCCATGGATGTGTCAGTAGTGCCCTCTGGTGCTGCCAAGAACCTCCTTTTCCCAAACTGGGCTTTTTCCTACTGCAAAAAAAACCACAGGAAGCCCCAGGGAACTGAGGATCACCGAGATCCCATGGGAATGCGATCCCGTTCCATCGCCAGCATCCCTTGGCTGACCCTCAATGTCCATATTGCCCCCTCCCCTTGATCCATCAGAAATGAGTTCAGGGATGAACTGAGGGCAGGGAATGGCAGGAAATCCAGTGGGAATGGCAGGAAAACAAGGAGGCAGCAAAGGCCTGGATCTGTGCTGCCAGTGACACCCTGAGCTGCTCTGAGGTGACCCTGGGGACATCAGGAGCTTGGAGCAGCCCAGCCAAACCCTTGGATGTGCCAGTCACTGAGGCCACGGATCAGTAAAATCCCATTTTTCCAGCTCGTGCAAAAACATGGATGAGCTGATAAACCTCAAACCCAAAAACGCAGCTGAATGAGAAAAAAAGGCCATTAGGATCAGCTCCCAAAAACCCCTTAACTCCAGCCATGTGGAAGATCATCCGGGTCTAACCCACGGGTTTTCCAATGGGATATTCCTCTTCCCGAAGGAGAGGACACCACCCCAAAGGCCCAGGTCCCACCAGGGATGTACCATCGTAATAAAACTGCACATCCTCGGGCAGGGGCTCGTAGAGGGGCACGAAGTAGGGCCCTCGGTGCTCCAGCTGCATCCATTTGACTCCATCCTCCTTCTTCTCCTCTTCCCACCTGGAACAGACACACAGGAATCCAAGAGAATATCCCAAATCCGGGATCTGGCGCCTCCTCCCGAGGTCACGCCGGGAAAATGTTGGGAGCAGCGACAGCTGGCACAAACTCCGGGTGAGATCCCGTTTTCTCTGCTGCTGCCTCAGTTTCCCTCTTCTTTGAAGGAAGGAAAACTGGGACAGAATCCAGGGAACTGAGGAAGGGAATGTTTGGTGTGGTGACGTGGAAGGATTCAGGGGGAGGATGAAGGGATCCTAAAAGCCACCTCATTCCAACCCCTTTCCATAGGCAGGGCCACCTTCCACTAATCCAGGTCGCTCCAAACCCCATCCAATCCAAGGAATACTTCCAGGAATGGGGCAGCCACGGCTTCTCTGGGAAACCTGTGCCTCATGAATATTCATAACTTGGATTTTAATGCAAATAGGATCTTAAAGCATCTCCCCTCCTGCCAGAGCAAACAGGATTTTAAAGTCACTGCAAGATTTAACTGTGAATTAAAAAACAGCAACAAAAAATCCAATAAAATTAAATTTTAAAATTTAAAAAAAAATTAAATTGTTGAAAGATCAAGCCAGAAAATCAGGAGTAGAACTTCAAAAGAGGGAAAAAACCACAGAAACCCTTAATCCCAGCACCTCCGGAGTTTTTAAAAAAAAAAAAAAAAAAAAAAAAAAAAAAAAAAAAATTTTGGGTTTTTATACACAAAANNNAAAAAAAAAAAAAGCCGAGGATTTCTGGGAAAACACAGCAATATTCCACAGGGAGAAAGCAAAATTCCTGTTTCTCGCTCAGCAGCGCCCCGGAAGTTATTTGCGATTTTTTTTTTCCTCCCCACGGGAAGCGGAGTGGAATAAATCCACGGGATCCGAAGGTGCATTTTGCCATAAAAACAGAGGAAATGAAATATTGGAGGAAATTCAACAAGCTCCTGGAATTTGGGCTGAAAGCACCGAAGAAAGGCAGCGTCAGGATCGTTTTGTGATCGTCTCTCTTCCCAAAATTCTGGGATCCCAAATTCCGGCGGAGCATCCCCCCCACTCACCTTCCACAGCCCCCCCGAGCCCACCCAGAGGCCAAGGGGGGTGTCCCATGGGAATTTCCTCATGGGAAATGCAGTTCTGGATGGGGTTTTTTGGGATGAAATTCCTACGTACCGGCCTCTCTCCTCCGTGCCGGGATCCAGCCATTCCAAACAAAGCATTAATTAGGACAAAAAATATAAAATCCCACTTTTCACGTCAGCCCGGATCCTTCAAGAGCCCCCTCAAAGCTCCAGGTATCCATGGATATCCCTGTCTGGGATAACAGCTCGTCCCGGACCAGGGTTTGCCACAGGATCCCAAAAAAGCGTCCCAAAATTCCTCCCGCTCAATCCCAGATCTTGGGGAGCTCTGGGAGAGAGTGCCACCAAGTGGTCAAAGCCGCACTTCCAAAAATAAACCAGCAGCCAGATTCCACATCCTTTCCTATAAAATACCTGCCTGGATCATCCCAAAACTGCTGGAGAAGGAAGGAATTCAGCCCCTCGATGGAGGTGCTGCTGTCTCGGAAGATTTTTATTATTAGTATTATTAAAATATTATAATTATCTCCTTACAATAATTATGAACATCTCTTTTCCCGGGATGGGCACCAGGAAAATCATCGGAGGATAAATAAATATTATAAATAGTTATACAAATTAAAATAATTATGATACAAATCCTGCTGTGCGTTCAGGACCTTCCCTTATCCCTCACCCATTTCCAGGAGTGGCGAGTTCAAGGCTCAAGGAAATACAGGAAAAGAGCCAAAAAAACCAGGAATTTTCACCGTTTTTCCCACAAAATAAAATTTAAATCCCAATCCCAAGGTTAGAGCTGCCAAAGGCACGCTGGAATTTACCATTTCCATCTGTTTTCTGCCTCTTTTTCTTCCTCCTTCTGTTTTTTAGTCTTTTGATTTTTCTTTTCTTCCTCTTTCTTTTCTTCTCCTCCCTCCTTAGATTTCCTTTTCCCAGTTTTCCCCGGCGTTTCCTCCTCTTCACTCTTCTTCTCCTCCTCTTTTGTTTCCCCCTCTGGCTTTTTCTCCTTGTTTTCCCCCTTTTTCTCTTCCCCTGGCTCATCTCCCTTCCCTTCATCCTCCTCCTCCTTCACCTCCTGCCCCATCCCTGCATTCCCAATCTCTCCCATTCCCAATCCTTCTTCCCCCTTCTCATCCACCTCTTCCTCCTCCTTTATTCCTTTTCCATCTCCACCTCCCTTTCCCACCCTCTCCTCCACTTCACCTCCCACTCTTTCTTCTCCCTTCTCCATCTCTTGCTCCTCTTCCAGCAATTTTTCCTTCTTTATTTTCCTCTTCCCCACCCCCTTTGCTTTCCCCCTCTCCCGTTTTTTATTCCCATCATCCCGTCCCTGGCTGCTGTTGCTTCTCTGTCTTTTGGCTCTTCCCTGTCCCCCTTCCCAAATCCTGCCCTCATCCTCCTCCTCAATGCCATCCATCACATCCTCAAGTTTCTCCTTCCCTCTTTTTCTCTTCAATCCCCTTTTCTGCTTATTTTCCTCCTGCTTCTTTCCTCTTTTTCTCCTCAATCCCTTTTCCTCCTTGTTTTCCTCCTGCTTCCTCCCTCTTTTTCTCCTCAATCCCTTTTCCTGCTTATTTTCCTCCTGTTTCTTCCCTCTTTTTCTCTTCAGTCCCTTTTCCTGCTTATTTTCCTCCTGTTTCTTCCCTCTTTTTCTCTTCAATCCCTTTTCCTGCTTATTTTCCTCCTGTTTCTTCCCTCTTTTTCTCTTCAATCCCTTTTCCTGCTTATTTTCCTCCTGTTTCTTCCCTCTTTTTCTTTTTGGGGCTTGGGAATCCTCTTCCTGCTGTGGGACAGGGGGATCCAGCTCCTTCTCCTCACTCTCCCTCACGGCTGTGAGCCCCAAATCCAAAGGATCTCCAGAGGGGGATGCAACCCCAACCCCACCAGGAACACCTTCACTTGGAACCTGTGGGAAGCAGGAATAAAGGAAGAGATGTTGGGAAAGGAGAGAGGTTATCCCAAATCCCAAGTGAAGGGAGGAGATGCAGGATTAGGTCCAGGGGGTGACAACCTCCCCGGTTTTCCTACCCCACTTCCATTCTGGGTCTCCAAGGGCTGCTCTCCCACGGCAGGTCCTGTTGTCTGGGATTTGTCCCGGGATCTACAACGACATCACAGCCACTTCTCACCAGCGGCATTCCCCTCTTCCATCCCAAATTCGGGAATTGCTCCCTCATTTCCGTCCAACCATGGCAGCACCACAGATGGAGATATCCCAAAGCAGCAGGGAATGGCCCCCAAGCTGGATTTTTTGGGATGAGGAAGCTCAAAGGAGCAGGACCACGAGGTCTCCCAGACCCAGTGGGGGAGGTCCCATGGAAATATTCCCAGAAAAACCTCAGGGGAAAAGTTTGGAAGGTTTGGCAGCACCAGCAGCACAAAGGATGGGATCGGATCGATCATGGAGACACGGGAAAAGGAGACAGACGGGACACAACTCCTGGGACTGTGGGGATGATTCCAAGAGGGAATGGGAAGGGAAGGACAGGGAAGCAGCCTCATCAATACAACAGGACAAAGAGTGTCCAGATCCATGATCTCCACCATCCACATGGGTGAGGAATCCAGGAACGTTTCCCTGCTCAGCAGAGAGCTCAGGTGAACTTTTGGGAATTCTGTGGGATTTGCAACCATTATAAAGCACCAGCCTGCCCCTATAATTTCTCCCAAGGCTTCTCCAAGCTGGGCAGGGAGCTGGGAGTCTTCAAGTTATTCATATTCCAAAGAAAACAAGGAAAATAAGAATGAGGGAACAGCAGCACAGCCTAAACCAAGCTGATGTCTCTTAGGCTGAGCCTACAACTCCATAGGGTGGGTTTAGGTGGGATATTAGGAAAAAATTCCCACCTGAAAGGGTGGTCAAGCACTGGAAGAGGCTGGAATCACCATCCCTGGAAGCGCTCCAACAACTTGGAGCTGTGATGCTTTGGGACATGGTTTAGTGGTGACCTTGGATGGGGTTTTTCCAACCTTAAGGATTCCATGAGTTTAATGTCAAGGTGATGGTGTCCCTTTCCCACAGGGAAATCCAGGGCTTTTCCTTCTGGGTCATTGTCACCTCCCAACCAAATCCTCTGCTCCATCCCAGGTAAGCCTGGAGCTGAGCTCAAGCCATGGATCAGATCCATTCCCTGCTTTTCCCAACTCCTGGATCCCCCCAGCAGGAACTCTTTGGAAGCACAGCCAGCTGTCCTGATCCATCCCAAAAAGGAGATGGAAATTCAGTTTCCTCCTCCCAAGCAGGATAGTGATGGCTCTTCCTGGCTTCCATAGAGAGAAGAGCCACAATTCCTGGTTTTAGCCAAAATATCCCCAAATTTCTGCAACAGAAAGTGGGAAATTTGGCCCCTTTCTATAAATTAATTCAGGCTGATAATTAATTATCCGGCTGTGGGACATCAAAGCAACTGAGGAAAGCCTTCGAGCAGGCTTGGGATGGAAACAAGTTCCCAAAAAAACCCCAGGAGCCGGATACTTTTTCCACACTGGGACACACCTTACACAATCCCCACTGAATTCCTGAGGGAAAATCATCCAGCAAAACACGCTCAGCCCCTCCAACCCCATTGGCAGGGAGTGGATCCGTGACTCCAAAGGCAAAATCCCAGCACATTTTGGGATCAGCTCCATCCTCCAAAGGTTTTTTTTAGGAGGCCTCACACTGGGAATTTTTAAGAGGCAGAGAGGATTCAACCAGCTTTAGGAATTCTGCTTCCTGTCTCTGCCAGGATCTAGAGGGAAGGAACGGCCTTTTCCCAGGATTTGGGAGGGTGGTTGTTCCCACCAGGACTTCCCGAGTTTATGTAGGAATGTGCTCCTGAGCGATCACACCCTGCTGGCTGGGGAGGGTGGATGGGGCTGGAACTTCCCTCTCCGCCCTCAACTCCCAGGACTGAGCCTCAAATTCCACTCGGAATGTTTTTGGGAAGCTTTAAAGTCATGGAAAATGCCATGATGTGGAGAAGCTGCTCCGTGAAGGCACCAGCGATCCAGGAGGGAAAAAATCAGGAAAGTGCAGCTCCACAGGGAGAAGGAAAAGGACAAAATTCCAGTTCCCTGGGAGAAAAATTATCCAAAAAACGACCCAACTCACCTGGAAGAGTCTCCTGGCTCCACTGGTGGCTCTTGGGGGAGGTTTGCTTTGGTCTCCACCTGGAAAAATATCAAGGATTTTGGAAAGGTTCCCTGGCACGGGTACCCCAAACCAGCACTTTTCCCTTTCTCAGCCACCTTGGCTGCAATCCAGGAGCCCGAAATTCCAGGTTTTTCCAAGTTTTGAGGTTTTACGGGGTTAGGAAATCCCTATTTTCTTTCCAGCAGCACAATAAAGGAATTTCATGGATAAATATAGGAAAAATCCCAGCCATCATCAAGCACCTGCTCATTGGAAGCACGGCTGGGAGAGCAATCCAGGGAACAGAAGGGATGGGAGGGCTCCAAAAAAAAAAAGATGGATCAAATTCCAGGTGCTTGGAAGATGAAATCAGCCTTGCAGCAGATGGCAAGAGGGAAAGAGAGGTGGGGGGCAAAGCCACGGGGTGGGAAATACAATGAGGATGAGCAGAAAACAAGGAAAAGGAAAAAATATGGAAAATGGGGAGAGGATCTGAAAGAAAATGAGCTCAGAGGGGACACAAAAAACAGCCCTAAATTCTGACTCTTGGAGGCCACCAGAAATCCTGGAGAAAGGGAAAAAAATATCAAAACATAGGGAAAATGGGGGCCTAAAACAAAATGAGTTCAGAGGGGACACAGAGAGATCCCTAAAATCTGAGCCATGGAGGCCACCAGAAACCCTGGAAAAATAATTTTAAAAAAAAAATCAAAATATAGGTAAAATGGGGACCTTGAAGAAAATGAGATCAGACAGAACAACAAGACCTAAAATCTGAGGCCACCAGAAATCCTGGAGAAAGGGTGGGGAAAATTCAAAATATAAGGAAAATGGGGACAGGACATAGAAGAAAACAAGTTCAGAGGGGACATAAATACATAAAATGGGACCCAGAAATCCTGGAGAAGGAAAAAAACATCAAAATACAGGGAAAATGGGGACCTTGAAGGAAACGTGCTCAGAAGGGACACAAAAAACAGCCCCAAAATCTGACCCACTGAGGCCACCAGAAATCCTGGAGAAAGGGGGAAAAAAAGCAAAATACAGGGAAAATGAGGACCTAAAAGAAAATGAGCTCAGAGGGGACAGAGGGCCCCAAATTCTGATCCATGCAGGCCGCCAGAAATCCCATCCCAGTGTTTTTACACTTGTTTTCCAAGCTGGAACCGACTTCTCCTGCTCCTGACCCCACAAGGCATCCCAAAATCCATCCCAGCCTCACCCAGGGCTTGCCAAGCACCGAGGTTCTCACTCCAAATCCCAACTTCCCCGAGTTTCTCTTCCCGAGGCTTTCAAGGGAAGCCAAAACCACACAGGGATTTTTCCTGAAAGCTGCTGGGTGAACTCGTTAAGGGGAAAATAAAACCCTGAGTTAATTACAGGTTGGTTATGTCCACATAAACTTTCATTCCCTGGGAATACGCCTGCTCTTGGATTCACAGTCCTTCAGAAAACCCCGTTGGGAAATTCAGGAAGGGCCACGACCTTCCAAAGTCATTCCTGGCTGAAAATGCCTGATGGTTGTACTGGGAATACTGGGAACACCAGGACCAGAGGCACCCCTGAGGGGTTTCAAGGCTGCTCCTGGAATTTGATCCATCCAGGAGAGTCTGGGGACATTTGGGATCCTGAGGCGGAGAGGGATGGAAAAAGGGAAAAAGGAAAAACATCTCTGCTGGATTTACACACCAAGAGGACAAATTAACATGGGAAAAGCAAAATGTAGTGGGAATTTGCTGGGATTTGTGCTCTCCAGCACCAGCCAAGAATCATGGAATGGTTTGGATCGGAAAGGATCTTAAGGATCCATCCCACCCCCACTTTCCACTGCACCAGGTGGCTCCAAGCCCCGTTCAACCTGGCCTTGGACAATTGCAGGGAATGAGGCACGAACAAGGAAGGCAGTGAAGCCCAAATTCCTGAGGATGGGATTCCCAATCCCAACCTCCTGCTTAGGAAGCGAGAGTCACCCAGATCCCGGTGCTCCCCACTGGTGCCAGTTTGGGCCAACACCAAAATGTGATGGATTCAACCCCAAACCCAGGAAATTTATTCCTTAATTTAATTCCAGATGCTCAAAAGCTCCTTTGAGGGGCTTGCACCAAACCCCAGGACCTCACCCCTCCCAGCTCCCTTGGGAACAAACCACGGGAATGCTCCCAAATCCTTCAGCACAGCGAGCACCACGTACCATCCCAGATGCAGCTCCCTCCTCGGCTTGGATCCCATTCCCGAGGCTCGAGCCTTTCCCATCTGCAGCCTCCTGCTTCAGGGAGCTTCTCGGCCAGAAAGGGGACACAGAAGGGACAGACATTTTTTAGGATCATGGAATGGTTTGGGTTGGAAGGGATCACGTTGTTCCAAGCTGCTTCCATAGGCAGGGACACCTCCCACTATTTCAGGTTTTTCCAAGCTCCATCCAACCCGGCCTTGGACAATTCCAGGGATGGAACAGCCACAGCGTCTCTGGGAAACCTCTGCCAGGGCCTCACCACCCTCACAGAGAGGAATTCCTTCCCAATATCCAATCTAGACCTTCCATCCTTCAGCTTTAGGCCATTCCCCCTTTTCCCTTCACTCCATGCCCTTAATTTTCCCTATTAAAAGCTCCTTTTGATAATCAGAGCCCCACAAGGAAAGCAGAGCTGGACGTGGCATTCCCAGATGGAGAAGCCCAGCCCTGCAGATCCCATCTCCACCCCAATCCAAGGATTTACCTGCTGATGATGTTCTCCTGCAGTGGCTGTTCCTTGACTTCTGATGGTTCCTTCTTCCCTTTTACCAGGGAAGGCTTCGCACCAGGATAAGGGAGAAGGAAGTTCATGCCGTGGGTTTGATTCCCACAAAATTTTTGGGATAATTACAAGGGTCACCCCAATGCACATGGGGGGGTTGGTACCTCCACTGCACATCCCAGCTCCTTCTTTTTCTTCCTCTTCACCAGGAGCGTCTCCGGCTTGTCCTGCCCCTTTTCCGACTCCTTCTTTCGCTTCCTGCGACAAGGAAAAATGGATCCCACTGAAGCCAACCCCTCAGTGGTGACAACAAACCACAGCAAGATGCCATAATTCCTAATCCTTAATGGCCCAGCAGCACCAAAAACAGCTTCCCAAAAGGAATTTTGGAGGAATTTCTCTGCTTGAGCACTGAAATTCTCAGGAAAACCAGTGGGATAAAGCTGGAGCCTCCCAAAATCCCCTGCTGTGCTCCACAGTACCCACCTGCTGCTGCTCTTCGCCCCACTGGCTTTTGAGACCCCCATGGCTCTGTCATCCACAATTTCTTGGGAATGTCAAAGCAGAGAATCCAAGGATGGTCACTGGAACAAGAGAGAAACAGCACAGAGTTGGTGGCACCCCAGTTTTGCCCTCCAAGGAAACCCCGACATCCCAATCCCAAAGTCGGGATTCCACAGGGTCAAGCTCAGCTTTAATGTGGACCCAATTTAAGGAGAAAAAGGAAAATCCTTGAGCTCAGTCCCTGAACTGCTGTTGGAGGTGGTAAAATAAAAGGAAAGAAGAGAAAATTCCCCAAAACTGTTCAGGAATTCACAGCTTCCACCACCATAATTAATAATAATTAAACACAGCAGAGAAATGGGGTAAATTGAGATATTGAGTCCCCACCACCTCCCCCCTCTCCTGTTCCCATGGCTGGAGCAGCCAGACTCCCCCAAATCCCTGCTTTCCCTAAAAACTCGAGAGGATACAAGAAATACAGATTACATTCCTGCTCCTTATCCACAAAAAACCTCCACATGGAGGAAAAAAAACAGGATTTCTTAAGGAGAGAAGTGTAACCCAGTATAAAACATCATGAAAACTTTTCTGGAAGTAGAAAACACTTGGGAAAATCCCATATTTTACCAGGCTTTGCTGTGCCAGGAGCACTCGGAGCTGCAGTTGGGATGAAGCTCAGTTGGCACAGGAGAACATTCCCAATCCCAGCCAGCCTGGAGAAGACCTCACTCCTCACCCAGCTGCTTCCCTAAGGGAATTCCCCCCTATCCCAGGAAACTCTTTTAAGGTCCCTCAGCCTGATTGGAGGCTCCCACCCCAAGATGCATCCTGGGAAATGGAGCTTTAGCCCAAAAGCTGAATTTTGGGAATGTCCCTTAACAGCAACTCCTCAGCAAGGAGACCTGGGAAGCAGGGAAATACTTTGGACCACCCAGGTGGAGAATGGGGCTAAAAACATGGATTTAAAAATAAAAAAAATAAAATAAATAAAATAATAAAATAAATAAAATAAAAACCTACTCAGCAGGAGATGCTTCCTCTTTACCTGCGTCATTAAATCAATCCCCAAATCCATCTTTTCTCAGCTGCCTCTCATCCATCAGAGCTCCGGGGTTGGATTTGGAGGAGCCCAGATCCCACTGGATCCTGCTGCCCATAACCCTCATCCTGAAACCCATCCCACTCCTCTCCAGCCTTTTTCACGGGATGAGCCCATTGCTTCCACCTGCCCCCGATGCCATCAGGAGCCTCATCCCAGCTGAGCCTGGTCCATCCCAAAATGGGTGTAAGGAGCACACCTGGGAAGGGGATGGGGAATAGGGACAATGGGTAAAAGCTTTCCCCAAATTTGGGGAGAAGAGAAGGATCCAGGGAGAGCTCAGAGCCCCTTCCAGTGCCTAAAGGAGCTCCAGGAGAGCTGGAAAGGGACTTTGGATACGGGAAGGAGGGACAGGACACAGGGAATGCCTTTAAACTGGAATAGCGCGAGATTAGACGGGATATTTGGAAGGAATTCCTCCCTGTGAGGGTGGTGAGACCCTGGAATAGAAACTCCCAGAAAAGCCGTGGCTGCCCCATCCCTGGAAGCGTCCAACACCCTGGATCAACCTGGAAGGTCTCCCTGCTTCCTTTACTGGGTGACCTTCCAAGCCCATCCCAACCCAAACCATCCCATAATTCCGGGATAACGCTGGGATCCGGGCCAAGGAAGGGCATCGCTCCGTGTGGAAGCCCCGGCCGGGGAGAGCAGCGGGGCCCCGCGTTCCCCCGGGAAGGTCCCGCCCGGTTGGGCGGCCGGGAGCGGAAACCCCCGGAGGAAGGGCTGGATCTGGGAAAGCCTCTTTGATCCCGGTTGCGCCATCCCGGGAAAAACACATCCAAGCCGCCTTTCTGGCTGGATGAGTCGAAGTTGTCCAGGGATGGGAGCCAGCCCCGGGGAAGGGAGCAGGGAAGGACAACTTCAAGCCGGGGCTCGTTCGCCCTTGGCCGCCGCCTTCCAAGGACAGCTCGGGTTTTGAATTCCTCCCGTTTTCCATGGATTCCATAGGATTTATTCAGCTTGGTGGAGGTTTCTCCCGAGTTTTCTGCGTCCATGATGGGAAAAGATGGGTTTGGCAGGGATGTGAGGTGGGAAAAAACCTGTCCCAGCCTGGAGCAGCTCCAGTTTGCTCCTCAGTCCCAGCCAAGCACAACCTGGGATAAATCCCTTAAAAGTTAAGATGAGTTTTGTGTATTTTTACGGATTTTCCCTTCGTAGATGCTCTTTGCAATGGAGGAATGGGAATGGGATAGCTCCATTTTTGGAAAAGTGGAGCACAAAGCGGGTTTGGCTCATCCTTAGGGAAACCCAGACTGGAATGGGATCCCTGCACTGTTTGGTGACACCACAGCAGCTGTTGGGGGATGTGTCCACGACAATATTCCTGATTAATCAGTCATTCCACCTCCCTAGTCCAGCTGTTCCTTTTGGATTGGGAAATCCAGGAGGGAGAGAAGCCTTTCCCTGGGATCACACAATCCTTGTAGCCCAGATGAGAAAAAATGCCTGGGAAAGGCGGAACTGGTTTAATAAATGCAGTTATAACATAAATCCACGCCCTATAAAATATTTAATATATCCTGGGCTAACATTTTCCACCCAATAAACAGCTGGATCTGCACGGAATTCCCTGTGTCCCTTGGATAGGGATGGGATTTACCACTCATTAATTTCACCAGGTAAAGACTGAGGGACCTCCCTGTGCTCGGTGGCAAAAGTTCAGAGCGGGAACAGGGGGCAGGATTTGCCGGGAAAAAGGAATAAAGTGGGTTCGATTTTATTTCCTCATTAATTTTTTTATGGTATTTGACATGAAATGATGATTTATACAGGGGCAGCATCCGGCGGCTACAACAGGGCAAGGGCACAGCAGCCCAGATGTTGAGGAGGGGAGGGGGGAAGGGATTGGAGGGGCGGAACGAGGGAGGGACCGCCCGGATGCGGCCAGGGGGGTGAGGGAGAACACCTGGCCAGAAGTCCGGTCACCCAGATGTGGCTGGGTTTTGGGGAGCGGCGGCAACCCCTGGTTGGAGCTGGGGGTCATCC
>VZRO01008272.1:0-13634 GCA_013397915.1 Daphoenositta chrysoptera | reverse complement strand
GGGTTTGGAGGGGTTAAGCAACCCCCCCCCTATTTAGGGTAACTCTGCAAGGGGAGTTTGGAGGGTTTAAAAACCCCCCCTATTTAGGGTAACTCTGCAAGGGGAGTTTGGAGGGGTTAAACTTCCCCTAATTTAGAGCAGCTCTTCCAGGCGGGTTTTGGGGGGGTTTAACCCTCCCCCATTTAGGGTCTGGCGGGATTTAACATCCCCCTGTCTGGGCCAGCTTTACAAAGGGGATCTGTGGGGTTTGTGTCCCCCCCCCCCAGCTTTTACCTAAATTCTCTCTGCCGGGGGGGACGCCGCGGGCTCACATCTGGCCAGATGTGAAGCGCAGGGTGCTCTGCAGCCGAGCCGAGGTTAGGGCGGGTTTAAACCCTGACTTGGGACAGGCCTGGGGTCTAAAGGAGGGGTCACACCCCCCCGTGAGCCCGAGGAGGAGCCCCCCCAGCTCCAGCCGCCCCATTCCCAGCCCGTGGATGTCGCATCCCTGGAGATGATGCCCCCCGAGGAGGAGAGCCCGGACGGGGACAGGGACAGTGGCCTCGTCCTCCTGCCCAGCCCGAAGAGCGGCAGCGCACGGAAGGTGAGGGTGGGGCGGGCTGGCCCCAAATCCCTGCTCCTGTCCATAGGGATGGAGGTCCAGGGGGTTATCCCACCCTGCTGGGGCTGGAATTGTTGCTGCTGCCCCCTAAAACCTCTCTCATCCCTAAAACTCCGCTCCTGAATCCTGTCTTTTCCCGCTGGCTCCATCCCCACGTTTGCCAGCTTTTCACCAGGTTCCCCCGAGGTTTTGGGGTTTTTCCCCTCCTTCCTGCCCGCAGGAAGATGATCCAGGTGGTCCCTGTTCCTCCCCTCGCTCCCACAGGTGCTGGGCAGGGCGGTGCTTCCCGAGTTTTTCCCTCGGGAGATGCTCCCGGGGAAAGTCGGGATGTGCCGGGGAGATGGGGCTGACGGTTCTGCCCGGCATCGTCGTTTATTTAGGAACAATTGGGATGGAATTAATGGGAATTGTCCTCAGGCTGCCACCCAGCCCCTGATTTCTGGGGGTCAAAGAGGTTTTAGGGAGCAAGAAAACATGGAAAACATTCAGTTTTGGGGTCTATTTAAGTGCTTTTCCCATTCGTTTTGCCCGCTGAGGTCCGAAGGGATAAACCAGCAGCGAGTTCACTCCATAATCCCAACTCTTCTTGCAAATCCCTCGACTTCCAGCAGAGCAAAAAGTCCCAACACCTAAAACACCCCTAAAAAAAATTCCCAAATGACCAAGAAAGCCAAACTCAGCCACTCACAAACTCGGGATTTTTTTTTTTTTTCCCCCTGGATCCATCTGATCTGGAGTCACTTGAGCCTGGGCTGCAGCTCAGGTTTAACTCGGGGCCTTGTTTTAAGAGCAGGTGCTGCTCGTGAGGGAAGATTAACGGCAGGGATTTGGGACTTTTTTCCCCCCCAATTTATTCTGTTTGGATCCACAGCACAAAGAAAAACATGGAAAATATTGCCAAGCTTTGGAGGGGGAACTGGGCAGGGGATCAGCGCTGTCACAACATGATTATTTATTAATGAAAGCAGCAGAACACCTGGTCAGCTCTATTAATTTTTTTTTTCATCATCATTATTATTATTTAGAGAGAAATTATCAATATAACCTTTTCCTGCTGTTTTTATCACCTTGGGAACATCAGGAGTGTGGATCCCTATTTTCTCCCTTGCAGGGGATTCTGAATGCTGCTGAAAAAGTGCTTTTTAATGCTTTTTTTTTTTTGGCCAAGTTTTCTGTCCTGGGAGTGAAGATTTAATCCACCTGCTTCCTGCTGGCACCTTGCCCTGACTGTCTGTGCCTCCCCCACCTCCCCAGAGCTTTTTCACCCCAAAAATACAATTTTTAGCCTCAGTTTGTGCTGTTTAAAACCCCCAACCCCCCAGATTTTTATTCCCACCCCCAGGTTTATTTTTCCTTCCTCTTGCTGACTGCATGAGCCACCAGTGAGGCCACTTGGGAAATTTAAAACCTTAATCCTCCCCTCATTTGTTCAAAGGCTCTGTGATGTAACCATATTCTCAATAAAAGGTTTTAGAGGTTTTAGCTGCTCCTGTCTCCCACAGAAACCCAGCTCGGAGCCAGGGTGCTCCATGAGATTAATTCCATGATAGGGAATTTCCGATTAAATAGATTTTTTCAGGGAGTAAAAGCCCACTTGTTGTCACCTCCTGCTTGTCTTGGAACGGCTCGTGTTAATTTCTTAAATGCTTCTGGTTGGAAAAGGAAGGAAATTCTGGATAATCCTGGGAAAAAAAAGGAGAATTTCCCAGCCTGTTTTTGTGTGCAGAGTGGTTCCCTGGCTTTTGTTTTGCTCTCTATCCCACGGGATAATGTGGCTAAAGCAGGGTCACTTGGCCACTGAATCTCCTGTGCTCAAAAACTTGTGGATTCCAAAGAGGAATAAAAATTCCGGCTGCCAGCTCTGGCTCTGTGAAAATGCTTTAAAGACCAGTGTGGTTCTGAAATTAAAACGGGTGCTCAGAGTTATCCTGTTCCAGGTTTTCCAGCTGCTGGATCATCTGTGCACTTGGAAACTTCCTGTTTGGAGGGAAAACTCTGTGTTAGGAAGTGCTGGTGCTGCTGGGAGGGGATGGGAATAAATCCCTGGGGTTTTTTTTGGTTTTGGAGCGGGAGATGTTGTAGGTGTTTAGTGGGAGAAGTTTATGGGTTTGAGGTTGGAGCAACAGACCACAGGTCCAATGGATGGGGTTGGGATCATGGATTGTGGTCCAGCTTTGGGGTCCAACATCAGGGGGATGTGGAGCTGCTGGAGCAATTCCAGAGGAGGCCACGGAGATGCTCCAAGGGCTGGAGCCAGGCTAGGAGAGCTGGGAGTGTCCAGCCTGGAGAAGGGAAGGATCCAGGGAGAGCTCAGAGCCCCTTCCAGGGCCTGAAGGGGCTCCAGGAGAGCTGGAGAGGGACTTGGGACAAGGGATGGAGGGACAGGACACAGGGAATGGTTTTAAACTGGAACAGGGTAAGGTTAGATGGGATATTTGGAAGGAATTCTTGGCTGTGAGGGTGGTGAGGGGCTGGAATGGAATTCCCAGAGAAGCTGTGGCTGCCCCATCCCTGGAAGTGTCCGAGGCCCGGCTGGACGGGGCTTGGAGCAACCTGGGATAGTGGAAGGTGTCCCTGCCCATGGTAGTGGGGTGGAATTCCATGAATTTGGTCTCGTCCAACCCAAACCGTTCCATGATTCCGTCATCCCTTCAATATCCCTTTTCCTGGTGCAGGGGGTCTCCGTGTGTTTGCCCACACTCATGGCAGCCATCCAGGCTGTCTGGAATCCTGCACTCCTTCATTCCCTGTCCTTGGGAATGGGAAGGAGTCTCCCTGGAGGTGGGGCTGGCTGTGGAGCTGAGCTCAGCACCGGCTGGTGACTCCTCTTCCCACATCATGGATGTCTCGAGTCTCCCCGCAAATTAAACTTCCTCAGTTTCTCTCTGGGCATTCCCCGGATTCCCTAATTGGGAGGAATCCTGGTGGTGACTCCTTTGTGGCCAAAACTGGTCTTGGACATGGCCCAGGTTGGGTCAGGCTTGGGCAGCTGGGCTTTGGAGCAGCTTCTGGGATCCAGCCAGGTTTTTCCAGTATCTCCAGGAGCTTTTCCTGCAATTCCTTCGCAGTTACCAACCCCTCCCTTATTTCTCTGGGAAGATCCGTGCCCGGATTTTACCAGCACATTCCCCATCTGTGCCAGTTCTTCAGGACCTGGATCTGCAGCATCTCCGTTTCTCTCTTCCTTGAAACTTTTAACAGCACTTCCAAGGATCCCAGTTTCCCTTCCTGCATTTGATCCCTTAATACCCTTCAGCTTCACTTTTCCTCTGGTGCTTCCAGCTACAGAGGAGCAGAAATCGGTCCATTTGTCATGGAATCACCCTTTGGACTCGCTGGCCTCCACCTCTTGCTCCAGGTGATTCAGTTTGTCCCTGGTGCTGGAAAACCGGGAGGCTGCGGCCTTGTTTTGGCACCCAGGCCTCGTTTTTGTCACCGAGGTCACAAATGACTCTCAGGGCGTGGCCGTCACCCAGGAGTCACCCAAGGCTTCATCTCCTGGGGATGGGAAGTTCAAAGTCCACCCTGAGCAAACATTCCCTCAGGACTAGTAATTGCCAGCCTGGAATGGGCCCTCTGGAGCTGGGAGAGGTGTCTGGAAGTGGGAAACGCCCTTGAGTCATTCCAAATGCTCCCTGTGGAGATAAGGCTGGAGAATCCTTGATGTCCCTCCCAGGGGAGCTGTTGGTCTTGTTCCCTTTCGGGAAAGGTCTTCATGGAATCTTTTTTCCCTCACATGGAGACCCTGGATGAGGATTTTTGGTGCTGTTGTCACATCCCTACGAGGGTGGAACGCAGAGGGATTTCCCTGATTTTTCTGGGCCTGAACAGCCTTTTTCCGATGAAATCATAGGACATGGGGTTGGAATGGACTCACTGGGATCACAGAGTCCAATTCCTGACCCTAATCCTGCTTTGTCACAGGTGATAAACGTCAGGGCTGGCCACGCCTCACTCATTTCCATGGATTTCTGATCCCTCATTCCCTTTGTACAAACAAAAGCTGCAGCTCCCCGGCTCCTCCACAATTTATGGAAGAGCTCCCTGCTCCTTTTTCCTTTAAAACCTTTAAACCAGGAAGGAAAAGTAGGATTTTCTCCGGAGCCACTTCTTAAACCCCCAGATTCCCTTTTCCAGGTGTCCTCAGCTGCACCCCAAAGCCTGGATGAAAGAGCCCCTCTTTTTTCTGACCTTACAGGGGTGACCTCGGGAGCTTGAGCAAAGAAGAATTAAGCCAGGAAAATCCCTTTTGGAACCTAACAGCAGGATTTTGGTGGAATTCTTTTTTTTTTTTTTTTTCCCCTTATGCAAGTCATGTTTAAATCCCTGGAAACTCATTCTGCGGTTTTTAATTTTTGGTTGGAACTCAGGAAAAGCTTTGGGATCCTTTGAACTGTTGGAAGGTGGAATGCTCTTCCCTTGACTCCTTATTTGCCATACCCATACCTGGATTTAAAGATGGCCAATTTTGCTTTCCTGGAGCCAAATTGACTTCTTGCTCCAAGATTTGTGGAATTACAACATTGCTGTGATGCTCCTGGAGCTCCTGCAGATGGGGCTTGGTTCTTCCTCGTGGAATGATGTTTATACTGATCCATGCAAGCCAGGGATGATTATTTGGGATCAAAGCAGAGCCTCTTGAGGGAAGATGCACAGCAATCCCATATTCCTGCACTTTTCCAGCTTTATAAACGTTGAGGAAAACAAAATGTGTGGAGATCACAGCAAATCCTTGATCTTGAATTCCTGACTTAACCTCCCAAGGCTTTGGGTTTCTGTCAGGTTCTCCTGGTTTTCCAGCACCTTTTTGCTGCTGGCTTAGGAGCCTGGATAGGGATTGAGAATTTATCCCATTAAATCTGATGGAGAAGCCGGGGAAAAAGCCCCTCACAGCTCCACGAACAGCTTTAGTGCTTCCCAGCAGGAGAAGTCAAATCAATTTGCTAAATCCCTTCGTGGCTCCTGCAGGGAAGAGGTTGTAACCCTCTTGGAATGTCTTGTGGAGCCATCCCAGTGTCTTTTGCATCCCATTCCTTCCCTTCCATCATTCCTGGTGCTTTTCCTCCCAAGGATCTTCACAGTGGGTTTGGATAATCCCTCCACTTGCACCTTTTCCGCCTTTTTCATCCAAACCTGCACTTCCCAGGCCTCTTCCCTGTGTCTCCAGGTGGTTTTTGCTCCTTTTCCCCACAAAAATATCCCTTAAAATCCTCTGGCTGCTCCCAAACAAACCTTTCCCAGAGGAGGAAAGGGCTCCAAGGTGCTGGAATTTGCAGGAAGAGCTGGAGTCAGAGAAGAGAAACTTCCCACCTGCTGAGCTTTGCATGGATTTCTGTGCCTCTGGAGGCAAAGAGAGGGAGCCTGGAGCTGCCTCATTTGCATATATTTGGGTGTATTTGCATATGCATTTGTCATTCTTGTCTCTGGATCTGTCAAGCTCTCAGAGATCTCATCTTGAAATTTGAAATTAAGCCTTAAAACTTTAATGAGCGCCTTCTCTTTACATCTTTGCTTGGTTTCCTCATCCTTTCCTTTTTTCCTCTGATTCCTAGATATTTTTTTTTCCCCTAGGGAGACAACAGAATGGGTGGATTTTCCCCAGGAAAAATCCAGAAGTGGCAATTCTGGATCAAGCTTCCCTATATTTGCTCCTGGGTGCTTCACACCCAAGATTTGTGGAGCTGTTGGGGTGTTTGCCTCAAATCCCACCTAATTGCTTTTCCAGAATAATTGGGATCTCATGCTTCCAGCTTGTTCCTTTCATCAAATTCATGGATTACTGTAAAGCATTATCCCACAGATTTATGGCCCAGCTGGAGTCACTCTGATTCCTCAGTCTCCAAGGTGACAATTAGGAGCTCCGATCTTTCCCTTAAATGAAAATCCCGATGTTAATCCCAGACCTTTTCCAAAGGAAGCAGCGCCCAGTGGACTTCAAATATGATGAATTAATTTTAAGGAAGCTGAAGTTCATAGAAATGCAAAATTTTCTGTTTCCTCCTTGCAAGATCCTGCCGGAGTGGTGATCAAGCATTCCATGGAATTATGGAATGTTTTGTGTTGGAAAGGACAGTAAAAATCATCTAATTCCATGGGCGGGGACACCTCCCACTATCCCAGGTTGCTCCAAGCCCCATCCAGCCTGGCCTGGCACACTTCCAGGGACATCCACAACTTCTCTGGGAAACCTGTGCCAGGGCAGGGGTTGGAATGAGATGATCCTTAAGGTCCCTTCCAACCCAAACCATTCCATGAGTTTTGGAGGGATCTTCCCGTGCTTTGCAGGCTCAGAACTTTCCACCCTCTTAAACTTCCCAACCTTGTGCCTTCCCAACCAAGGATTTTATTATCCTGGGACCTTCCAGAGGCTCATTCCATCCCTCTAAATCTTCCCTTGCACAATGGGAATCATCCCCGTTCCAGCAGAGCTTTTATGGCCCTGGATTTGTGGACGCTCCTCGTGGCATCCCCATTCCCTGGGGCATCCCATAATAACCCTGCAAGCCAGAGGGAAATCTGCCGGCTGGTATTTCCTGGAGTCAGGAATTCAATGTGTTTTCCCTGTCTGCAGAAATTCCAAGCCGGAGCCACGGGAAGGATGGAATCAATTTAGAGCTTTGTGTCTCTCATTCCTCCATCCCCGTGAACTCCCGACTCCCTGTGCTCCATATCCTGCAGACAGCCTTGGGATCACACCTGTTCCCGAGCTTTGGGGTCAAATTGAGCTCATCTCCAGCCCCCCTGGATCTTGGCTCATGTCCAGAGCCTGGAGAAAAGGGGATGTGGAATTCCTGTTCACAGCTGCGTTCGGGAAGATCTCAGGGAAAGAAATTCCTGTTGGCAACGTGTGGGATTGGGGAATGAAATGGTTATTCCAGGGGCAATGGAAGGTCGGGGTGGGGGAGAAACTCAACGTGACCCAGCTGTGTGTGTTCACATCCCAGAAATTCCCAAAGTCCTGGGCTCATCCCACTGCGTGGGCAGCAGGAAAAGGGGAATCCTGCCCCTCAGCCCCTCCCGGGTGAGACCCCGCCTGGAATCCTGCATCCAGCTTTGGGATGTGGAGCTGCTGGAGCAATTCCAGAGGAGGCCACGGAGATGCTCCAAGGGCTGGAGCCCCTCTGCTCTGGAGCCAGGCTGGGAGAGCTGGGAATGTCCAGCCTGGAGAAGGGAAGGATCCAGGGAGAGCTCAGAGCCCTTTCCAGTGCCTAAAGGGGCTCCAGGAGAGCTGGAGAGGGACTTGGGACAAGGGATGGAGGGACAGGACACAGGGAATGGCTTTAAACTGGAACAGGGTAAGGTTAGATGGGATATTGGGAAGGAATTCTTGGCTGTGAGGGTGGTGAGGAACTGGAATGGAATTCCCAGAGAAGCTGTGGCTGCCCCGTCCCTGGAAGTGTCTAAGTCCAGGTTGGAGCAACCTGGGATAGGAAAAGGTGTCCCTGCCCATGGCACAGGGGTTGAAATTCCATGATCTTCAAACTCCCTTCAATCCTAAACCATCCCATGCCTCTGGGCTCTGAAAGTGCACGATTCATGGAATGGATGGACTTTCTGAATCCCGAAAGGTGGATTTGGGATGAGATCCTGGCCTTGTCTCTCAGCAGGGCTGTGACCCCTTTGCCCAGACCCAGCGCAGCAAACTCCAGCACCGCCGGGCCCGGATCAACCAACAGATCAACAAGGAAATGAGGATGAGGGCGGGAGCAGAAAACCTCTTCCGGTGAGTCCTGATCCCCTGAGCATCCCCCCGGCTCTGGAATGTGGTTGGAGATGGGAATAAGAGTCTTGATATCCAAGATTCAGCTGGTGGAAGATTGTTGGAAAGCAGGATGGGAGCAGATGGGATTAATGGGAATGGGAGGTTGGAATGCAGAGCTCTGGCCTGAAAACCCAACAATGGATCCAGTGGATATGGAGCTGTTGGAGTGAGTCCAGGAATTCCAAGGGTTTGAGCCCCTCTGCTCTGGAGCCAGGCTGGGAGAGCTGGGAATGTCCAGCCTGGAGAAGGGAAGGCTCCAGGGAGACCTCAGAGCCCCTTCCAGGGCCTGAAGGGGCTCCAGGAGAGCTGGAGAGGGACTTGGGACAAGGGATGGAGGGACAGGACACAGGGAATGGCTTCCCACTGCCAGAGGGCAGGGTTAGATGGGATATTGGGAAGGAATGCTTGGCTGTGAGGGGGGTGAGGGGCTGGAATGGAATTCCCAGAGAAGCTGTGGCTGCCCCATCCCTGGAAGTGTCCAAGGCCAGGTTGGACGGGGCTTGGAGCAATCTGGGATAGTGGAAGCTGTCCCCACCCATGGAAGGGGGTGGAACTGGAGGCTCCTGAAGATCCAACCCAAACCATTCCATGAAATCCAGCTTTAGAATTATGAATGGGTCAGAAAATCCCTTTGGGATTGAGTCCGGCCATTCCCCCAGCACTGCCAAGGCCACCCCTTGTCCCCAAGTGCCACATCCACACAGATTTTTTTTCCCAAGGGTGACATTTTTCAGCATCTCTTGTGTTTATTTCATTTTTCCCTAATATTCTGAAGCACATTCCAGGCTGGGCAGGTCTTTAACATAAAAAATTCCATAAATCTGCCTTAAAATACACTTTTATGGGGAGTATTTTGCCAGTTTTCTGATTGTTTTTATCCCAAATAAAATGAAATACAATTAACTTTCCACTCCTGAACTGGAATGATTTAACACCAATGGAGTGGTGGCACCTGGAAGAAGGGGAATAACGGTTCATCCTTAAAAAAATTGTGTTTTCCTGGGGGATGAGGACATTCATTTCCAGGGGAATGAGGCTGCTGTGCCTCATTTAATGAAGGAAAAAAAAAAAAAGCAGTGGAATCCCAACTTCTGCCTCTCCTCTGTGCTATAATAAAAAAAACAAAAATAAAAAAACAGAGGGAAATGTGCTGGCTCATCAGAAATCAGCCCGGTTTTGGTTGGAATTTGAGCTGTGGGAAGGGGGAGTGAGGAAAAACGGGATGCAAAACACATCTTAATTATCAGGGAAATGCACTGAGGGGGGCTCCTTTTTTTGCTGGCTCAGCATTTTGGGTGTCCTTTGGAGCAGCCGCTTTCCCTCCCTCCCACAAACCCAGCTGAGTAATAAAGTCAATTTCTTGGCATTCTGGTGCTCCCAGCTTAGGAAACTTGGGAAATCTGGGGCGGGGGAGGAAAAAAAAAAAGGAATAATCAAGCTTGAAATGAAAGGAGGAAAGGGGATTGTGTTGTAACTCTAAAGGTTATTGCTTCGAAATTAAAGATTTGTTGTGGATAAAATTCCTTTGGATCATTAGCCTGGTGCTGATGGAAAAAAAAGCTGTGGATTGTCCAGCCTGGAGCAGTTTGGAGCTGAATTTGCTGGGATTTTTGCTTCTAAACTTAAAAACAAACTACCCCGATGCTTGGAGAAAAAAATAATCCTGTTCAGCCTTTTCGTGTCTTTTCCTGGAAAAGTTGGTGGGAATGGGATGTTAGGAAAAAATTTCCTTGTGGTGGAAAAATCCATGATTTGTTTGCTGGGTAAATAAGTGGGAAGAGCCAGAGGAAACCTTTCCCTTCCTTGTTCAAATCGTGGGATTGAGTGGAGGAATGGGAGAGAGAAAAATGTCCAGGTTTTTGGAAAGAAAGAAAATAAATCACAAAAAAATTCCAGAATTTCCCTGTGTCCTGGGCTTATCCCACAGCGTGGGCAGCAGGAGAGGGCGGAATTCTGCACCTCTGCCCCACTCGGGTGAGATCCCACCTGGAATTCTGCCTTCAGCTCTGGGGTCCAACAGCAAAGGATGTGGAGCTGCTGGAGCGAGTCCAGAGGAGGCCACGGAGATGCTCCAAGGGCTGGAGCCCCTCTGCTCTGGAGCCAGGCTGGGAGAGCTGGGAATGTCCAGCCTGGAGAAGGGAAGGATCCAGGGAGACCTCAGAGCCCCTTGCAGTGCCTAAAGGGGCTCCAGGAGAGCTGGAGAGGGACTTGGGACAAGGGATGGAGGGACAGGACACAGGGAATGGCTTCCCACTGCCAGAGGGCAGGGTTAGGTGGGATATTGGGAAGGAATTCTTCCCTGTGAGGGTGGTGAGGCCCTGGAATGAAATTCCCAGAGAAGCTGTGGCTGCCCCATCCCTGAAAGTGTCCAAGGCCAGGTTGGACAGGGCTTGGAGGAACCTGGGATAGTGGAAGGTGTCCCTGCTCATGGCAGTGGGGTGGAATTCCATGATTTTGAAGGTGCTTTCCACCCTAACCCATTCCAGGATTGTTTTCTGCACGTGGCACTTGCAAGTACCCCAGGAAAACAGGAAAACCTTTACCTGGTGACAGAATCCTGGGAAAATCATGGAGCAGATCCTCCTGGAAACTGTGCTAAGGCACCTGGAAAATAATTGGGTGCCTGCTGAGAGCCGAAGAAATTTTTGGCAGCTGGGAGCAATGAGGGAAAACTCCTGAATCCATCTGGGATGAAAATTGGACCAACAGTGTCCTGGAGGTGTTGGGATGTGTGGGGAAAATAAACAGGAATTAAATCCTGGTTTATAGGGATTAAATACTGGTTTGTATGGAAAGATGGGGTGGTGCTTTCTGGGGAATTGCAGGAATGCTGAAGGATTTTTCAATGGAAGCAGCCACAGGGATCTTTGGACAGGCTGTGGTTTGGCTTTGTTTGTTTAGAATAAAAAAAAAATTCCTTGCTCTTGGAAAATCCCAGCAAAGTGGAGGCAGGAGGAGACTCTAAACCACCAGATTTCCAAAGGAAAACCTTGGAGCTCCTTCTCCTTCCCTGAACCAGGGCAGGGCAGGACCCAGAAGGATTCAGTCCATAAAAAATCCACGTGAAAGGCAACGCTCTGGAAAAGCTGGAGGGAAGCAGTTTCCGTGTGTTGTTTTCCCTGGATCCCAGCGTGGTTCAGCAGCCAGAGCCCCTTTCAGCTCCGGGTTATCTCTCCCTGCTTTCCCTCGAAGCAGATAAGCAGGGAATAATCAGCCTGGGAGCTTGTCCTGCCGGGAACAGCTGGAATCAATCCCTGGTGTTTACAGCTCCTGCCAGGAGCAGGGAAGAGAGGGAGAGAGCTCAGCAAATCCCTTCTCTTCCACAAGCATTCTTTGCACCCAAAAATGAGTTTTTCCTCCTCAAATCCCACCATTTTTCTGGGATGGGGGAGCACCTGGAGTGGTCACAGCCCAAACTGAAGCTGTGCTGGAGGTGGGAGCGGGAATGGGCGAGGGAAAGGCGACTCTGGAGCAGGAATTCCTGGATGCAGCACTGGGATGAGTTTTTGCCTGGGTTCAGCCTCTGCCTGGATGTTCCAACTTCCCCGGTCCTGAAAGGCTGGGAGAGATGGGAATGTTCAGCCTGGAGAAGAGGAGATTCCAGGGAGGGCTTAGAGTCCCTTCCAGTGCCTAAAGGGGCTCCAGGAGAGCTGGAGAGGGACTTGGGATGATGGATGGAGGGACAGGACACAGGGAATGGCTTCCCACTGCCAGAGGGCAGGGATAGATGGGATATTGGGTCAAAAAACAGGGGCAGCTTTGTTTTCCAGAAGAAGATGGTGGAGAATCCTGGTGGGATCCCTAAAAGGTCTCCCTGCTCCCTCAGCATCAGTCCATCCATCCAGATCCCAGCATCTCTGGAACAACACTCTCCTTAGCAGCAGGATCTCATCCCTCTTTGGAAAACTCAAATCTTCCCAAAGTTTGGGATATGGACCAGATGTGGTCCATACCTGGAGCAGAGTTGTGTCTTCTCCTCAGCCTGGAGAAGCTCCAGGGAGAGCTCGGAGCCCCTTCCAGTGCCTAAAGGGGCTCCAGGAGAGCTGGAGAGGGACTTGGGACAAGGGATGGAAGGACAGGACACAGGGAATGGCTTCCCACTGCCAGAGGGCAGGGATAGGTGAGATATTGGGAAGGAATTCTTGGCTGTGAGGGTGGTGAGGGGCTGGAATGGAATTCCCAGAGAAGCTGTGGCTGCCCCATCCCTGGAAGTGTCCAAGTCTAGGTTAGACAGGGCTTGGAGCAACCTGGGATAGTGGAAGGTGTCCCGTGGAAGGGGTTGGAATGGGATGATCCTCAGAGGTTCCTTCCCACCCAAACCTTTCCACCATCACCTGGAGCACCAGAGGCAAAATCCCATGGGAAGGTTGGGCTGGATGCACATGCATTGTACCGCTGCATGACTCAGTCTGGAGTGGAAAAACTAATTCATGGATGAAAAGAGGGAATTTTGATCCATTGTTTTCTTTCAGGGCCACCAGCAACCACAAGGTGAAGGAAACGGTGGCTCTGGAGCTGAGCTACGTCAACTCCAACCTCCAGCTGCTGAAGGAAGAGCTGGAGGAGCTCAACAGCAGCATGGACGTCTATCAGAACGACAGGTGGGTCTGGGAAGAGCAGCCTGTTCCCTCGGGATTTCATTTTTCCTGCTCTTACGGAATTTTTCTGGGAGCAGGGCTCCTCTCGCCTTGTCCGCCCTGCTCTGTCCCATGGCCGAGGGTTGGGATGACCTCCAGAGGTTCCCTTCCAACCCAAACCTTTCCATCAGCAGGGACCGTGAGGTGGTGGCTGGGGAGGATTTGGGCACGGGCCAGAATTCCTGGGAAGTTTTCATCCTGGGAATGTCAGTGTTTTCCCTTTAGAGCTGTAAGGAGAGAAAAATCAGCTTTTCCTAGGGGATACTGGGATGTTTTGGGATGGATGGAACATCCTTTGGACCCTGATATCCCAAAAGCAGGAGCAATAGGGAAGGAAGAACCATCTTCCCTTGCATTGTCTCCATTTCCTGAGAATCCCGTCGGAGCTGTTCCCAACAGGATATTTTGGTGATGGGAATTACCATCCCTGGAAGTGTCCAAGGAATGACTGGATGTGGCACTCAGTGCTCTGGACCGGGTGGGATTGGTCACAGGTTGGACTCGATGATCTTGGAGGTCTTTTCCAGCCTAAACAATTCTGGGATTCTGGGATTTTTTTCCCTCCATTTCCCTTCCTGAGGTGGATGGTGTTGGATGGCACCACGAGGTGTTGTGTGGGTGACATGGCTGAGGG
>VZRO01008269.1:238668-305301 GCA_013397915.1 Daphoenositta chrysoptera | reverse complement strand
AATAAAATAAAATACTTGTTTCTGGTTTTCAGGTATCATCCACACGAATACTTCCTGTAGGAGTTACTGTGATCTTTTAGCTCATTGAAAGCTGTGTTAAGAATTAATATCCTGAAGTTGTATAAACGAATGAAGACTTCTGGTCATATTTCACGAGCAGGTATTTTCCACAACTAAAAAGATTCTAGAGGCAACAGAAGATGACACCAATGTTGTCCAAGAACTCCCTACCAGCAAAAGGTCAAAGGCAAAGCCTCAGATTGGAACCCAGTTCTACCTCAACTGCTCTGTTTTTAGCATCTGTGCAATGTTGTTACTTCAGTCAGAGTCTTCCTAATAAGATCTAAATTTGAGTTTATATCAGTAGTTTTTTGCCATAACATCTTCCTTTGTGATTTCATGTATTATCCCCTTAAGAAATTAATGCAATGGGAATTTTTTAATACATATTTATAACTACCTATGAAAAATGTACCTTCCCAAATCTTTGAGTCCCTAGAATGCATGGATTTAGGGGTTTTTATGTGTGTGCACAAGGGACCAAGTTTGCAAGAGAAGTGAAGAAACACAAAGCTGTTTGATTTCCAATACGAAATGGAAGTGGAACACACAGCAAAATCGTTCTGTAAATGGAGAGGTTACTTCACTGGATTTTTTCAAAGCAGTAAGAAGCAAGTTCTGCATTTCATTCATATCAGAGAAATGTGACATATCTTCAGACACAGCTTAGGGGTTTTATTTTTTCTTTTTTTTCTTGCCCTAGTGAGCACTCTGCTTGAGTCCATGTGTTCCCTCCTTATTTTTGCCATTGGCAAGACTTCAAGAAAAAATATCTCTGGTTAGGAAACTGATCAAAAAAGCAGGAAAAACTTCTGCTAAATCATGCTTTTTGTTTTTTAAAAAACACCTATTTTACAATTACTTGACTGTCAAAATAGAAGTAAGTAAAGTAAAGTAAGATTTTATTTAAAGGCTAAACTCTGTAATTCTGCAAGCGATATCCACTTTAACTGTCCATAGCTTTGACTGTACAGGTTCAAAATTTAAGCTCAAGGCTTACACGTATTTTTCCTACAATATGCCAAACTAACCCTAACACCCATATTACCAGATGTTAAGGAAAAGATTTCTAAAAGAGAGGTGTGATTTTTTAACTGATGTTTTTCCCTCTCAGCACTGTGTTCCAAAAAATGTGATCTGAAAATGTAAATGCAAGTTTAACTACTACGTAAAAACCATTAATAGCTACATAAGAAGAAAGAAAAAATACTTCTTTTCAAAGTGACAATATATTCTTCCTTTTGCCGTTTAAGACATCAATATTCAGATAAACACGGATTTCATTATGAGATGGAAATTATTTAGAGGCATATATATTCTTCAGAAAATTGATGAGGTTTTGCATCCAAGAAGAAAGCAGAAGAGGTCATTTCACTTCTTGAATAAAAAATCCAGCATCTAGCTTAATTTAATGACTTAAAACACTACAGAATAACTCTGAGGAATTGGAAAATTTAAAGAACTCATAATTTCAAGGCTAGATTCTGGAAAATCTAACTGGAGAATGAAAACAGCATTTAACACAACTGGTCAACACCAGGAGAGGGCATATTCAAGTTACTTATCACCATATTCAAGTTACTTATCACCTGCTGCTGCCTTTCAGTAATGACATAAACAAAGCTTGGATAACTGAACACTAATCTATTTTACTAAAGCACAGTCCCTAGAGTTAGGGATGACAGGATCACCTGCAGGCCACTCATGTTCAGTGTACATACACAAGCAACTGTCTCCTCAACAATCCAGAGGCAGCTCTCCAAAATACAGGAAGATCTTCCTGACAGATAGATGGATGTGGTCATTTTACAAAAATCTCCTCCCCACACAACTGCTTGGGAAAAAGTTGCACACTTTTCTGAGGAGTCTGGGAGGAAGGGGGGCTTGCTTCTTTGGAGGAGCCTGGATAATAACTAGGTTTTTTACATTGCAATGCTGCCTCCACACATCTCTCTGCTCAGAGTCACCAGTTGTAATGAAGAATAGCGGGAGGATGAAGAGCTTTAAAACCAATTTGGAAAATAACCAAAGAAAAGCTGGTTTTTTAAAACATAAATGGCTTACTTAGGTAGTAATATTTTTTTCCAAGATCTAGAGACGTTCAGTCACCCCTAAATGAATTGAATCTCTGCTGCAGTATCATGTCTTGGGAAACAGAAAGACACTTTCTCTTGATGACCTCTGAAGTAATGATAAGAGTCTCCAGTCTTGGTGGAGGAGATAACCTGAGAGTGATTCAATCTGGTGGCCTCTGGAATCTCAAGGAGGCTTAAAGTTTATATGAAAATAGTACATCTCACATTTATAGCCCAGTTAAGCAGGTGGGATTGGAACACTGTGTTTTAGCCACATACCAATCAAACTGTTAAAACAAGAGAACACTTAGACACAGATACTGTGATCTTGGGGAAGTCCCATCTCATAAAAAAACCTCGAACATTTAAATTTGCCTATAAACATTACTGTACAGATATTTTAATTCAGAGGAAGGAAAAAGTTTCAGATCAAAGTTCTGCAGCAAATGACCACAATTCAGATTTATAAAAACTTATGTAATTAAAATGCTCTATGAGGGAATAAGTATCAACATTTCCTCCGCCTTTACTTTTTTTCTCAATATGGATTTCTTGCCAGAAAAAATACAAGTTTTCAGCTGCTTTTCTCTCAGAAGAGCCTCTGCATACTTTCATGAATTCTCTCTGCCATTCTAAAGATATGCCTTTGGAAGGCATAGAGACTTGTATAATCCTCCAAGTCCTATTAATATCAGTAAGAATGGTACAAGTTTGATTCCAAAGAACCAAAGGGAGTGACAAAAATGGCCTCGAAGCTGTTTTTCAGAGTCAAAATGGTCTACCTCATCTTCTTGGCACTAAAATATGCTGCTGCCACAGAAATGGTCCAGCTTCCACCGCTGCTGACTTCTTGCTGTCTCTCATTTTGTTTTCTCTCATTTTATTTGTGGTACAGGAGGAATAGGGGTTGGTCTTCTAATGACCCACACTGCTGAGAACACCGAGTTATGCAAGAATGCTACTCTGCTCATCAAACTATTGCAAAGCTTAGGGTAAGCTTTGACTGGAGGGTTTGCAGAATGAACAACAAAAGCAAACAGAAGGTTCAAGTTCAGCAGAAGCATCACAATGACCCCGAACAAATGTCTGATTCAGGTCTAACAGGAAAACAGATGTCCATCTACACAAAGAGAAGAAAGGGAGAGAAATAGGGAGATACTAACACAGAGAAGGAGAGGAAGAAATAGAGAAAGAGAAAAGAAGAGAAATAAAGGGAAGAAAAGAAGGAGAGAGGGAAAGAAGGAGAAAAGGAGGAAATTATTTCCCTATACTACTCAGTGAAAGATGTATCTCCTGAACTTTGCAGGACACAATACTGTTTGAAGTTAAAATCTTGAACCACCAGATGGAGGATTTAGCCCTCTCTTTTACAATTAATTCTTTGTCCAACTGGAAAAAAAAATGGAAGCCAAGTCTCTTTTGGGTTTTAAAAAGGCAATGGAATACAAATCTGACCAGGAGAAGAAGCAGAAAGTCACTGTTCTGAGCTATCCACTGAAGAAAATTAACTTTCCCAAAACAAACACCAGAGATATAACAGATCAGTACTTGTGATATCTGGACAGAAAAATTGCTATTTATTCTTTCCAACGAACATAAACTGAGTAACTGGCATAGAACAAATTATGTTCCATGTGGCAAAAGGGGCAAGCGTCACCTGTGCCACATCATCCAGATACTACTGGATGATCTGCAGTTCAGATGAAGAAGAAAATGAGAATGACTGAAAATGAGAATGAATGTGTTTCTTCTTGGCTTTGACCCTGACATACATGTGAGTAAAAACCATGGTGGTTAAATATCTTGTTCTGAATCTCAAAAAACTTCCATGGCCTAGACTCCTTGCCCCTACTTTTTCACTTTCAGTGAAGAGGGACATTGTCTTTTTCATAGAGGAGATATCAGGTTATATCCCTGGCAAATCAACATGAATCACAGGCCACATGATTCATATGTGCTCTAAGAAAGTGAATTTTAGCACCCTGAAACTCCATGCTTAAAGCACTGAACGACGAAACCTGTTGCTCCAGTGTCTTGATTTAAGAGGCCAATCCTTTCACATTCATTAGAAAAAACCAGCAAAGGAGGGAGAGTAAAACATTACCCTTCAACTTTTACCTTTTATATAGAAAAACCAGGCACACTGGCCTGGCATCATTAGTTTTACTAGAATATCTGCTGGATAACACATCAGATATGCATGCAGGTAAACATAAACACACATGCACACACAATACTGAACTTCGGGTTGGCAGCCAGGCTGTGGTAACCCATGTCCCCCAGGCACAAATCAACTATGAAGGAACAGGAAAAAGTCAGTGTAATGGTTAACCAGCCCAGTGGGCTATTATTCATCACAAGCAGAGGAATAGCAGTGCAGGCTACAATGCTGCTCACCTCTCCCTCTGGAATGCTGCTGGATGCCTGGAATTAAATTCAGCACTGAAAAAAACCCAGGAAATGTAGCATCAACATAAGAAAGAAGCTGAATTTCCCCTCCTGGAGTAGTAATAAGGAGGACCTCTGCATGGAAGCAGAGACTTCCTGTGAAGCTTGATGTTGAAAGAATATGACAGATTCCAATGTCAACATTTATCAAATATGAATGCATAGGTTTTGGTAGGATTAATAAAGTTACTGGTATCAGATTTAGGCAATTATTCCCTATACAGCAGGAAGTGATCAACTCTTGTGGCAACTGGTCAAGTATCAATGTTGGTAGCTGCAACCATGGCATCAGGACTGCAACAGATGGTTAAAGTGCATCCATTCAGGTGAAAGACTAAACCAGGAGAAATCCTACAGCCTATCAGGGAAGTGCTCTCAAATACTTTCAAATCTTGCAAAGTCTTCTACAGCAGTGCACTAAAAGTGAACACACTACAACACCCACTGTATTTCTTCCAGTGCTACTTCAGTAAGCATTTTGCAGAGAGGCAATACACAACTGCCTGGACTTGAGCTTGAGAAGACAAATTCCACCTGCTTTTTTTCTAGTTTTCAATGATTTAACTTCACCAGCCATGGCAGAAATGACAATCAAAAATTAGGGATAATTTTTTATTTTTCAACAAAAGCATTGGCTTCTTTTTAAAGAATACCTTGAAATAAATGGTTTAGCAAAAACAAACAAAAAAAGCTCAAATTCTTGCTTTCAATAAATTCACTTTCCCTCTGAAAGGGTTTGCCCTGTGTATGGATTATTCATTTACTTTAATTATTTTGAAGTGTTCCTGTTTGAGTGGGTAGGACTTAAGTATCCACAACATCAAAGTAGGTCCTAGAATTAGTTGTTGTAAACAAAATGTTCTGCTGCAGTGGTCCAAATCCGCATAAGCAGTAAACCTTGAGTATTTTGGCTTTTTCACGAAGAGTACTTCAGGGATATGGGACTGAGAGATATGGGACCCAGATCCATGAGAATGTATTATGGGACTTCCATTTTATGGACAGGTCATATCTTTCTAATGAGGAACTTCACTTGTTACCCTTTTCTGGATGTTTTCAGTCCAGATAGCTCTCTGGTTAATTAGGTACACACACTAAAAACAACAACAAGAAGAAAACAAGCCAAGAAAGTCCTAGGAAAACCTCTGATGGAAGTGTTTGGACATAGTTATGTGCACACATCCACAGAGAGAAGAGGAGGAACTGAATCTGGGGAAAATACATAGGATTATCACTTTATATAGTCAGTGCACACTGACTTGAACCAAAATTGATTCCAAAAATAAACACATCTAACATTTAAATCCCAAGCTGCATATTCAGAGACACCCTTTCTCTCATGACCGTATGTACACTCAAAACCAAAACCCCAGCAGCTAAACATTTACAGCTTTGAGGAATTTCAGTTCTTGATCTCATGGCAAAGCTATCATCCAAATGTTCCACTGTATTCACAGCTTTCTACTACCACATTCTGATTTAAGGACATAAATGTAAGAAAACTAAATCCAAAGACAGAACAAGTGGTTGAAATGAAGAGTTTGTGCTACCCATTCCTTTACAGAATAGAAAATGTGATGCAGGCATCTGGAGAAACAGAAGATATCTCCTCTGGTAAAGTTCATTTCATAAGTCTCCCCATTTTCAAACTGCATTCCTGTGCTTTGCACAAACTTCCACACACGTTTATAGCTCCTCTGCACTGTTGCCCATAGTTACACCCAGTATTTACAGGTAAGCCTGCAGCCTTGTTCTTCCATGAAGGTAAACAAGAGAGGAAGGAAAATAGTATGAAGGAAAGTAGGAAACAATTCTGCACTTACTTGTCTGTAGTTGGTAGCTATATCTTAGGAATAGTCGCTTTAAAATACAAGTTGTTACTGAGGTTTGATTTAAAAATCTCTGCCAGTTTTGACATTCAGGTCAAAGTATTGCTGCTGGCTCCAGAATAATTTGCTTATCTTATCACTAAATAAAATGTGTGAGGTGTGCACCAATCTGATGAAATTACAAACAGGAGTCCACACAAGTACACATGCCTTCCTGTTTGATTTCTGTCCTGTTCACTCCTCTATAATAAATTATATGATCATCTCCATCTAGCTGGAGGTTTAACTGTGCATGTAAAAAGAAAAATGATAGCAGCCTATTCTTTTCCATACTTTACAGCTGAGAACCTGACAAAAATGTGATTTTGGGGAACAAGCAGAAAGCTTATTTTGCTACCATCTACCTTCTCTTACATTGCTACAAAATTAGTGGAAAATCCCATGTATTTATGTATTTTTAAAAATAATTTCCTACCCTGAAAGTAAATAAATAAATGAAACTACACCTCTTTTACTACAAAGACAAATATACATGCCTAACTTTATGCCCTGCAATTAATCTCATGTATTTCAACAGGATTACTCATAATGCTGTAAGTGAAATACATGTGTAAATCCTTGCAGAATCATGGCCTGAATTGCCAACAGTTATATGGCACAATTAAATGCCTAGGTCTAAATGTCTCTACAGAAAGATCAGAAAAAATCCTTTAGGTGTAACAAGTAAAGAAATCTACTACAGGGAGTGATTATGGGAGAAATAGCCTTGAGGGTGTCGCAGTCGATTGGGAAATTCACCTGTCACCAAATTCTTTCATTAATCTTCTTCCTCTACCAGTTAACCACCTTCACTTACCACTCTGTTCTCCATCCTCAAATACCACTCTCCCTTTCCACACTTCCTCTGCTGCTACGTGAGGAAGGAGACAGGAGATGCATCTTACTCGTTCTGTTGCACAGTGAAGCAGGGTGAGAGCACAGTCTGGCCCTTACATTAACTACCACAGTAAAAAAGAGCTCATGTGCTAATTAACAGACCTGGGGTGCACAACTTTGCTCCTCAGCCTGTTGTTGAACTGTTCACATGCCAGTGTCTCACTGAAAATTCTCTGGTAAATGCAATGGACAACCCTTAATCTGTTACTGAAGTTCATTACAAGAAGCTGCTGATCAAAATGTATATATATTGTGATATCCAAACTGCCTAGCCCTGTTTCCTGAGGAGTAGCCTGCCATCTGCTTTCTTCTGCAAATACTCATGAATGGCATATGAGTAGTTACTCATGATCAAGTTTTTTACTAAAATCCATGGCTTACGCAAAAACTTCTGCTTGTAAATTAACTCAGGTGAAAATACTAACTAAAATGCCAGGAAAACAAAGTCAATCCCTTAAAAGTTCAAATGACTATTTGTCACAAACATTTCACCTCTACTAATGAACTGCAAAAATGAATGATAGAAAATGCATAACCGTATTATGTTTAGCAGTTAACATTTTAATAAGGAGGAGATTAGCAATTTTTAATACCTCCAGTGCTTTGTTATATACAGTAGCACAATAACTGATTATTTTAATTGCTAATTATTTAGACCTCATTCAGTTCTCACTCAGGCAAAACTCCCATTGAGGGACTCTTGCCTGAGAAAAGAGCTACAGGATTTGTTTTACTGCAATTTGAAAAAACTTTATATATCATAAAAACTACCAAGTTACAGTGAGACAAAAATCATTAAATCCTTAGCAATATTAAATCCTACTAAAAGTCTTGCTGACTCTCAACGCCAATGTTTTCATATTAAGTAAAATAGATAATTGCAGTTTACCAGTTGTAACTTACCTGTATAATTTATGCCCAGATATGCTGGTGGCTCTTAAAGAGGTCTAATAATATTTTGATTCCTCTTACCGTATCCCTGCTTTTCTCCTGTGGGAAATCTCAGTTCAGATGTGGTAAGAAAACAGCATTTCCAAACAATCATGGTATCAACACCTTCAGAAACACAAACATTAGCATTTGGTTTTACCTTTTGACTTCGGCCTCCAAAAGGGTTAAGAGCAGCTCTCAACACTTCTTTCTTATGCTGCTGTAAAGAAAAGAAATGCTTATGTTTAGGGACTTGCACACAAAAAACCTTGAGTTTCCATTAGAGTCAAATAGCTGGTGTTCAGAGGGGGAAGTGGGAGGAATGCTGTATATCTATAAGCATTCAGCTATCTGAAAGAAGACAAAACAAAGTCCTGCATATTCACATGTAGTGCACAGGTGCCAAACAAATAAACTAAATGTACTAGTATTTCAAATATCATGCTATATGCACATGCTCCAGAGAGGAAAGTTATACAGCTGGACACAAAATAATTAGGGAGCGATTTCTAAGACTCCATGCTTCAAAAAAGTAAATCTCGTCTTTTTCCATTAAGTGTAGTTTCATTCCTCTTAGGGATAAAAACAAATGCGTGTCACAACCGAAGTTTTGCCACTTATGTTTGTCATTCAAATGCATTTTGGAAAAAGTAACAGGTAAGTTCTCTAACAGGACAAGTATCTGAAAAGTTTCTTTTTTAGTTTTTTTTTTTAATGAAAACCGTGTAAAACATTTTCACATTTGCAACTATAAATGGCTTTAATGACTAAAATGTTCAAAAAACCTCTCCATAAGGCTGAATTGTAAAAAAAAAAAAAAGAACTAAGAGCAGACTTTGGTATCATATACTGTTAATTACCGAAATGTTCAGAAGTGTCTGTCACACAGAGGAAAGAGAAAGCATTTTGAACACTGGAAGTAGGAGTTGGGCACTCTCCTTCACCAGTTCAGAATATGGTTTAGGGATCACATTGGCGTAGTTTCCAATTCCTGTTATAAGAGGTTCACTTAGATTACAGTGCTAAAATCCATTCCAGTCAGGCTTCCTGCTTCCTCTCAGGAGCAGTGAGATCCCTTTGCTCCCCTCAAATGCTGCCTTTCCACCTAAGAACCTGTGTCCAAAGCTAATGCCAGCTTGAGTATTGCAGGACTAACTAAGACCACTGGTATTAACAATATTTTTTAAAATTATCTAAAAATATAATTTTAGCTAAATTATTAAAATAATTTTTAAATTATTAAATTGTTTATATATTATTAAAATCATCTATATATTTTGCTAGTGGAGGTTCTTCATAGCTAGCAATGAAGACGTTTTAAATACTGGGACTACAGGTAAGAACAGATTACTTATCAGAAATAAACTGATCTTTGGAGAACCTTTACTTATTTAGAAAGAAAGCACACAGCGTTGCTTTCTCAAATAAAGAAGATATAACACCATTAGGCTTTCAGGCTCGGCGTTTTGTTTCCAAGTCTGACTTCCCACCAGTTCCTGGCTACTACAGGGATGCTTCTGTTTCTTTCTCTGAGACATGCTCACAATTTCTTTTCGGATCTTGTCATTTTCCTCTTGTTTTCTGGGTGCTTTCTGGTCATTACAATCAAACAATGCTTCAGCAGTATTTGCAGAAATTTCCCTATGGCAATCCCCCAGCCTGAGCGGGTCGGTCCTGGGTGTACCCAGCACAGTCTGCTGGAAGGCAGCTTCCCCTGTTTTCAGGGAAGAAGGTTTATTTTGCTTGATCTAAGGCTGTGCAACAAATGCTTCAGCTTTCCTAAGGTCTGCAGTTGCCTGAATAGAGACAGACTCGCTGGACGGCAGCTGCTAGCACTTTCCAGCATTACACAAGGATGGTCTGGAACAGTCTGGCAGTTCTGCACAAACAATGAATAAAGCAAAGCAGAAGGCCTAGATATTGAGTAATGAGGATCAGATTTTGACCTTTAAATGCTGCTGGATGGATTGCACGAGGATATGTTTGATTCAAGTGTTACTATTAGGTACAAAATTGTACTGTTTGCCTAATGTCTACTGCATCTACCAGCTGAACCACTCTGTGGTTGCTGGCACACAACGTGCTGCAGCAAGAGATGGCTCTGCTGAGTGAGCCCAGTAAGAGAGGGTGGTACTGGGGAGCCTGGGAGAGGTGAAAAGCATGGAAAGAGCATGGGAAAATCTGATCACAAGGTGCAAGAGAAAATTCTCTATTTTAAAACCCATTGATCAGTCAGACCTCCAGCAGCATTCAGACTCCTCAAGCTCTGCAAATGATTAAAACCCAGTCAAAAGTCTCAGTTTCTCTTCTCTGGACTACTGGCATTTAATGTTTTGTACAACTACTCAAGATGACAAGCTGCCCTCTTGTCAGCTGTGATTTTTCCCAGAAAGTGCTGTACAAGAATCTGTATAACTGTTACAGTTATTTTATTTTCGCAATCATTAATTGATCCTTTCTAAACATTTGAATGCCTGAGCTTAATTAGTGGCAACATTTCTGCTACAGTTTTTAAATCTATTTTTATACATGATTTAAATTAATCAAGCCTTATACTTGAGATCGCAATTTGTTGGACCAAGACAGCTGTTTCCAGGCCATACACTTTGTTTTCAATTCCAACCTTCATGTTTAAACCTTGTGGTTTAACTTAGATCAACATCTTATTGGTGATTCAAATTATATCACATCAAGAAATACTCTCAAAATCTGATGCATTTGTATGACATCCGTGGAGTGAAAAACTCTGCATACAACTCACGAAACCACTTTGGTTTTTTCACTTCTACGTGAAAGTTAACTCCATGTACTAAGCAAAGGTGAACACTACACAGCATAGGCTCACTAGAGGCTTACTGGGCTCAAAGCTGTAAGTCTATCTCAGTCCTCAGAGAGGCTTGAGGTAGGTCATGGTGATTTCCTAGAAGAATGTGCTTTCCAGGATGAAATAAATGAGGCACATTTATTAACTCTGCTTTTTATATATCTAACCAGAACGAGATTTACCACAAAACTAAGAAATACAGAAATGGATAATTTAAACAGTCCTAAATTAAAAATGCCTCTTCCACTATGCTATTTCCTTGTATAGTAACAAGAGCATCCTGTACTGCTGAAAATGCAAACAAGAAGGACTATACACACTTGTTCGTTTCCTTATGTTGATGCCCTATAGGCTGCATGGACTTCTGACATTTGCTACTAATGAAAAAAACACTGTTCAATGACCTAGCATCAGATTAAGTGAAACTGAGATAAATACATTCCATTCAAGAAAATGTAAAGAATGTGCCAATTTTATTTACATTTTCTCTCAAGATTATGGGGGTGGGGGGTGATAGTGCAGGATGGTAACTCTTGCCTTTTTAAGATTCTACATTTAAGAACAAAATTCAAAGAGCAAGATAAATTATATTAGCATCACTCCAGTTCAATTCCTTCCAAACATAATTATCATTCATACAAACTAAACTCCAGCAGCAAGTGAATGAAAGAAATCACTGTTTATTAATGCTAAGAATATAGGAGCCAAAAGGATCTCAGACATGCTTCAACTGTGAGAGTACATGTTAATCTCTTGGTCTCTTTTGAGATTCAACCTTGCATGAAACTTGGGCAAAGTATATTCTCAGCCAAATGGACAGTGCATCCCAACAACTCTCTTAAAAAAAATAAGATTTGTGTGACAATTTAATGTTTGTGGAAAAGTCTTATCTGGCAGACTTAGAGCTTGAATTGCCCTCATTTTCAGGGCAGCATTTCTAGGAGGAGAACAGATTGTCTCACACAGGTTCACCACTACCCCTCAGTTTTGAACTGAGGGACCACGTTGAGCAGTCAGGTTTTGTGGCTGGTTCAAACTTTCACTGGACTTACAACCACAGGGCAATTCTTATTGACTGTAGTAATGTTTTTTGTGATACTATTTTGGTCCACTGAGAACTAGAGTTGAGATCTCTTTAACTTTTCTCAAGGGTCAAGCTTGTCTGTCGGGGGAGGGGGGGAAATGGAATAAATCAAGTGACTAGCATTAAATTCCATGATAAAGATATTGTCTGAAGAATTTCTGAAGACAACTGCCCACAGCACACCACTAACCTGGTCTGCAAGTATAAGATAATGAACCGCACATGATTTGGCTTTTTTGTGGGAAAGAAAGCTTTGTACATGTACAGAAAAAAATTTAAGAAACTACAGTATTAGAGTTCCATTCTTCACACGTGAAAAAGTCTTTCAGGAAATAATTTAAAGTTCCCTATGCACTACTAAAATATATTCGAAAAATACTGCCTGGCCATATTTATCTCTGTGGAAGACTTGCATTAACTGTCTAGGCTCAGGACAAAATTATCTTTGAAGGCAACAGTCATGTGATGGAGAAAAGGAAGCATCTGTAATGCTGTCTGCGAGGTTCATATGCCTTAACTTCATGTACTGTGAGTTTATTTAAACAGAAATCATCACCTGGAACATGAGAAGCAAATGGCATTTTTAATATCAGAGGTACTAGCAACGAGCCTGTGTATTTCTTCAGAGGGAAATACCAGTGCAGACAGTGAATTAAAACATGCCATGGTAACAGATGAAGATTTCAACTGTCAACAAAATCAGGCTATTAATTTTCACATAAACAGTCTTTTTAAATCTTTGATTTTTAATATACAGTCCAAAGATCACTCTCACATTTCAGCAGCTTTTGTCTTTTAATGCCAATCACCTCAACTGACTTTTCACACAGCCCTGTGCTTTGTCTCCCCTTTGGAAAAGGTGAGTAAAAATATCAAATGATATCTCATTCTGCCAAGACCAAAGGAACAGTTCAAACATTCAAAAATATTAGGCAGTGGCTTTACTTACGGTAGGAAGGGAATGTGATTAGCAGTGGGCAGGGGAGGCGCGGGGAACCAAACCCGAATCCAAACCTGTTCTCATTCTCTGTTTCAATTTGTGCTTAGGTCTGGACTATGTAAAACAACAAGCAAAAATTACTGGACGGAAAACACAGAATTATTTTGCTTCTCATCACATTCTCTTCTCAAGTGACAGATACTGAGATTCAAGAGGAGCCTGGGAAGCTATTGGCCTGTTCATTACCACTGAAAGCAGAGGTGCCCAGACTGATCCACTTGGACTAAACCATTGCCTTCCACAGGATGCAGTCTTTCAATGGATGGTTCTAAATGTGTCTGGGACAGCAACTCACGCTGCTGTGGCCTCTCTGTACCTCCTCAAAAGACAAGGATTTCAGACTGTACAGCTGTCAGCTTACAACATCTCCCCAGACCGTAACTCACTCAAACAAGAAAACAGACACACGATGTGTCTGTTACTGATCTTTTCCTTCAAATTTCTGTGCTATTTCTGAAATGGAACAAGGCTGGAACTTTCCTTTGACTGAGATAAACCAAATGTCACCTCATACCAGAGAGACTTCTGTGTCCCTGGTCACCGGAAATACAAAGTAGGAATCAAAGGTACTGCTTTTGTCTGAAAAATCATTATCACCTTTAAAATTTAATTCTCTTAAATCACTAGAGATTACTCTGGAAGAATGCAGAAGGGAAGTCAGAGATGACAATTCTCCATTCTCTCCAGAGATTATGTGCCCCTACAGATTTTGTTTCCTGTACAGTACTTAACTCCTTGATGCCTTTTCTCTCGTGATCTCTTTTTCGGGAGAAACTTCTTCAAATTTAAAAATCAGAACATGAGCCAAGTAAATAAAAATAAATAAATAAAGTTCAATGCCTATAAAAAGTACACAGACTAACCTGCTTAATTATTAACAAGTAAACACAACAAATTTTGAATTATTTACTTAATCTTTTTCAGCTACAAACCTCAGACTTTTAGAGCATGAAATACATGCTTTATTTTAGGACACAAACCAGGTATTTTATAAGGCTGTGGACTTTTTTTTGAAGGTGGAGATGTTTTGAAGAATACACATTTCTTATTAACCCCCAAATACCTTCCTCTCACCAAACCATGCTGGAATTTTAAATACAGAAATAAGAGTTCTAGTATAAAGACCCTGTATTCACATGTTTGCCAGTGAATAGGATGGCTGTTTCTGAATTGCAGTTGAGCAAAAATAAGATTCCTGTGAGGCATATGCACCTTCCCCAGCTTTTGTGCATCTGCTAGGAAGATGCTAGATTCAGACAGAGAACCTGGTTGAAGTTCCTGACAGAAATTCTACAACAAAGGATAAAATAGCCCCAGTACTATCACATTTTCTTTATTGAATAAAGATACCCTGCTGAAGCAAACCTTATCTGTGCCACCAACAAAAAAAAGGTCATCACCACTGGTCCCTGAGGCTCTGACAAGATGCTGTTCTAGGCTGGACCTCCAGCTGGGCCCATCTTTACGTTCTCCCTTCTGACACATTGTTCTGCCTAATGCCGTGCTGATGTGACACAGCCTTCCCAGGTGATATGCTGCAAATGAGGGAAGTTCAAAGTTCCTTGCTGGATAAAACAAGTGACATTTCTTTACCTGCTGAAGTTAGCACAGACCCTTTGAAGTCCCCAGCATTCAGCAGCGTAAAACAACGCCATCTCCTCCTCAGTAACCTCAGGCCATCATACAGTCACAACTTCTCGTCTGAATGGAAATACCATCATCATCACCACAGCAGAAATGCGGTTGTGAATCTCAGAACTTTTCTTAACTAGTATTTAATAGAAATTATTCTGTAATATTGCTTATGAAGCCCTGGGTTAATGAAGACATATCATGAAATCACAGGATGTGCTGAGTTGGAAGGGACACACAAGGAACATCAAAGTCCAACTCCTGGCCCTGCACCGGACACCCCAAGAGTCACACCATGTGCCTGAGAGTGTTGTCCAAAATCTTCTTGAACTCTGTCAGGCTTGGTGCTGTGACCACTTCCCTGGGTAGCCTGTTCCAGTGCCAATTCACATACTAATATTCCCTCAGCCTTGATACAAACATATACAATGTGAAATCTGATAACATTTATTAATCTACTCTTAATTGCTATAATGCTCAAACATAGGGGCTTTTTCCCCCTAGTTTTAGATCTTAACAATTTTGTCAATATTTATGTACTGTACTTTTTTCTTTGCCTACCAAAGCGTTGCAAAGGTGCAATTCAGGAGATGAGACAGTTAATCACAGAGTTGGCTTAGTCTCTAATTTAGGTGGCCTACTTATGTTAGCAACATTTTATTAGCACATTATGCTGTATATTTAATATTTAGTACACTGTGTGAGAATGGTTTACTGTGTACTGTTCACATAAATGACTTACAAATTCTGTTTGACACATAGAGTGTATAAGTAGTACATGTATTTCTGAGTATACCTAATGCTACAGAAAATAAGGATAAGCAGAAGACAAGTAGAGAAAACACTAAAATGTATCTTGGATGGACTTAAAGATTAGCTTAAAAACACTTCAGTAGACAAAAGATGCAGCATTAGGGATATATGCACAATGCCTATCCCTTCTTTAACTTTTGATTTCAAACCTTCCTCTGGAAGCCTCAGCTGAAGGGAAAGGACTTTCATTCAAAATTGCTGAAGTCTCACAATGGAAACAATTGCAACAAAACATACAGCAAATCCTCCCAAAACCTTTTGTATTTTACTGGACAGAAGACAAAGTAGGATCTTTCTTTGAGTTTAGAAGTGCTTTCAGGACATTTTTCAAGAGGCAGATAAGTTAGCTATGTCCTCATGAATTATGCAGCCTTTTCAGTGTGTACTTACACAATGCTAGCTGGAAGCCCCTGGGAAGGATGCCCAGTGCATATGAGCAGCAGGTGGTACCCAAGGAGAATCGCTCAGCCAAAGCAGATCCAAGTTTTTCTGGGAGAGCTGGAAAGCAGCTCTGAGCAGGGATCCCAGTAATCTGGCTATAGCTATAGCTGTTTTGGTTATATTGGCATTCAGAAATTACCACTGGAAAGGAGATTTTGACTTTAGTCCTTAGTTAGGAGGAAAAGTATACTGGTTTTCATGCTCCTTCTATTTACAAAGTGAATTAAAGCTACACTAGCAGGCACCTTTAGGGGTCAGAAAGGGGAAAATCACAGAATCCTTTAGCCTGACATGAATCAGCCCTATATCAAAATACCCATAAGCAGTTCTGGTGCAATTCTTACACTTGCTTTTGATCTCTAACTAGTGAAACATTCACATTTATCAGAAATACGTTCTTCTGGTATCAATGGACAGGTGAATGTAACAGAGTGAAGGAAGGATGATAACCTCCCAAGACAAGTGCTCTCCAGTTGGCTCTGAAGCTCACGATACCCCAGTTAAGAAACAAAAGGTCATTGAAAGGCAAGAAGACTTGTTTGTTATCACTTTTAGCTTTTTGTATTTCTTCTGCTGTGTAATTTGTCAATATATCTATCAATCCCTTTGTAATAAGGTTGCTACGACACATGCTAAGACTTCAGTAAATACCAAATTTATTTTCTGAAAAAATAGATGATCACAGAAAACGCTTTTTTTTCTTCTGCTGGTGAAGTATTTTCAGTATTATTACAAGGGACTCTTACTGTTTATTACAGTCCCTGACAAAATATCAGTTCCAAAGCTTTTCCCACTGTCATCAGTTGATGTTTGTCAAGTGACATTCAAAACATTTTTGTTTTTAAAAACAAAATCAAAACAAAATTTAGCCTATTTTCCATTCTTTTTATTCTTGTAGTTTACTGAATTTTCAATATTACTCCAATACATATATAAGACTTACATGGCATACCTAAAATGCCTCACAATAGAAAAATTTAGTTCACATTTCCTCCAGGAAAAAAACCACCAAACAAAACAATCTACAAAACCTCTTAGAAAATGTATCTTTCCCCAGTTATATTCAGTGGGGAACATTAAAAATTCAATATTTGCCACTTTGCAATGATTTCTGGACACAAAACAGTTCCTTCATGCTGCAATAGGTTTGTCTAGTCTAAACATAAAGGGAATTAGAACAAAAATACACACTTGAAAGAGCACTAAGCATGACACCCAGAAAACATCTTCGATCCTGACATCGCTCTTCCCCTTATTTTTTTCCAGTCATTCCTATCATTCATTAAAGATACAGTATTTATTTTTTATAAAGATTAATGCATAAAAACCAGTACATAGAAACCAAGTAACAAGAATGGGTCTAATTAAAAATTAATAATATTACAAAAATAACTATTATATTAATCAATATGAAGACTGAGATGTTCAGATCAGTAGCACATTTTTAGTTCTAACATTCATTCTGCTTTAAGGACATGAGGACAGTAGATTTAGTAAAAGCCTTAGCTGAGATAACATCAATATATAGTATTTGGATTAAAACCATGTTGGGAGCTATATTGCAAACTAGCAGATTATCTCCATTAAAAGAATGCATCATATCTTATAGGACAAATATAAAGTTTGTACGGATTAGGATCTGAAAAAACAATCCAAAAGGGTCTCCTCTTTTATCTGAATATTCACCAGCAAAACTGAAGGGACAGTTGTGGATCAAACATATGCTTTAATCTTTTCAAAATCAATACGATTCAAGGACAAATTTAACTCACTGCTTATTACACAGCAGAGCTTTTAAATTAAGAAAGCTTTAGTACAAATACTTCCCATAGTAAAATCTGTTTCTTGAAGTGATACCCCTCAAAACATGTGATCCACTTGATATTATTTTAATAGAACCTACATATATAACTTCTATCTATATTTTTCTTAAATATGCACTGTTCTTTCATTTAATCCAGGTCAATGGATTGTGTAGGGTTTTGTCCTGTTATATTAAAGGAAACTAACCAAAGTTTCTCAAACATGTCATATAATACGAAACTATGTTTTCTGATAATAAATGATTTATATTGCAGTAGAGTTTTGAGATCACAGTGAGATTGATGTTTTAGGCACTGCAGTGACACAGACCAGAAGACAGTCGTCACTAGAAAAAAACTTTTCAGACAAGCCAGCCAAAGGGTGAAAGAGCAGGAACTAGTTTTTCAGATGAGTTGAGGCACACAGGTTGGAGTTATTCAGGAAATCTGTGACAGAGCACAGTGTTGAACTTTTATCTCAAGTTACACTCCACTGCTTTAACAACAAAAGCCTTCCTTCCTCTCTATTAATTACATAAAGCAAAAAATCCCAGTATTACATCTACCCCATTAACTGAGCAATTCCAAACATCATGCTACTTCACATTTGCATAAATCCAGCAACAAGAATCTCAAAGCACTTTAAAGCAAAGCCAAATAGAACTAGGTTATCCTCAATTTGCAAGTAGTGAAATAAAAACAGAGGCATTAAGGGTAAAGTCATCTCATCTAACTTTGGCCATCTAAAAGTCACTGTTCCCTAGGCTGCTCCCTTCACCACTGGAACAAGGTGAGCATCTTGAGTGGGCAGTTCTGTCCCTTCTCAGATACCTGGCTAAGTATAGACCAAAGAAGTGTCACTCTTTCTTCTGCCTATTCCTTCCATCTTGCCTAGATGCTGAGACTAAATGCCTCATGTTTAGATGAGTGAGCTATAAATCCCAATTCCATCACAAAGTACGCCTATTCCCAATTCTCTTCCCTCTTTCCTATGAGGCAAAAAAACAGTGATGGGCGAAGGTCTGTATGTGTTGACTAGTGAGCACACACACGTGGGAAGTCAGGCGCACACTGCCAGACCTGTGAGTGTATTGATAAATTACACAAACAGAACTCAATGCTTCTTGGTGCCCAGGTATTCAGACATTTCCAGAGGTACTGGCAACCAACCAAATGGCCGCAAGTCTTTAGGCCTAGCTGAGATTTGTGCTGCTCTAAGCCCAGAAGGAATATACATGATGCTGTCACAATATAAATAATGCTAATAGATAAAACTCACATCAAAATGAATTTTTTTTTTTTTTACAAGAAAGGTGATAAAAGTCTGCTATCAGATTTTGATCACAAGTCCTACTATTCAGAAAAGGAAATAACTCTCAATCTCAGTGAAAATGAATCTGTCTGTGGCTGAAATAACTTTTAAAAACCAGAAATGACAGTTTTCTCTGTCAACTCAAAGATCAGATTTAGGGATCCAAAAATGTTTGACTTTTCCACTGCAGATCGGCACGCATCAGAAAAATCTGGCACTATACTGCATGATAGGACCTTGAAGCTCTGAAGTAACTGTGAAGTGGCAGTTCAAATAGCTCTCCCAAAATGAAAACTGGTAAATACAAAATTAGAGTGATGCCTCCTCCAACATTAAAACAGACACTGGGAATGAAAAATTCGTTGTCTTCCCTCTCCCACAAAAGAATGACTTTGACTAACAGCTTCCATTCTATGCATAGAAAGTTAAGTAATGTATTTCAGTGATTTTGCCAAATAAAGCCTGGGAAGGAGTTCTCTAAAGAAATCACAGGACACCAATGGAGTTGCATGAAAAAATACCAGCACTTTCACTGAATCACTTGCAAAGTTCTAAAGGGAACGAGAATCAGACTTTGCAAATTCAAGCTTCTTTTCTTTCTTCAGTTGCTGGCCAAAAGCACCCAATCAGGTCCATGGAAAAGCACTGAAGTCTTGCTTTTAAACAAAGCACTGCTGTGTGGCAAACGGGCCTGAATCCCACAGGCTGATCCCGCACGGAGCCGTTCCCAGTGAGTCCGTGCTAGGAACTCCAGTACCTCGCTCCTGCCTCCCTGCCTCGGCAGGTCCCTCTGTTTAAAACGGCAGCAACGTGCTAACAGCAATGGTTATCTCTTATCAGCAGAGAAGAATCGGCATTGAATGCAGCAGCTAAAGACCAACTCTCTCTGTTTCACGGCTGAGGGGAGAGAGGCAGAGGATGCAAAGGAGCTGGGCTCCGACCGCAGATCCCGCCACTGGGAAGCACCCGATCAGCTCATTTGTCAAAGCGCAGAAGGATCTTCCAGGGCAAGAGTAGTGGAACGGCCTTTCCTAGGAATAAATTTGCATCACAGACCTTACCAATTTCTTCCTCACATGCAAAATTTGTTTATTTAACCTGCCCACTGCAAACAGAGCTGTGCTCAACAAAAAGTACCTATCGAAAAACCACAGTGTCTTTGAGCCTTTCTCCAGGCAACAGGATGAGAAAACAAATGGAAAAGCTCTCACTGATGATATGATGAGTATATCCATATACTGATAATGCTGACACTAGTCATTCCTTCTGCAGGTACTACCCTGTCAATAACACTTTTGGACAATTTTCTTAAGGCCGTGAAAGTAATCTTAATACTTTGCAGAGTAATATCTTCACATCCATCTACTATGGTTAACTTTCCAAGCCAACATTATGCATAGGAATTAGACTGATTGTTAATGTTTATTTTTAAGGGGAGGAAGAAGAATATCTTAACTCTGAACTTCCCACTTTTGTTAATGATTAAAAAGTTAATTAAATATTAACTTCATTAAATTAATAATTCATATGACACACCTAAAATTTACCTACAACACATACTAGCCAAATCAGTTTGTTGTTTTCGGGGCAGGTGGATGGAGTGGGTGAAGTACCCAGAAAAACAAAACAGTTTCCAATAGAACTATATAGAACATCTTCTATTTCTTTGAGAATAATATTTATTATTTAGTGTGGAGCAAATATGTTCAGAGGCTTAATGGTCTCTTTCAAATGACAGAGGTATTTTTTTACCTCTTTTCGTTTAGTACAACATGCCTCTGATATACCAAAATAGCTTTTATTTAAAAGGCTATATATAATAGGTAATTTTTAAAAAAGGAATTACAATATGTACCAGCAAAAATTGCTTGGCTGTTTACTTACTGATTCTTTACAGAGGCCAATTATTTTGCCAATGGGCAAGATGAAATCCATTACAAAAAATAAATGGGACTTATACTTTAAATCCCATTCATAGCAGAGAGTTATTTTGTTTTTAGGTTTGGTCACCTAAAAAAAAATGGGACATTAAATTGAAGGGAGTAATAACTGGCGCTCCAAACACCTTCCACCATAAATCTCACTGGCAGGATTCCTACTTTACAAGAGAGCAAAAGCTATCAGAAAAACAAGTCGGGGTGAGATAAGGAACAGAAGAAAATAAAAGGCTTCCTAACTTCCAGTCTTCTGTGAGAAATGATTAAATTTCTGTTTCTAACCCAGAGACATTACATCATCTCATTTTTTTAAAGGAAAAAAAATCCTGTCTTTTTAACATCTCTCTTGTATAACCACCTTTGCAACCATATCTGTGCAATCCACTACCATGACTAAAATAATCCATCAAATATAGGTATCACGGCCATTCAAATCAGAATGTGAGCGCAAAATTTCAGTCCTTACAACACTGTTTACCTGTGTGAACCCCCTTAAAGCCTTGGGTATGTCTGTTCAGCAGAGTCCCTCCAATGCCCACAATCAAACAAGCCTCCCTGTGACACGACAGGCAGCACTTTCCAGTTACGTAAAGTCCCGCCCATTAGAAAAAGTCACGAGTTAACAGCAGGATGCTGTAGAGAAAAAGCTAAACTTATGAACATGTTCAGATTGCTATTGCCCAAAAATCTGAGTAATGTTCCAGATATGTTATGTTAATCTGTTACACAAGATTGTCTGTAATGTGAATATTTTTTTTAAGAGTACTTGAGGGTGGTGTTGGGGGTTGGATGAAGGCATGTGGCCAAAGTTTTTATGGAATCGAAGAGGATTATTTTAATTATTATTGGACTATTAACCCTCTGCATGGTCCTATTTAACCAGTGTCATTGTGTTTACGACTCATATGATCTATAACCATTGTACTTGAAATTACTGTTGATCACTGAGCATTTCGGAATAAAACCAGATATGATTAGATATGTAAAGCTCATTTGAATGCAGTTTTATGCATAGAATGGATTTCTATCCACTAAAAAACAGCCCTTAATAATAAGATATCAAGGAAAACACAGTGAGAAATGACATTTTCTGAATGTGATCTGTGTATTCTAGATACACCTCATAATGAACGTGACCAAATACTAAACACGAACTGAAGAACAAACCCTTTGTGTTGATGCAAAATTTGAGTGGCAGGAAAAAAACATTACAGAAGATAAGGGTTTTCATTCACAATGCAATGTAAATTAAAAAACCATGGATACAAAAGAGTAGAAACAAGAAAGGTAATATAACAAACTTACATTTCACCCTTCATCTTTACAAGGATCAAAAGAGGGGCATACATCTTCATTCTAGTTGAATGGCCACTATAATAATAAATTACAATAGCTCATACAAGAAATAAAATATGAAAGACTCGGTTATGTTTTAAATTGAAGGAAAGCAAACCATAACAAAAAAAAAAGAAACAAAACAAACTGTAAAATCTATGGGATTTCTTTTTTTTTTTTTAATGAGGGGCAAAATATACATTCAAGTAATGTATATCTGTATTTATGCAATCACTTTGCTGTTGACTTCACTGGGAACAACATGAAGCTCCGAGACTTCTCTTACCAAGCCTATTTTCACTCTAAATAGGTCTTGACAGTGTTGTTGCTGCAATGCCAAAAAAAAAAAAAAAAATTAGGCCAAATTTTATGTGGTCATGCTAGTGTGGTGGAAAAGCTTTTGTGAGGATTTGATGCTGTAACTGCATTTGTACATCTGGCCCCCCACAGACCTTTGAAGACTCAGACATTCATAGATACTTACAGGGATTATTAAATGGCCTGTTAGTAAAAAGAGGTGGATTCAGGACATTGACACATTTGAAATTGGTATCTGCAACTGGACTCTGACATTTCATTTGAATACTTAAAGCATTAATGTTATTGTATCCTGAGGACCTATATTAACAAGTTTGACGTAACAGATGGAAGCTTTTTCAGAAAAATGTAAACAGCTGATCTGAGAGCCAGCACTTTCTATAGACAGAACATACAGTGAAATATAGCACTCTACTGTTTATTCAAAACACATCATGGCATTGTAAGTAGACCACTTTATGCTGTGGAGAAATACAGTTAAATGTAAAAGGAATCAAGAATAGAACATCCTCCCACAAATTCTCTGCTTCTGACTTATCAAAAAAAAAACCAAAACCAAGAAAATTATTGCCTTATCATAAGCCAGAGCAGATAATTTGAACCAAACCTCACTGAATCTTCTTGCAGGCCTTATCGGTCATTCTCTACATCATCACATTTCTGAATTTTGCTAATTTAAATATTATGCTCATTTTAATTTTACCTATTACACTAGACCTACTGATAGTCTTTAATATGAGTAACTTTCTTAACATACACTTGCAAAACTGATCCTCAGAAAAACCAAACTACTTCATAAATAAGAGAAGCACAAAAAAGCAGGGTTTTTTGTGGAAATGGGATTTTAACTATTCTTCTTGGATTACCCTCTTTGGTTTTTAAGCTGCATGATTGTTCTTGTACATCTCTTTTAAGGGCATATTAATAATATAAATGATTACAAATACAGGACCATCTAGTTTCTGCATTTTTCACATTGTGTATTTGCTTTTGCACAGCAGAAATTTTTAACAATGGCCACATCTGACTCCTGTTCCTTCTCACATGATTTCTGTGATGCTCTAATAAAAGACACTGAAAGTTCAGTGCTCTGGAATGATAACTCCAGTTACCATAATGTTTACCAGAGGAAACTACCTATTGGACAACCCTGCCCAGAATCCTTAGTCAGAAGTGGGATGAATTTCAGTTTGTGGAGAGAAAGAGCCAGCCTAGGACATCATTAGCAGCAGTGCCTGAAAGCTGTTCTCTGTTAGAAAGGATGAAAGATGGAAAACTGCAGGTCCTACATGAATGAAATATGCAACAGATTCCCAGACCTGTATCTGAACATGGCTTTGGGGTTTTTTCCCTTGGAAAAACAGGGAAATCAAATTGTTTAAGGCAGCATTCCAAAGTAAGTGATACGATTATCTTAATAACTTGGTTAAATAAGTAAAAAACAAGAAAAAAAGATCTATGTTCACAACAGGCAGTGAAAGCAGCGCAGAGCTGCAGGATGGGAATGGCTCAGAAGTAGCACTAAGGCTCTGTGGTCAGAGTCCAACCTGCATACCCTTTTATTCAGATGCTCTGCTCTTTCTGTGAGTCCATAACACGCTTTTATAATATAGCTAGCATGCATCAGAGAAGAAATATCCACATTTATTAGGTTTATGACAGTGTAAACACCACTAGAAGCGGTTCTGGTATGACAACCCTCATTTTGCACTTCTCCATTTCTAACTTCCTTTGTCAATGCTCACTCTCATCCACTTAGCACTTCCATTTATTGTCTCAAGGCCAGATTTTCAGTACTTTGTGTTCATCTCCAGCTCTCTCTCTGCAGCTTTGTATGACAACCAAACTGACTCCCCTGCTGTCATTTGGGATACTTCAACTGGGCAAAATCTACATTCGGTTACTTTAAATATTTCTTGAGTATCTATTCACTTTGTGGTTTAGTGATCTCCAGACTTTAGTTTACATTCTTTAAAATTTGATTTTTTCCCCAAGTCCAGTATTTTTACAGTATAACCTTTATATAAAACAAATGTTCCAGTACATGCAGAAGATTAAAGGAATAAAGGAGGCACTTAGCTGTCCTTATATTTTACATGTGTTTAATGTTAGCTTGGAGAAATGTACCTATTTTCATTTTGAACCTAATCTACAAGCTATGTTGGATGATTGTGCAAAGAGTCAGCATGAGAGTTGCTTAAAGAAATAAATGCAACCAGGAATAAGCACAGGATGTTCAGTGGTAAAATCCACTGGATAACGTTTGCTTACTCTCTTGGTACTTTTGACTTTATTTATCATATCCAGAGGATTAGAATCCAGAGGCAATCAGGCTGGTGGTTTTTGTCTGGCCTCTTACACACAGAAAGCAGCTAGACATTTCCGATCTGGGTTCAGCTACCCAACCCTTCTTCTAGTCTTGGGAATGGAAATGAAAGCAGGCTGTTTCAATTAGCCTGGCTATAGAGATGATCTGGAGCTGTGAATTAATTGATTTGAAGACCAAGAGGGACAGCTCCTGCATAATAGAGGCCATGGAATTTCACTCCGTAATTACAGTTAAGTTCAGCTCCAAATCCAATAGAAATCAAAGGTGACCATATAAGGCCCATCTCTAATCAAAAGTGGCGTTTTTCCCTAACCACTAAGTGTAAAATATTCCATGTTTCTTTCTATTTCAAAAAGCCATTTGGGTCTAAAGTGAACCTGTGTGAAAGACCTTTATTCCTACATGGACAGGAACAAATTTTCCACTGCTGCATGAAAAGACTAGAACAATGAAAGTATTGGGAAGGGAAGTGGCAGGGGAGGGGGAGGAGGAAAGCTCTGCCTTTTTGGCCATACTCACAGAACTTTAGTTAGGGTAGGTGGAGTCCTGCTGGGTCTAACCAACTGTTCAGATCTCCTGTAACATTTTACTGGCCCCCAGCTTTACACAGTACATCTTGGGACATGTAGAAAAAGCTCATATATACATATATTTTAAAAAGACACAAAACTCTACAGCGCTTATCTAAAGCAGATCAATTGCCTTTGCAATATTCTCAAAACAAAATGTTCCACCAGCAGAACTAATAAGAAGAGCCAAAAAATGGAAAACACTTGCAACCAATTTATTGCAGTCACCCATAAACTATTACTAGAACATTATGTATTGGGGTTCAAGCCAGAAAGCTATTAAAGCGGACTGCACTAGAGTCTTTCCACTATGCTACTGAAGCATTAACAAGTCTTTAGAGATTTGTGTTTATGTTGAAAGAATAATCTTATAATCAAATTTTCACACACACAAAAAATGCAGCTCTTTCTAGAATTACTGTGTGCCTTTGCTCTCTCCCCCACATTGGCTGGTGTCTCCACAAACACCATCATTTTCTATGTTTCTGTCTGGCCCAAACCCTTTGTGTTCCAAGCTGGACAAATTTCAAGATAAATGGTGCTAATTGACAGTGTTAATGGGTGCAGGATGTACCACATCCTTTCCCCCTGTTGTCTCTAAGTGTCTTTCACACTCCTTACAGCCATTCTTTGCACAAGATGAAAAAGAGTTAAAAGACAACGCTTTTACTTAGACACACAAATAATAAACATCCAGTGATATTCTGTGGGGTTGTGTTCCCATCCCTGTTATAGGAAAGCCTCTAATAAATCAGAAACCTCCTTTCCCATTTCAGAGACAGCACAATACACAGCAAGATGATTATTACTTATCAATGATTTACTGTTTTTACCTCAAGAATTGATGTTTTCCTCTAAAAAGGTGTTTGCTTTCTTTTCAGGCACTTTCCTCTGATAGTACCCAGGTGCAAACCATATAACAGAGTAGGCCAGGTGGAATTAAGGCAGCTCCTATACCCCTGGAAACTCCTTAAAACAGTACAACTTGAGTTTAAATGTACTAGACCATCACTCCAGATAAGACTTAAGAGTCTACTTGAATTAAGTAAGAAAAAGACCAAAAATTCCAAGAAAGGAAACCAGGTCCCTTGTATGAATTTATTCATATTATCCTAAGCAGCTAGTTTAGTTAAGAGCTGAGAACTGTGGTATTTATTGCTATCATCATCACCACCACAGTCACCAGATATCCACTTCAACTAATATTCCCTCTTGGAGTCCTAAAGAGTGCAGGCCTGACAAACAGTGTTATGTTATGACAGGTTTATGATAACAGAACACCTTTTCTGATTTGCCTCTTCAATTCCTGGAATATCCTTAAGGTTTGAGAGATGACTGGTAAAGCACTCCTGGCTCCCAGCTGGCCCATAGGCTGTTCTCACTGGGCAGGAAAAGTTAAATTTCCTTGCAAACAGGGAGAATCCTTGGGAATAGGATACCATGGTAATGGCTGTAAATACTAATTTTGCTGTTTTCTGAACTTGGTGGCTAAATGTCCTTAAATTGGATCAGACAGTACTGATATACTTGACAGCAAATAGCCTAATCTGAAAATAACACTAAGAGCTTGCAGCTGTCTCTGGTGTCAATGGAAATTGTAGAAACTTAGTATCATTCCTTGACTTGGGCCTTTAGAATAAACAAAATTGCAGGTCAAATGTATCCCTTAAGTAACTTCACTTGATCCCACGTGGTTTTTACCTCTTGATTAACGACTGTGGGATATATTGCTTGCTCAGGCAGCACATTCACGTGTGAAGCTTTTTTACTTGCTCGTGTAATTAGTTACATTTCAATCAAACTTACAACAAAAATAATAAGAAATCATTTCTATCTGCAGTAATACACAGGACGCCAGAGAGTGATTTTGTAGTAGATAACCAGGCCACATCTCCAACTAAATCTCTCTCTAGAGTTTTGCCTCTTTGCAGCAGGACTGGGGCTCTGCTGCCATCATTCAGCTCAAGAGGTCCTTTTTGTTTCTTCGAAGAAAACAGTCATGTGCTAGCACAACGTGTCAGAGAGCCGTTTTAGGTGAAACTCTTAGCATAAATGCTTAAAAACTCTCTCTGTGCCAGGAAGGGGAATGAAAATACTTAATCACAAAAATCAACACCCCAGAAAGGCTTGGAAAGCAATCAGGTCTCCAGAGGAGATTTCCTCCAGGACCTTTGCAGCAGCTGAGTTATTGCACCTTCTGCTCCAGCCCCATTAGTCCACGCTTGCAAAAAGTTGTCCACTGCTTCACCGAAGGGTTTACATTACGACAGGAGTCTGGTGCCCAGGAGAAATGTCCTAGATGTTTTCTGTGCTTAAAAGGCAAGATGTGCCTAATATGATTTTTCTGTAAAGAGCAAGTGAAGTATGGTATTAATAAAAAATAAACTATGTTAACTTATGTTAAATCGTCCTCTCTTCTCCAAAAATATACAGCTGAAAAAACCCTACCCCAGCAGTACTAATGCACAAGCAAGTCCTCTCCATCTGCCAACAAGTGACAGAGACAAAGAGGCCTGATTTTAATTCATGAAATATTCCTGCTAAGAGCAAAGTTATTGAGACATCTGTTAAAAGCCTGACCTGTTATAATGGGAGGATATCTAAAATGACTGAAATTTCTATTTAAATTAATGCTACAGTATTTTATTGGGCATTTTAAAGAGGTATTGGTATTAACAAAAACATTATATAAATTAGAAACAGGCCTACAATAATCCTCCAGATAAAATCTGGTCCTGCCTTCTAATACTATGGTATGAGCTTTTATTTGTGCGTGCACTATGTGTGTATATAACAATATAGCAAATATGAAAAAAAAATATTAAAATCTTAAGAGCCACGGCAGCCCACTTTAAAGTTTGGCAGGGAACAGTTGGCAGACATTAGAAAAAAGAAAAGAAAAAAGAAAAAAAAAAGTAAATATGTTTCATGGCCTGTATATAATTGAACATTCTTCAAATTCCTGTAATGGAAATGTCAGTAGCATGGAAATCCTTGAAATGTGGACACAAACAGATAAATGTGACTGGAGCCAAACACCTCCACCCAGAACTAACAGCAAACCTTCAGACAAAGAAAATCTATGTAATAATAAACTACCTACTCAGTAACAGTAACTAAACTAAGGTTTTGTCTTTGGGGTAGTGGTGAAGTGAGCAGAGGTGGGAGATAGGGGAGGAAAGCTGCCCAAAGGACTGTGCTGCGGAGGCAAAGCACACACAGGATCCCTCCATCAGCACTCAGAGAAAGGGAGCTGAGCACCAGGAGGGGCCCCTGACACTGCCTACAGGGCTGGGAACTGGCTCATGATGAACACAACAGCTCTTGGGCTGTTAGATTCAACAAAACAGGACCATGACAGGCTTCCTTCTCTTTGTGTTAGGTGATGTGAGAGAGGATGCATCACACACAGGGTGAGCACCTCAGTCTCGGAGGCTGAACCAGGAGCTCTTTGCTGAATGCTCTTCTTGCTGCTGGCTCACTCCCAAAGGCCAGCGTTAGAAGGGGGAGGCCAGATTTTCCCAGGCCACAGAGATATGAGCAAGAATGAGGGGCACAGGTCCCAGGTCTTCATTACAATTCCAAAGAAAACACTCAGAAGAGCATCTCAATCCCAAGCAAAAGTGAACACGCAGCAGCCTTTCTTCTCTTTCTCACCCATATCCTGGTTTCCTCACAAGATGCTCCATGCCCACAAAGGTGGATATTGTAGGGCTTTCTCCAGTTCTGCCCTTGCTATAGACATCTTGTGGATTGATGAAATACTGAAGGGTATCCAAAAAGTATGCATATAACCCCATATAACTGATGAACGAATCTTCAAAAAGCTGGTAAAAGGCTTTGAATCACATTGCAGGATAAAACACAGCTCAGAACGTTTACCAGTAGAGCACTTATATGCATTGTATATTTAATTCAAGGTTTCCTTTTTCTGAATCTAAAAAAACACTAGTAACAGATAAATATATTTTCATTAAAAATGCCACTTGATCTCCAAGAGAGAAAATGTGAAGGTGTAACTTTTTTAAAAAGTGTGGGTCAGCTAAGGTAAACCAAATACCTATGAATAAAATTCTAGGAGGTGCAGAAGATACAAAGTCTAATATATGCTCCTCCACTATTACAAGATATCGTGCATCCCACTGCAACATCCACATAAGTCATAGCATAAAGCCATTTGATGTACCACCCATGTGAAATCTATTCCTTTTTTATGAAATTAGCTAGAGAGGTCTTGTTTTAATGTTCCTTCTGAGATGCTCTAAGAATGTTCAGGGTTTTATGAGCATGTCTTTTCTTTTTCCTTCCATGATCAATATTTTACCACTTTCCTTATTGCTTTTTCCTTCTTCTACTGCTGTGTGAGCTATCAATGTACAATGTAAAATACATAAAACAAGGAGGCAAGCTGCCTCTACTGAAGGTCTACCACACATACAAACCACACAGATTGTTTTCTTCAGCACTCAGCTAAAAAAGCACGACACACAATTAACAACAGCAAGAGGAAAAAGTGATGATTTTAAGCTGCCAGTCTTCCCTTGGCAATGAAATATTCAGTCTTGATTTCACCACTCCCTAAACTCTAAATACTTCTCTGTGCAATTCTAGTAACTTCTTAGCTATATTTTTGAATGGATTATGAGCATACTTTAAAAAAGCAAATTATCAACAAACAGTGCCTAGACAGGTCATATGCTACTTTGGTAAGATCAAGGAATATTTTTGTATTATTTCATTCCTGTGTCTAAATTCATGCTCTTCTGGCACAGACAGTGGCTTCAAGAAAAAAATCTTAAAATCCCTGCTTAACTAGGATCAAATAAATGTCACTGAAGAAGCCTAACTGTGCCTTTGCTTGCAGTCATTATGAAAAGAAAATGGAGTAAGAGTCAGATCTGTTCAGAAGCATGTAAACGTCCATCATTACTCAGTAATACCTTCCATCCTTCCAGCCTCATTCAGGACCTTACTTGAAAAACCTTTCTCTAAGACCACCACTGCAAACAAACAAAAAGTACAGTCCTACTGTGTTCTTCAGGTAGGGCAGAAGGACAGTGGATGTATGCTACAGAAACAGAACTTCAGGTAGAATTCCCAATCAGAGAACTGCACTGGCACCTTCTCGGCCCAAGGAATGTCAACAAGCAGAATGGTACTTAAGAAGTGGATTATTAAAATCTTTGAAAACCTCTTGTAAAAAAAAAGTCTTTCACTTGGAAAAAAAAAAAAGAAATTTCTCTGCAAGTTTTTGTGCTTAATAGGGTTAAAAGTTACAGAACTGAAAGATGCTAGTGGGAGAAACCATTATCCAATTTTCAGTGCATGAGCACTTCAGAGCTTGTGTAATAAAAAGATTCACAGCTTGTCCATGAAGTCAGGAGGCCCCAGTCCTGTGAGCAGCTCTGTCTCCTCACATCCTGCACTCAGCTGAATTCACTGCAGTTCTCTATGGATTCCCTTCAAGAAATGTGTGTAAGCTCAAGGACTTAGTTATTTTCTCTCTCTTTTAGTAGGTCCTTCTAACTCAGTATTGGAGGAAACCAAAGTCCTTATTCACTACAATCTTGCTTTTTAAAGAACGTTGACTCTGCTCCTCATGGGCAGCATAGTAGGAGCTGTGATTCTCTATCTTGTTTTAAAATGCAGTCATTTTATGAAACTTTGTTTTCCTTTGATGTTGAAAGCATTGCCTCAGCACTTTCTAGACCAGAGCAGAATTCTTCCCTTGTTCCAAGAGACTTTGCTGTCTTACTTAGAAAGAGGACTTGTACATGGTTGGTCCCCATCTCGTGTAAAGTGACTTGATCATAAGGCAGCTGACTATTCTTGCGTTTTTGTGGGGGTTCCTTTCTTTTTTTTCTTTTTTTTTTTTTTTTTTTTAATGAGGAATGCTATAAAACCCAGGGATTCATTACTAAGATCTGGTAAAATACTGAAAAAACAACAACCAGAAAAACCCCAGTCAAACCAAGTTCAGTCTCCACTAATGCAATACTACCAAAAATAATAATTAAGTATCAGTTTCTCTGAGGTGATCACATTTTACTTGCACACAGTTGTTTGCAAGCCCTTTTCCTGGCTACCAACCTTCACTGGAAAGTTATGAAAACCTTAAGGTAAGTTAGTATAAGTTTCTTTAAAACAGGAAAGGGACTTTAACAGGAGATAGGGGTCCAAACAGAGCTTCAGGTGGCCCAGGAGACCGCAGGCTTGGCCCAGCTTTCTTCAACACACTTGCAAACACAGGGAAATTGAAGCAGGGGGAACATGACAAGAGCAGTTGGGGGATCAGCTGCCATAAAAAATCATCACCAGAACTTTTAGCATCTCAGAAGTACCACAAAGGTTTATACTGGGCCCAGTGCTACTAAAACTAACTCAGAAGTTCTCACTTCTGCAATGAAAGCTGGAATGAGGCCTCAGTTCCAAACTCAGAAAGTACAGAGCCAACCCTTCACCAACTCACGATGACTGCACAAGCAAATTTCCACCAGATCTAATTCTTTCACTGAACATTCATTTCAGAGGGATAGAGCAGAACAAATCTGAGATCAACTTTTCTGATTTAGTCTTTAAACAATACAATTGAAATCTCAATTCCTTTTTGGCTTCATGAAAATAAAAGCGTTGGGATGCAAAGGGAAGGTGGAGAAAATCAAGCACTTAGGCTTTACATTCCTATTTTGTCTCACACCTTGAAGGATAATGACAATGCGGGGAGCAGGGGCCTCCAGTAAACTGCATCCTGCTGCGACTTTTGCATTCACAGCTGGCAAAATCTTTCTGATTTCCAGTATTTTTATTTCATAAAAGATAGCAAGAAGATAAGTTTCAGTTTCCCCTCTCCTTTCACAGACATAAGGTGCTTCCAAGAACAATGCCTTACCGTATCCCGAACTTGCCCTCTAGGTGTCACCTGGGCAGGAAATTGCTGTTCTCAATCTTGGTCTGTTCCTTTTTACAGTAAGTTCATGGTGTATTTTCACTCAAGAAGGTGTATGCTTGAAAGGGATTCTGTAAAGGTACCAAACAGACCTCTGAAGTTCAAATCTTTGTAGAGATTAGAACTTTTCTGAAGTTCCACAACACAAACAGGTTCTGTTTTAACGTATAAACACAGAAACCTCACTTCAAAGCAGACGAGACTTAAGATGTTTTTTTCTTCCCCAGGAGTGAGAGGACTGTATAAAAGATTTCCTAAGTGGCTGTGATAGATCTCTCCACAATGGCTTGGCACATGTTGTATGTACTAATAGTTTGTCATAAAAGCATGATCAATGCTCCCGAGCACCAGCCAGAGGCTGCAGAGCATCAGGTTCACCCAGAGGCTCTGAACAAATGCTGTGGCAAGTGGCAACCTCACCACACTTCAATTCATCATCTAAGAAATGAAAATAACATCTCTGCCTCTCCGTCAGCATTGCACAACCAACCATGTTAAAGTTCTGTTAGTAATTAAGAGGGTAAGAGGGGTATCACTCCCCGTTACTGAAGACCGAACAATTATTTGTTTTCAGCCTAGCTGGTAGGGCTTTCCATGCTGAAAGCCAAGGGTGGTTTAGGATTAAATTTATGGTGTATTGGACAAAAGTTACAGGATACATGCACAGAAGCTACTTTTCTCATCTGTGCCTCTCCCTCACTTCTAGAGAACTGCAGCGAAGGGAGTACTATAGTTTCAGTGCCACAAAAGCTGTGAGACCTTTGAATATTATGCTAGTCATAAAATAGGCATTTAAATGGTTTCTGAAACTAGTAGATGCTTTTAGGGAATGGAATGCGAAGAGAAAACAAAGGATGCTGGAAGGCAGTATGGAGAAAAACAGATTGAAAAGATTTAACCTGAAAAATTTCTTAATTTATTTTCTTATTTTCATTTTGAGCTCTAATATTCAACCAAAACCTTCCAGAAGTTTCAAATAGTATTTTAAGACTCCTGGACTACAGTTTGTCAGCCTAAATTCAAAGCTTTTGTCCTTTCTACTTGTTTTCCAACACCATTACTATCCCATATACCTTAAAAAAAACCCACCTAAGCCATCAAGTGATGTTTAAGTTACACAGAAAAAAAAATATATATTTCTTTGGACATCAGATATTCCTATTTCCAAACTCTAGACCAAAATTTTAAGTTAGACCTTAATGTGGGCTTAATGTAGACTTAAAGCTAGCTGGTTTTGGTTAAAAGCAAATACAATGAAATGTAAGAAATAAGAAAAAGTTACATGAGAGAAACCACTGGGGGTTGGATTGTGTTGGATTTTTGTTCATGTTTATTAAACATTTCCCAAGAAAGAAAACATTTTTACCACTGAATGACTTCCACAGGAACCCACTAAAGAACATTCCAACTAGTGTAAGAAATAGCAATATATCAAAGAGGAAAGAAAGCAACTATATTCACAGGATCAGTCAAATTCTCTTTTCTCTTTCCCAGGAAAGACAAGTAGCCCAAACACATATGAACAGAAGGGCCAGCACAGAAACTTCACATTTCGATTACAACTCATTTTCAAAAGGGACTTTGGGTATTTCTGATCCCAAGACAAATCAAGCCTGAAAAAAAATGCAGAGGGTATTATTTCCTAATGGATGATCCACTACTGAAAATGGATTGTAAGAACTTCAGGCATGATTGAATCTACTATTGAAATACTGAGCTGACATTTGAAAAAGACAAAATAAATGTGTACAAATGGAGAACTATTGTAAAGTAAAGCTTTTGTGAGAGAAAATTTAAGGAGGTTCAAGGTGTTTTTCATACAGAGTAGGCAGATATAAGCGAATGAGAACCAATGAGAAAACCCTTTCAAATGCAAATACCAACTATCTTGCATATAATTTTGTTCTTTTGGGACTACTGAAAAATCCTCCATTTACTAAAGTGATAACAGTACTGTGCTTTCCCTCTCAACTGACCAATGTCATGCCATCCTCAATTTATCTCCCACATAGAAACCAGTTTCCAGTGAAGAACTACTACAAAAATACTGTATTGAGTACTGTGGTTGTAAAGTTTTGAAGGTGCCAGCAAACTCAAAGATTGACAAAGCTGTGATCAACACTGGCAAAGCAAGTTGGAAGACAAAGTTCAGCTCCTGTCCCAAATATAACTCTGCAGGAAAAAAAAAATATTAACTAACCACAAGTAGAAGTTTCAAGTATTTTGATCTGGAGTCATTGTTCTGTATTTAATTTTGGTTTATGTAACGCCTTCTTCCCTCCACACCCCAATTTCAATATATTTTTTTTTTCTCTGGAAAATGGAGTTTAAGTATAGTTATCTGTTATTCTTGGTGATCAATACCATCTGTGGCAAAAGACTAGGGAGTTATACTGGACAGATTAGACGCTGAAAAGCTTTTAAAATCACCAAGAAATCAAGTGCAACATACCGTTCTGTTGATTGGTCTGGATTAACTCCCAAAATTGGCTGACAGAAAGATGTGAGACTCTTTCCAAAAAGTTAAAACCTGTAGCTAAGAAAAGTAGCTGTAATATGAAAAATTAGGTTCTTCTCCCTTTAAATCACAACCCATAGAGGCACGGAAGTAAATCCCTTAATCTCTTTTTAAGTAGCTATTTTATCCCAACTTCCTCTGTGGTTTATACACTCAAAGCATCTACACCACAACTCAAGAACAGCCTAGACAAGGAGCTTCAAGTTTCTTTTCTTCAAAAAGTATCTAAAATAAAAATAAAAATAAAAATAAAAAAAAAAGAAGAAACTCACAAAACCCACCACCAAAACCAAACACAAAACCCCCAACCCCACAACAAAATAAAAAAAATCTCAGAAACAAAAACCCACAAAACCACAAGAACCACTCACCTGAGTTCAGCCTTCCTGATCCTTTAACCCCTTGTCCAAGACCATGCATCAAAAAGAAACATTCACAACTCTTAAAGCCACATTATATATTCACTGAGGCGTGCACATGATTAAAACACTGTATAGATCATTAATCTCTTTTCACCCTTGTAACCAATTTATGGACAAGAAAAGTGAAACAGCAATTATAAGGCCTCAAGTTTGTATCCATGGGCAAGTTTTCCGCTTTCTTCACCACAGTATTCAATAGAGCACTGAGCAGACCCAATGAGATCTGTCAAGATTCAGTGCATGGAAGCCAAATTAACTCACTCAGGATTTCTAGCAAACCAAGGATGGATTGAGATGCAGACCCAGAAACCTACATCTCTTAATCTCTTGCTGAAACTGAACAGCTGATGAAAAACCTTACTAAAACATTTCAGAAGAAAGATTCAGTAATAAGTTTTAAACGATGATGCTGTTTCTCGTGTAAAACCAGAAAAGTGTATTTCAGATGTTGGACCATGCCTTCCTCAAACAACAGGAATTCCAGAGTCATAAATATGTGCCTTTCTCACTAAACTCATAAAAGGTGCTGGATTATGAAGGTGAAAGTGGCCGCTTAGACAGTCTTCAGTTTAATGGTGCCACATAAACTTCACCAGAAAGGAGGGTGTCATTACCTGCACACCACAGATGGGAAATTCCAGGCAGAACAGGTGGGTAACACACCTCAGACCATAGGGGAAGTCCTGTCAGTACCCAGGGGCGTAGACCCTTGCCTTCAGACCCACATTCACATCACGCCTCTCAAACTGCACACCAGACCAGTCTCCATTTGATAACAAAGCTTAATCCTGTCTTTCATTTTTTATGAAGAATAACACTGCAGATGTTGACAGCTTGTGGGATCTCGATGATCCCACTAGTTCAGCAATGGAAACACCACTGTAGCAGTGAAGGTTACAGACCAAAGTCACAGATTTTAAGGAACATGCCAGAGGCAGATGGTTATATAGTTATGAAAGGAGAGCATTGTAAACTAAAACCACATTCTACAAACTCCTTCCTTGTTTAGACATATGCACCCTGACTATTTACTAAACACATCTCACATCTTTACATTTCATCATCTGCATCGGCTCTGAAATACTTTGTGTTTGTTTTTGCTTAAATAAAAATAAACAGGAATCTTCACACCTGGTGCTCACATTTAAAGTCACAACACAGATAAAGAACCACTCATGAACTGGCAAAGGGACACTCGATAATTGAATTATGGGTTCCCATAACATTTCATTCCTTTGGTTAATGCATTCCTTTGAACTCCTCTGTCCTAAGTGCACAGGATATATGAGCATATCAACACTTCCATGACAGCCCAAATCACCCACTTTCCATTGCAGCAGATTGACATGTCATGGAGAGTGCGATTAGGAGGTCATCAGAGTACACAAAGCACCAGATTAAAGCTCAAAACCAAGACATATTTGCTTCTTGGGTTATTAAAAAAAGATCGGCAGAGGAAAAAAAGCCCTGTTGTAATTGAAAAATATGAGGCTTACTATATTGTTGAAAACCCTTCTGTGCAAGGCTGTTTGGGATTTTTTTAAGCCAACAGGTGTTATCTTCTGATACTGAAAATATGCATTTATTATAATGTGGCTTCTACTTAGGCTGGCATCAGGTTGACAGGCCAGCACTACTTGTTGCTGCACTAAACTCTTAAAAAAGAAAGCAAGGGGGGTGGGGACGGGAGGGGAGGAGGGGGGGATGTAAGCAGGAGGATGAATGTTTTCCTAACTCTGAAATCCTTTTGATTCTGCCTGTGGATCACACTGCTGATTATGTTACAAAACAGAAGATAATTCTTTGGATCGCTGTATTTCTCTCAATTCTAGTCCACTACGATCCAACGTCTGCTTTTTTAACATAGGAATCCATGTCTGCCAGTTTGCTATCCTTTCTGAGAAAATCCATCAGAAAGAAGGGAAGCCGGCAAGCTATCATCATATCCCACTGATGTCCAGGAAATGCCAGCCTAGCAGCTGTCACAACAAAGGAACTTCAAAGTCACAGCAAAAAAACTAACAATTGCCCTTACTAACACTGTATCATTAATGAAAAACTTTGTAAGAACCAGAATCAAATTAAGAAGGAAAAAGAATAATTTAAAAAAAAAAAGGGTAGGCAGAGAGGTATTTGGTTTTTGAATTTTTCCCCCATTTTTGAAGAAGGGATCCAAACGCCCACATTCTCCATAACGTCCTTGATTAAATTCTTCAAGAAAGTTATCATTCATGCCACCTTTAACCTTATGTCTTCTTATTGAAAATTTTCAAGGAAAAATGCTTTCCATCACATCCTTGGTGCAAGAACTCAAGGATGTGCCTTTCTAATGAGCTCAGAAAATCTTAAAACCCCTTGTCTCCTTGGAGGGAGTAAACAGATGTCTGCCAAACACTTAGGTTTACATAACATTTCTTTCCCCTTATTTATTGAAAAAAAAAAGTCTTTTTAGAAAGCACTTCATATTTTGAGAACACCGAATGCTTTCTTTCCTTTTTTTAGTATTTTTGGCAAAGCATGTTTTTGATTATTTGAAGATAATCTCTATTCTAAATTGCATCTGACTCACATAACCTCCATACTTTAGAAACCACAATAGAAGTGTCATATATTAGCTATAAATGAACAGGGAGTGAGTGAATAGTTAAGGACATTCCATGAAAACGCATGAACTGCATACGAAGTTTTTAGAAAAATATTCTATTTAATTTTTAGAATTAACAGTATAGATTAGCTGGAACAAAGAAAATACTGTGTTTTTTTAAATCCCAGATGCAATGTATTTTATTTTCCTTACGTTTCTTTGTCTACTGCACAAAGAAACCTGTAGTGAAGAGACAGAAACAGCGGTGTTTTCAGAGAAAAAATAGTCACAACTTGTACATACTAAAGGATTTCTGTAATTATGGGTGGTTTTTTTAACTCTTTCACTGGGAATACCTCATTTTTTGGCCTTTTCACGGCCATCTTACAATATCAATTTACAGAAATTACTTTAGGGAAATCACATGTTTTACTCTAACTACTGAGTTCAAGTGTGCTTAAGTTCAGTGCTTTGAGTATTAAAAAAAAAAGAGATAAAAAAGCTGATGGTTCTACTTGTCAAGGTTTGTATTCTCAGCAATGTCTCAATACTGAATATATGAAGAAGTTCACTAAACTCACTGGAGTTTTTCCTGCACCATCATGTTTGCAGATCCAAACACTGGGGAGTCACGCCCCTTCTGCATGCATCCCAGATCCAGTAGGCATGGTATAAATAACTACATTAAAATCCTAAGTAGGGGACATGAGACAAACAGAATTCTTACAACACAGGATTATGGCTATAAAAAGAGTCATAATAACTCCCATTCTATCAAACCCGTGGCTACTGCCTGAAAAACAAGTTTTTTCAAGATCAAAATCTGACAGAGGCAGAACATTTACTACAGATGACCTAAGACAAAGGTTCTCCATTCCAACTTAAAAGCAACAAAAGCTGACTGGACCATAATCTGAGCACGAACTCTAAACATAATGTGGAAACATACCCAGGATAGGGCCTTAGCTATCCTGCCAAACATAATTCACTCCCAGAAAAACCATTAACCACATAGGTGTTGAGCATGCTGGAGCACGAAGCTAGGGAAAAACAACAACAAAACCCCCTTGTGGTAGAAGGAAATTCTCAGTGGGCCCAGGTGTCTTAGACCCAAGGCATGCAATATCCTTTCCTACTGCCTTTCTTGACTTAGGGTGCACTAAATGCTTGGATGGAGAATGCAGGTTGAGTTCCAACAAAATTATCCAGTGACATCTCAGCTATCTCTCTGGAATGGACAAGTAGGCAGTCAGGGACACCCCAAAAATAACAGAAGATAACAGTATTGATTAGTTATTAGTATCACACTGACACATGGGGACTGAAGAGAACAGGCTCTTGTAGCCAGTATTCTGCAGTCATAAATTAAGGTCATGCAGAGCTCTGGGGACAGACCACGTGCTAACCCCAAAGCCCATGTTGGTGGAATCTCACATTTTTTCAACCCCTGCTCATCTGTCACTACCACACAGCACAAGTTCAGGGTTCAAAAGACAGTCCACCCACCTATACCTTTGGCTCACAGCAATATTAAGCAATCCTCTCTGTTAAATGACAGCTTGGAACAGCAGCTCTTTGAGCCGAGTAATTAAATAAAGAACTCCGAGGCAGGCTACTAGTAACAAATCTTAAATCAGCGGCTATTTTCGAAACATGATAAAACAAGGATTTCCTCAAATGAGACTGGGGTGGGAGATCCTAAACCCCTTCCCCCTTAACCCCCATAGGAAAAAAAAAATGGTGTTCACCCACACAGCTACTGCAAATTCTTTCACCTCTTCTCCAATGGAGATGTACCCTCCCATAATATCTCTTCCAATAAAACGAGAAGGAGGAAAGAAACTTAATGAGACATAAAAATATAACTGGATTCCTTTTTGTATTGTTTGCTGGTTTTATTTTTGGACTGTTTACCCACTGAGGTGACATGATCTGTAGCAACACAGCATAACCCCAACACCCAGCATCCCTCTCAGCAACACTTCCTCTGGTACATCCAAGCTGAAGCTAAACAACGGCTGATGGTGCAGAAGCAGATCATCCACACTCAGAAAGTGAAACAACTGACAGAAGGATAAAAGAATTCTTATTCTTGAGGTCTCAGATTGTAGGTGGCCACATGTGCCAGATAGCTAAGGATGGAAAGGCTCTTCACAAGAGTATGACTGGGGCAGACAGCCCAGCATTTTCAGTTGGGAAGGTATCAGTTCTAGTGAGCCTAAGGAAAACAGCAACTGCTTCCTATAATGCAACTTTTTCAAAGACATTTTTCAATAGCAGAAGGACTAAACAGTTCACAGCAAAACCTCACGTGCTGTCAGCAAAGATTGTAGTGGTTTTGTCAAACTAATTTCTTCTGTAATTGAAAATGGCCCATCCTTTCAGCCTTCCCTCCACAGCCTTCCTCTCTGGCCTCTGTCTTACCAAACTGTCTCCCGTTTTGCCCAGCCAGGTACTTTTACAAAGCAGAACAAGGTGCTTTTATGAAATCAAAAGCCCCAGCCTAGCAAACCAAAGGATATGTCAAAACATATCTGGCTCACCTGGTGCAATTCCCTCCCTCCACTTCCAGCAGTTTAAAGACAATGTAGGATTACTGAGGTTGGGTGTGCTTCCAGCTTTGTATCTGGAGTACTATAAAGAATGGCATTTGGTTTGCTTTCTCCTGTACCTACCTGTGAAGTAGGACCTCCTTATATTCAGCCACTCCAGAAACAGAATATTACAGTAAGCTAATAGCACACAAGCTTAAGGGCCTATCCTCAGATGTTTGCTCAGAGTTGTCTAGTTGTGAATTCAAAGCCACAAACACTAACCCATTCTACACAAAGAAAACCCTTGAACAGAGCTACTGCTTCCCAGTGAGTTACAGAATGCATGCAACACTGGGTACTGCTCTGAAGTTGGAAGCAAGCACTATTTATACTGCAACAGAGAGCAAGTTTGGTCTTAACAGGAGGGATGCCAGCTTCGCAAGCTGGCATGCAGGATGGTTTTGCACACAGGGAAATAAAAATGAGAAACAGAGGGCAGAGGGGGGAGCAAGAACTGTAGTCCTCACTCCTTCTGTCTGTATCTGTTACGAGTGCAAAACCAGCTGTAAACAGTAAAGAAGTCCCTATTTAGCAAAATTACCATCCCAATTATACAGTGGTCATGACAGTTTAATATTTTTAGACTTAAATTAGTCCACTACAATTCACTAGAACCTCCTAAATAAACTAAACATACAGTCTAAATCTTCAGCCTTTATCAGAATGAATAAGTACATGTTGATGATACTTAAGTTGCGGGGGAAATGTCCACAAAAAAAAAAAATTATTGTGATTACACCAACTTACAGAGATTAAAGAAGAGGATAAAAGGAAAAAGAAAACACCTAACATGTCATATTAATCCTTTGCCAGGATATTCCAAAATGCTATTCTTCATTACATTTCCTTGAGTCTTCTGCATATATTCTGTTAGTGACAGCTTGATTCTGCCTACGCTTATCAAACGGATGGGTGCATGTACAGCCATATGATGGAAAAAGGGCTTCTCCATAAAAACAGCAGCTGAGGGCAGCTTGCTGCCACCAGAATGAACCCTCCATGCTTCAGCTCATCCTGCAGGAGCCTTTCGGAAAGCAGAACTTGGGACACGGGTGAAGCCGCCTGCTGAGAGTCCAACAGCCACCGCTGAAGCATCACCTGGTCTCGACAGCTCTCGGAAATTGGTGGCACCAGACTGGAGAGCTTTTGTGTACACTCACGTGTGTCATCTACAGGCCATGTGAGACTGTAGGCTTTTTACCACCTTCATGCAGAGTATACTCCAGGACTCGTGCAGAGTATACTCCAGCTCATGCAAGTCTCAGGAAGTTTTTATGATTCATGCTGAATTTTTTTCTTGCTGAGTTTTACCCCTTTGAACATCTTAAAATAATTCCTTTTTTGTCTTAATATTTTACACCCTTCAAATACTTGTAGATTGTTATCATATGTCTTAGTCATCATTTAGTCCAAACTGTACATATTAAAATCTTGTAATCTTTGCTCATATTTCAATCTCTTCAGCCTCTTAACTTCTGTTGCTCTTCTCTGAATTTTCCACTGAATTCTTGACAAGTTTTTGGCAACAGAGTGGCCAGAATAATAGTGTCATGGACACCTTACGGCTGTACAGAGATGAAGAGGGAAACTTGTGCAACACCAAAATGACATTAGCTCTTCCCCAAGAAACAACAAATATGTCTAATCTGTTGCTCAGGATCACTTATTTTTAGTGGCTACATAACGAAATACTCTGAAATACAAGTAAATATTCACCTAAAAATACTAAGTTGGAGACAAGAGTTTAGCATACTCAAACCTGTGTTTAATTAGTCCTCATGTCATCTGTGAGGAAGGTGACATGGAACAGTATTCACCTGCAATACTGAAAAGCAAATGGCCGAAGGGAAGTCTCAAAAGATGGGACCCATAGAAAAAACACAGAAACTAAGAATCCAAACAGTTTCTTCACCGCAAACCAAACTAAGGAGCAAATTACAATCAAAGAGGTAAGGACACAGAGCAACATTTAAAAAGGAAGTATTTTAAAATAGATACAATTCTTCCAAACTCTGCAAAATTCTAGCATACAAAATCTCTATAAAATAAGACAAAGCATGGTAGCTTTCTGTGTTGTATATTTGAACTATAGAAATGTTCTTCAGGTAAATCTGATCAGGCATGGGATTAAGATGCATATAATCTAACTATTATCCTCCTAAAAGTTAGATATCTAACTGAAGCCACCATAATCATCTCCAGAGAGCCATTAATCCCATCCTAAAACTGTAATATATTTAAGATGAATAGCTCTCTAGAGGTATTTCTCCTCCTCTCCACTGATAATAGAGGGAGACTAAATAGCTGTCTCGGCTGCATTTTCCTTGAAGATGGCTAAAGTTAAACAACCTGTACCCAAACATCATTCATAGCAGTTGGTCTCGAAAGGAATTAATGTAAGCAATCAGGTTGTGTGGGCACTTTAAATATTATCTTCTCTGGAATTTTCCAGTTATTTGGTATTAAAACCAAAGCAAGCAACCAACTAGTCAACAAAAACAAAAAACAAACAAAAAAAAACCCAAAAAACCAAAAAAAACTTACAGATTCGTATTCAGATTTCCTTCCACACAAGTCTCTAAACATTTGTAGCAACATGACAGGTACAGGATGACAGAAATCTGTCACTGCCTTTAGAGGCAGGGTTCAAATGCTCTGAAGTGGCTATTAACCAACTAAAGTTTGGGAAAGAGCATTCAACCTTCATCTGGTTCATAACATGTTGAAACAGAAAATGAGCATGAACAAATTTACTCAACAGAGAAGACTCTCACAAAGATAGGACAGAAATCAGGCAAAAAAGTTTAATTTTAGAGGACAATTATAGGAAACCATATGGTTGCAATGGCACTGATCTGCAAAATTTCCAAAAACTTCCAGAAAATTATGTCTGAGGTAAAGTGAGAGAAGAAGAGTGAGTCTATTAAGACATGACTGACATGAGAAAATACACCCACTGGCCACAAGGAATGTGCAAGCTATGAGAAAAGAAATAATTTTTAAAAAGAAGAAAAGAAGGGGGGGTTTAAAAAGCAAATGGAAACCAGAAATATAAGAAAAGAAATATAATATATTGGTAATAGAAACCACTTTTAAGTCAGTAAAATCAGATTACAATGGAATTAAGTGGCTTTTAAGTGAGGTCAGGGTACTCTCCTAAATATTCCAATTCAGGGAGGCAACACAGGAAGAAGGTACAACAAAGAGACCATAAGAAATAAATTTTAAAAAAAAATCTACAAAAAAACACCTGAAGGATATCAAGGCTCAAAAATTACTACAATTTTCTAGAAGCAAGGCTGAAAGAATCAGTGTTTCTCACTGTCCTCACAGCAGAGGCAGGGATCAAGGCAAGGACACAAAGACTAGAGATAACTGCACCACACATGGATACAACTGGCACCTCCAATGAGAGATTTTACTTATTTGACTGTGGGAAATGTGGTTAAGGACAAGAGGACACTCACCGTACACAAAAGGAGGAGGATACCAGGGCACTAACTTGCTAACCTACCGAAGGTCTTTTAACAGGGACTAAAATGGGCAGGTGGAAAAGAAAAAAAAAAAAAAGGCAAAAAAAAGCTAAGTACAAACAACAATTTATAATGAAATAATAATAATAGTAATGATGTTGTAATATAGCAATAATAAAAGCACAGGCTATCCTAATAAAGAGGAAAGAAAGAGAATAGCAGGGTTTTAACATCACTGAAGTATGAGTTCTTTACTGCTACCAAGACAGGAAAAAAATCCTGAAGAAAACAGGGTATCAGAATACGTAAGTATAAAAATTACACAAACATGTAGAGACAAAATCATAATGGTTCAAAGCACAAAATTAACAAGGAATGTCAAGAATAGCAAGAAACCATTCTATTAGCACATTTAGGTAGATGAGGAAAAATGTGGCTTCATTTATCAATGTAGAGGAAGTTCAACTGACAGATGATGTGAGTAGGCTGAAATGCTTAACACCTTTTTTTATCACCATTCATTCAAAATTTCAAGTGGAGAGACATGGATAATTCACTTAATACTCACAAAGAGGGGTATGGTCTTACTCCAGAAGAAATGGCAAACAAATTAGAGAGTACTGAGTTAAATATTTTTCAAATAATTAGTGTATGAATTCATCCTGGACTCCTTAAAGAATTGTCTGAAACACACTTTGAGACTTTGTAGAAGGCAAGAAAGACTCAAAGAATAAATCTAGTACCTACCATGCAGAGAGAGAGAGAGAAAAGAAAGAATGGGGGAATTCCAGATCACAGAATTTAAGCTTAATTCCCAGAAAAACTAGTGAACAATGAATCAAACCAGCTTTTAAGCATCTAAGTATAAAAGATGATAGCACTCAGCACTGCTTTAAGAATAAATCATGCCAAAACAGCCTAATTTCCTTCTCAACAGGAAAAGAAACCTCACAGAAAGTAAATGTCATGTGCGTTGACTTTACTTTGGCCTTTGACATCTTATATATTTTTATATGCAAGCTAGAAACAAAACAAGCATATCCATGGTATCACACAGATGCAAATCTATTTTGGATAAGGGAATCCATGCAGTAATTATCAAAATAAAAGAATGCATCAACTGGGTTTCTGCCCTAAGTTTTGTTCTATTTGACTTTTTTATTAATAACGTAGATGATGGAATAGAAAACATTTTTATTGAACCTGCAGACAAATGAACCGAGGAGGGCACTGAGTGGCTGAGTAAAATTCAAAATTACCTTGGCAAATAAAAGAAATCTCAAGAGGCAATGGATGAGATTCAACAAGACTACAGGTAATGCACCTGGGCAGAAATTATTAATGACACAAATACAAGATGGTGAAAACCGTGAAGGCAGCAGTTTTTCAGAAGAGGATCTAGAGTTCCTGTGAACTATAAACTTGATATAAGTTAGCAATATTTGACAAACAAGGAGTCAATCACCTTTTTAAGGTTTGTAAAGAGACGTAACTCCAAGGACAGAGGAAGTAATCTTTCAGCTTTATTCAATTTGGGGAACTTCCAGGATGTAAGCAGACAAATTATGGGTAGTGGTTTCAAAGCCGATGTGAAGCATCCACAAAAAAAACTATGTTAGAGACTAACAGAAAGTCTTTAGAACATAATCCAATGCCTGCTAGACCTTTCCACTAGCCTGAGTAGCAGCCAGAAATACAAAAATATTTGCTCATCTGTTCACTATCAGGGAAAGAAAAATGAATAAAAGGTACGAAACGCCTTGAAAGCAGCAGTAAAGGTACAGTGCTGGAAATCAACTGAACCAGGGCACAGTACTTTGGTTTTTTAACAGAAGCTTGATGATTTTGTTAAAAACACATTCATCAAGACTGTATTACTATAATAAGAGAGCAGAAAATCTAGTAAGTGGGCCTCAACTCTGTTTACTTTCAATGTTTTCAAACTCTTCCAAAAGCAATGAAGTTTCTTGGTACCAACACATCGGCAGTGACATCTCCCAGTTCTGTGATGAACCCCAAGTGTGCACAGGTGGAGACATGTCTGTACTGTCCTACTTTCCCCTCAAAACAGACCTCTCCACCCCCTCACCTTCCCATCCTTCTAATGAAGATTCTACTTACACCAGCTATTTACACAAATCACTGTCCACGACTTTCTTTCATGGCTAATCCCATGGCACTGGTCCCTGCTTCACACCCTCCCTGCCTTCATCACCCCTTCAAAACCCCCTCTTCTTACCCCCATCCCACTCCCTGCTCTGTTCCCCATGACCCCTGCCTCATGTTGCCTTGGGTCTCCTTCCCTGTCCTGAGGAGAAGGTGCAGATCCTGCCAGGGTCAGCAGCTGCTGGGGCGGAGCAGGCTGGGTTACCACCACCAAGAGAACCAAGTTACCACCTGTCACATTACTTGCTTGAAGCACTTTTCAGATGTTCGGGGCAAATACCTGAGGAAGAATATTTATCATGTGGTCAGATGAGATTCTTGGCAGCAGAGCTGGGAGCTTCTAGCTGTTAGAGTTGCTCAAATATCTCAGTGGATTGCTCCAGTCTGTGGCAAATATCATAAAAGAAGACTGCCGAGAAATGATTTTCCAAGTCAGACTTCATAGCTTTTTGCCTGCCTAGAAGACAGGCACCTCAGCTGTCCCAATGTATAAAACTTCACACAGCAGTTTGTGTTACCTGCGCTGTCACTCCAGACAAAACGCCTGCTGGCAGATCTCCCTGAGCTCAGGACTTCACTTGGAGGCATAAAACCCTGCAGATACTGCTGAGCACCATGGTGTCTGATTCCCAGGATCACACACAGAAGACACAGCTGGCCAGCAGGGTGGTCTGATGCATCTTGAACACGGAGTCCCAGAGCAGAAGAGACGCTGCTGTGCCGCCTTTGCCAACACGTGGATCGCACACAGCACGGCTGAGAAGTGTAGTGCAGAGAGTGACCGTATGGGCAAGCCCCAGACCTCACAGTTCCCTGCAGATCTGAAAGGTCTTCACACAAAAGAACACAAAGGTTCTTCCTATCAATTAAAGTCCAGAGAGTTACAAAATAACAATCATGTCTTAAAGAGAGGTGAATACATAGTATCTATTGCCTCAGGAAACACAGGAAGTTTGCAGTTCTCTTTGAATAACAAATACAGGCATAGGTAAAAAGGCCCAATCCTACTAATGTGGTGGCAGAACAGTTTGGAGAATGAGAACAAGATTAAGTCTTAATAATTTTTGAAGAAATTGAACCATTACTCAAACTCATTATTCAAACCCTTCGTATACATTCAGACTCTTTCCAAATGCACTACTAGTAAATACGGGCATAAGTGTAGGAGTAAACACACATATAAACTATTTTGTGTGTTTCTGTGATGACTGCAGCTAACCCTGAAGCCACTGAAATTCTGCTAATGACAAGACACACGTGTCCACAAGACAACTGAAAAACTGAAATATCAGGAAGCAAATCCACGCCATAGTGATTCATGTTTCTGACTCCGTCTAATTGCTCAGTGCTGTCTGCTTCTACATTACTTGAAACCTCCAATATCCAAACAGCTTTCCCAGTATCCACATATAAAACTTCAGAAAAATTAAGCCATTTCCTTTCATGTGTGAATCAACCTGTAGATTGCATAATATCTAGTGCAAAGTAACAGTGAGACGAAGAGCTTATTAAAAATAAACAAAATAATCTCTTTCATATGGCTAAGTATGAATATCCAGTACTAAGTCAAACAGAACTCAAACTGATTGAAAACCTACATTGTTCAAAGACTTGGCCAAATTTGCCATGACAGAGTAAGGTAGGAACTTTCTCCATGGCTAGTTTTTTCCAGACTTGTTCATGAGAAGGCTTTCCTTACCTACCTCAAAAGTGTTTGGTACTTTCAGACGCTGAGGTGACCAAAGCATGCAAACACAACTTGATTTCTTTAACAGTTCCTGCCTTCCTACAGACAGCCATACTTTTTACTTTTATGTAAATATCACACTCTGCAATTACGCAACTTCTTAAAACAACATTTTTGGCAGAAATGTCACGCCACTTAGCTGGAATTTCTAAGCTCACTAGACCTAAGAGCCTTCTGGCCAACTACTATCTAAAATTGCTCTTCGAAATGCATATACTATTAGAAGTTCTCTGCATCCAGCAGCTTCAGCAGGTGCTTCTGGGCATTAAGCACTTTGGTAGAAAAGCGGCTACTTATTCAGAAAAAAAAAAATAGAATTGGGCAAGTAAGACGAGATAACTAGTTCTTTCAAAGCTTAAGTCTTGACAGTTTTAGGATGTATGTTTTCATATGAAAAACCTCACAGCAGTTACCATACTTAAACAAACATCCCCTCCTTGATGCTAGCAGGGGACTATCTCCAATAAAGCTTTCAAGTGGTTTACTTACTTTCTCTGCTGGCCTGATCGAACTAGAACTTACAGATATTTTCTAAATTCATCCTTATGCAGAGAGTTTTTACTGTGCAAATCCAATGTTGTTTAGCATGGAGATTTTATCAACTAACTCACAATTATTCATTCATTATGAAATTTATGAATTAACAGCATTTTAACCTTATATGTGTACTCAGGAACAAAGTCAAATTAAACAGCTGTAATACAAGTAAGGCTGGAAAACACACTCTAGAAGACTCTTCAGAGCACAATCTCAACATGTAATTATGAGCTCCTATTTTCACACTGTGCATAGGCCTCTTTAAGAGAAAATGAGTTTCACCCAGGCAGCTTGTCATTACTATGCTCCCATCATATTCTGTTCTGCCATCACAACCAAACAAACCCATCCCAAAACCCTCTTTCTCAGCTTTGAACTACACTGGAGTAGTCAACTATAAGTAAAGCAGAAACAGAACTTGCGAATACACTTGCTTTTCTTGTAATATTATAGAATTCATTGCAAATACACAGTATCTCTGACTTTGGTATGTTTTCTGTTGGAATTTTGTATGTACAAGCTGACTAAAACTGACTAACAGAAAGCCATCTTCAGTGTCTTTGGACCCTTCAACAACTGCACAGGAAAACAGCGGTGTCCAAGGAGAGGGAGGGCAATCAGTACTGCTCTGTCAACAACGGTGCAATATTTGGCATTACAACATTTCCCTCAAAGTAAACAAGATAGTGAAATTTGTTTTGTTTTGGATCCCCAGTACAGAATTAATTGCTTGGGACAGTTTATCTATCTCTTAAGCCAAGTCTGCATGGGGATATTGAGAATGTTAAGGCAAATCAACTAAAGGTTTGACACCAATGTGCATACATTTAATTGATTTGAAGCTGTGAGTAGATGCTCTAATTCAACAGCAAAGCTCCCTGTAGCTCCTTATTCAGTTAAGCTACATTGGTCTAAGACTAATTTACTCCTGAATTAAAGCAGTCCCCCAAGGACTCAGCACAACTCATTTTTGCATACTAACTTCATGCACTTAACCAATTTGCCTCAGCTCTTCCTGAGTTCCCCAAGCCTTATAGAGTTTTCAGCCTATAGCAGCAGGGAGCTTGGCTACTTCATCTCCAATGCTGGGAACATTAAACTGAGTGTTTTCCACATCTTCCTTCTAGAACACAGAAAAAAAACCCCGTATTAAAGAGAAATTCCTTGCATTGCTTAGCTGCTTCCTGCTCCAAGGTGACAATTCAGTGGATTTGAAGTTTATCATTACTTTGCTCCTACTCTCTTCAACTTTGTGGAAGCCAGTTCTTGGGAACCTGCATGTGTTCACACGTACAGGAAACAACCACAAACAAGCAATGAAAAAAATGCAGGTGGATACTAATCCCAAAGTGGGTTTTGAAGTGTCACATCATCTTTAGAGGCTTCCAATTGTGCTGAAGCCATAATCTACTGATACTGGTTTTGTTCATCATGATTTGGAAATGGCAATCATATCCCCATGTTCTACTATTTCTCATCACAACCACTGTTGTGGTACCTCAGCACTCTCTGGAAATGAATCATATCCCATTAATTAAATACTAATTCAGTTCAATACTAATCCTAAACTGGGATTGATATTTCTCAAAATATTCTAATAAAATTACCTACAGGTAAGATCGATGATTTTTAAAACAAATTAGTTGCTTCCTTACTGTGAGAGGTCAGACTGTCATTTTATTTAGGTCAAAATGTAAAGCACTTCTCAGACTGTAAGTACTTAAGAGAAGTAAAGATGTCCTTCTCCCATTCGGGATCATTAAAACTTACCTAGATGGTGGCAGTAGTTGGGGAATACTTTGGTTTGGCCTTACTGCATGAATGTGCAGATTTCAGTGATGCTTTGAGTGTACCCACACAGACACACTTGCGCACACACTCCTGCAGACAATATCCCAAGGTGCCTCATAAAATTAAGTTCATTGATTGAGCTATCAGAATGATAAACTAGAGTTAGAGGTCCTACTGTAGAGCAGCTAGCTGAAAGGAGTGTTTAGAGGAATAAACAAATATACATAATGCCTGCCGTTTCCTTTCCCCAAAATAAATTCATTCATTATAAACGAACTGTCACATCAGCATCTTTAGAGACTTCAAATCATGTCAAAGCTATATTTACCGACACTGGTTTTTGTTCAGCACAATTTGGAAACTGCAATCTTATCACTATGCTCTAACATTTCTCATCACAACCACTGTTGCAGTACCCCAGCACTTTCTGGAAATGAACTGTATTTCATGGATTCAATCGTAGATCTAACACTTTAAAACACCACTTAAGCCAGGCACCACCAGAATAATGTGGGTAGTAGGCAACATGGGATGCACTGGAATGTGGACTGTTCAAATTGGCATTTTCATGTCTAGATGTTTTTAAAACTAAGTATCTAACCTCTCAGTGTCAATTAAAAAAAAAAAAATCCCAATCCCAAAGGGATTAATAACAAAAATAACTATGCAAATGGAAGTGAAGCCCTCTGGACAATATTTTCATTGATTTGCTGGAGAGAAGGACCCCTAGTGTCCAGCTGGATTTTAGCCAGCCTGGGGTCTGGTGACTACACAGCATCCAGGATGAAAAAACATTCTAGCTTGTAAAATATTTCCTGCAAACACTTTCCCATCCCTCTTATTTGGAAACCAACTCATGAAAGGGAAAAAAAACCCCATAAATACAGTTCTACTCTCCTAAACTAATTATTTCAAAATATAATCAAGGTATCATGTGATCACCTGGACTCTGAGGATTCATCATTACTGATGAACAAGAATGTGCCTTGGCACAATAGTTTCAGTGGTTGATTATGCACTGCAGACACCTATAGATAAACATCTCTATTTGTAAAAAATGAGCACTGTCTCTGAGAGCAGTTGCTGAGGAGGCTTTAAAAGCAGCATCAAAAAAATGTAATGCTAGAAGGATGAGACTGCCCAGCCCTGTCATGTAGTTGCTTCACCAAGGGGAAAAAAAAATCTGCACAATTCCTTATGATCAGGGTTTTACCCATTTATTTGGATAATCATTCAAATGGCTAAACAGACCTCTAATTTGAAAATAAAAACCGATTGATGCAATCACAAACAAGTTCTGAAATTGTGATTTATAAAAAAGAGGGGAAATCTTGTTCTAAGCCAAAACACACACACAGTTACCTTTTTCTAATCAGAGCATTCATTTCTCCTCATTATGATCTCACAAGCACATTAAAATCTTATTAACATTAATTACTTCTGAGCATCTATGCATGAGCAGCGACAGGCTTGCATGCGCGCGCGTGTGTATGTGTGTGTGTCTCTGGATCATATCTACATTTATATACCTTGCTGCACTTTGCTTATAAAACATGTGAAAATATTGCTGCTAACACCAATTAGCTAATTTCACACACACAGATAGTAAGCTGCTGTCTCGCTGCACAGCTTATTATAGACCAGCAGACAGATGGACAGACAAACAGACGCAAAAAGCATCACGGCTCCTCCTAAATGCAAGATCTAAAATGCCTGGCACCCCCAGGAGTGCGAGTTTTATCCTCGTAAGTCTGAGGGAACAAAATGACAAAAATAATAAAAAAATAATAGCAAAAAAATAGGAGACAGCCAAATATCCCATTTTCTACACAGATGGGTTCAATGATGAAGTGATAGAGACAAAGAAAAAACTGGCAGGCAGACAAGCAGCAGGCGCACAGAGAGATAGACAGAGACAGATAAACAAAGCAACAGAGAAAGAGATGAAAGCATATTCATACATGTGAATTAAGGCTACGCAATAGTAACTTCAGCCAACCAAAAAGGTAAGGAAAGAAATGGCAGAGGCAGGAGTCACCGTAAGAGTGACTTCACAAGCACAACTGTGACACTTCACAAAACTATTTATGGATTCTATTTACACTGAGCACACTAATTGCAGCGGTGCTGCTGGTGACACTCAGCTCAACCACAAACTCCAGAACAAACACACGAACCTATGCACCACTATGGAACTGTGCCTTCCTCTTCTTCTTCACCCTTTGTTTCCTTCTAATCTATATTCACCTCTATCCTACTTCTAAATCTCATTCTCCTGAACCCTTCTCTCTGCCAGGGGTTAAGACATAAAAACATGTCAGCATCTCTCATCATGCCAAAGCCATGTTCATCCATCACTGGGGGATCAGCCTCTCAGCTGGGTCCTTTGCAGAACCCAGGTGGACATTTGATGGTCATTTTCCTCTCCAAATACCCATCTCTGCTCATCTTCTGAAGCTCTGCAAAGAACTGCAACCCTCAACTGGAATTAAAACTTCTATTTACATCAGCAGGATGAAAGGTTTAGAAGTATCAAAATTTGCCTTTCAGCCCTACTACCCTTTGTTCCACTTGTGTATTCTTTCACTGATGACACGATCAGGCAAAACACTATAAGGAGGCAAACAATTAAAGCTAATGAAGATGGTTTCCTTATTGGGAAATTTTTTGAAATGACTGCATCTTAATTTCTCATGGTAACACATGTGTTTGCATTTTCTGCTCACTCCTCTCAGATCAAGAGAAGTTAAATGTGACAATAATTACTGTGTTATCCCCAGACTTTTTTACCTAAAGGTTTTGGAGCACTTCACAAACTGTTCATGAAGCTTCAAGGCATGCAGAAGGTTCTCCCATCAGTCTAGTTCACTGCTAGGGAACAGAAGAGCAGAGGTGAAGTACCCAGATCAGCAAGAAGGTCTACAGCAGACCCAAAACATCCTCTTATTTGTCACACCTTCTCTTCTTATACATGCCATATCTAAGGTCATTAAAAATAGTATCTGAATTTAAAAAAAAAAAATCAGTATCTGAAGATTGTAGTCAAGATCCTTGATTTGGACTTAGCTCACTCATGACCTTCTCCTAATGCTGCTTATCCAGAAGAACCTACTCCCATACAAAGCCAGCACAGCTGCTGAGAAACTACCATGAACTCAGTCAAGCAAGTTTGGGATATATTGGGTGTGTTCCAAACATCCAAAGCAGTTATGGTGCATTCGCAGCAAATCCAGTGATTCCAGGAAGGCATGGAGCTCCTGAGCATGGGCATTATTACAGTTGTCTTGCACACAAGTGGTGAGCTTGGTGCACCTTGCCCAGATTCTGCCCAGCTCAGTTTTACTGGGCACACACAGCAGATCTGATTACACTGCAGAGCAGGAACCATGGCATATGGCCCCTTCTGCCACAAGGAGCAGGTTCCTGACATGCTGAGGCAGAAAATAAGGAAGCAAATTGAACACCACTCCATTTGCTTGGCTTACTGTGCTTCTTTTGTGAAGGTTAAATATACAGGTGTTCAGAGTGATGATACAGAAAAGTAAAAGCTTTATAAAATAAGCAAAGAGCAATAAAGATTGGAAGCTTTACAGTTTTATGTATATGACAAAGTAGGCTTTTTCCTGCGTATTTCCTAAAAAATAGAGTATAGACCATTAAAGTCTCTCTTGAACAATGCAGAATTACTTCCTCTGAGAGGAAGCAAGATTCTCTCTGACAGGGCAAGGAGCCTCGACAGTTACGGTTAAGAGAGGTTCACCCAGAAGTTCAGCTCATTTGTTCAGGCTTCCCAGAAAGTTTGGTGAAATCCATGGCCTGTCATTCTTCCAGATTCCAAACTCCCCACTGTGTTCCCACCTCACTGATCTTTAGGCGCACTGAAATTTAGGAAAACAGGATAGCCAAGCATAATTTCTCCCTAAACACATCAGTGATCCCCATCAAAACCAAGGAAGGGCCACAGAAAGATGTGAGTTCAATAAACTGGTTAAGAAGTAACTATCCTCTAAATTTGCTGACTTAATGCCTACATAATTGTTGACTCTTTAACCTATCTTTCCCCCAAACCCACTTAGATGCATAATGGTTCATGGCACCCAGAAGGAAAAATGGTGTGTCCTATAAAGCACTGCTTTGGAGTTTCTGAAGACCACGTACATCCTAATTAAATATGGTAAAAGTTGTACCTCAGTCAGTAAAAAAACAAATCCAGAAACTTATTTATTAAAGTAAATGCAATACTGAAGGTGCTTAATGACAGAAAAAAGTGGACAGTTTCTATTACCACAACAGCATGTAGAGGCAACTGTGCAATAGGGCACCTTTGCAGAATATCCCTGTGTCTGAATTTTGCACGCAAAGAGGACACAAGTATCCTAAAGAGTAAGAGGACTAAAATACAATTGACTTGAGGATCTCTCAAAGGACCAGTGCTTATCAGCAGAATGAATCTGTGAGACCATTCAATCTAAAAAACAGGTCATATATGTGTGAAAGGGGAACGGGGGAAAAACCTCTACTTAGGGGATAGATGTAGAGGAGGGAAAGGTATTTACTGCCTTTCCTGTATGAAGAAGCTTGACTTGTCTTTCTCAGGTGGGAATTATCCCAGTAAACTTGGTCTCTATCTACTGTATTCATCTGCTTTGTGAACCTTACTGTACTGTGTCTGCCAAAAGTTCCAGCAGGCTGATACAGTATGAGAGTACTTAAGAGGTGCACTTGGCATCCTGACCAGCCTTGAGATCCAAACCCCTTTGTGTCCTTTTGGAGGTTAATAAGACAAGGTTTTACTGACTCCATCCTGGCTCTTAGAAGCTTCTTGGGAATTATCAAAATTGGAAATTGCATATGAAAAAGCTGGTTAATCCAGTTTTTAGGAGGGACATTCATCCAATTTGCCCTTTGACCCTTGAAATGTGAGACATGCCTGAGGAGTGTTCTTTGTTACAGTCTCACAAATATATCCAGTGATGGTGAGTCCATATGTCTCTGATAAAGGCAGAACCTTACTGTGCATTCCAGCTTTTTCTTTTGTAAACATACTACACTAGATGAATTTGGCTCTCAAGGAAGAAAGTATTAATTGTGCTGGCTAATAAAACTTTCTGTTGCTGTCCTTCCAATCTGGTCTTCTAAGCGTCAACAGACATTAAAACTGGCTCTTGAAAAGTGAAAAAATATTAGAGAACAGTACAAACCCAAAACTTGTTTGCAAGTTTTCAAGAACTGAGATCTCAAGATCTTGAGAATCTCATTCTCAAGTAACAAAAAATTAAATGCAGCTATTCCTTGCACAGTTTTCAGGTTGAATATACATGCAACTCAGCTCCTCCCACTGTTCATTCCCTGAGAGATGCCTCAGCAGCAACACACCTGTGCTCTGCCCAGATCCAGCACTTGCAGGTTCCCTTCACTGCCTACATAGGCTTTGTCCCCACTGACAAGTTTAAACAGACAAGTAACAATCCTATTTAGATGCCTGTGTCCAAAGAACCCTTATGGGCTGTTTTCTTCTCTCCACACTGCAGTTCTTAGACATTAAGAGCTCTTGCACATAGAGCAGACATACACATAAGAAGTTCAGAACAACGGAATTATTTGAAGGCACATTTGTCTTAATATGTGATAGGGAGCTCCAGTCTTCTCTTGATGACTATTCAATGGGTCAAGCAACACCACTATGTATTTCAGCCAGCTACAACTTTCCCCTATGATTATTACTGTACAAAAAGAGGTGACAGACTGGTCCAGTTTTGAACATCTACTGCTAACATCTAAAGCTAACACTGGAGCTGATCGGGATATAGCCAGCTGAGAGAAATCCAGCCATGGGAAAACAAAAAAACTGAAGTTACTTTAACTCAGTTAAGAGAGTAATTAAAAATAATAAGCAAACAAAACAAAAAAAAGGATTTTTTTCTTAAAAAATTCTGCTGTTAAAGACTTTGTTGACATGCTGGTATATTAAATGTATTTGGCCTCAATTTCCAGTTACTGTAGGGTCTTTGCATCTCATTTTGGAAATAGAAACAAGACTTTAATGGCAATGAAGTTGCGTATGTGTTACAATACCACAATGGTGTAAAAAAACCCAAAAGAAGCCTAACAGTCTTTAACAGAGCCAAGAATCATCTGAACTTCCTTTGTCCATGGAACATGGTCTTTACTTTCCAAAGTCCCATCTGCATGTACGATACACTGAGGAAGGAAGAAAGAAAGGCCTCACTTCCTTCTTCTCTCTGTGCCTCGATTGTTTCTAATTAAAAAATGGAAATAATAATGTTGATTCAGCTACAGAAATTAGGCAAAACTAAATTAACTACTTTCATTAAAGACTGTAAGATATTTGAGTAAGTTTCTTCAGAAATGCAAAGTGCTATTTATTCATATCAGCAGCTATCCATGGCTAAACTGTCCTAGAACCTTTTGTGACCATTCCCTCCTCCTGCTGAACTCAGCTGATAACTGTTCTTTGTTTTGAAGGACATGTGTAACTCCTTTATCTAAAAAAGCCTGGGAAAGACTTAGAACTGGCACCTCACATTTTTGGTGAATGAGAACAAAGCAAACCAAAACAACAACAACAAAGAAATCACACAGGGTCTCAGGATTAAACCTTTGCAGATGAGAAAAGAAAACCCCATCTTTTTGGATGCTAAATTCTTTGAAGCCTCTGCCTGAGCATTATGAGAATAATCACCAACACCTCCTAAAAGCAAGCCTTATCATCAACTCCATAAGCTGAGATTTCAAGGAGAGATCTGGGAAGAATCTTATTAATACCCCTATGTATGCTGCCACAAGTGAGACAGTATCTAACACAGCAGAAATAAGGTCAAATGCAGCAGCACTGTCCTGAAGAAAACTGTCTCCTGGTCACAAATCACTTGTGGAGTACCATGCATCATCTTTACTGCTTCAGACATATGCCAGCTGCAGCCAGTAGGGAGAAAAACAAAGCTAAATTCAGCTCTTTGTTCAAGGTTGGTTCTTCTAAATTTCATGGAATTGGTCTACTTTTATAAAAATGTAACATAGGGCAAAATGTGACCCATAAACATTTTGACAGATAGACACACATTCAGAAATTTCACGTGAAACTTCTTATCCCAAGAGCACAGTCCTCTGAAGATGATTATTGTATGATGAGTATTTCAGCTCACTGCTCATAAGGAAAAAGGAAAGGGCTGTGGCCTCATCCCACCCCTCTCTGGTCCTACTCATACAGAATCCTTCTGCTAAAATTTTCCCCCTCTCTTGCCAGTGGGACCAAGCTAGTCCCTCTTTTTGCATGAAGTTCAGGCTTCTTGTCCTCATTTTCTTTGAACAGCTCTGCCCCCTGCCTGCATCTCAGCTTTTATTTCTTCTAGCTGCTCACATTCTTCACAAACCTTCTTCCTAAATGCTCCATTTGTATCCTTCTACCAAACTGAAGTCAACGTTCCATAGTAACATTACTCCAGATTCTAATAACTCTGTAAAACAGCCTACAGTCTGCTAAATGGTGTTCCTGCACAAGCAGACTTCACCAGGAAACTCTAGAAAAGTTCATTTTAGCTCACTTCCTTTTTGCTTTCAACTTTTTTTTTTTTTACCTGCAAAAGATGTGGAATGAAAATTAAATAAATTCTGATTGCAGAATAAATTATCACAGGGCTAGATATGGATGTGATCTAGATAAGAGGGCTCTCTCTCTCTAGAATAGAGACAGTCTTAACTGAGCTAGCTTAATTATTACTAGGAGTTTGGTCAAGACAACCTAGGGCTGAATGCTGTGAAATAACATGGCTCAAAACATATGCAAAATTAACTTGTGATCCAACATAATACAGCCTGCATGAGCAGGGCAGAACAGTTTTACTGTCATCCAAACTGCCCAAGTAAATACTAGCTCTTAACCTCCATGTGGTAAAAACCTTTTCAAAAACAAAAAACAACAAAAACCCAACCAAAACCCAAACCCCAAGACTTCAGATGTCAGTTCTAGTCTGACATGCCAGAGAAAGACCACAAATATTCAAAAACTTCATGGGGAGTCTAAAGGAAAGCCGTTGGAGTAAAGAAAGAAGTTGTAATGCACTTCAGGGTGATAACAAGGCACAAACTCAAGAGGGAAAGATAACACCTGCTAGTATAGCTATAACTAACGCCCTATCTGCTTTCAGAAACTGATAAACATCATTATTTCTATCCTGAAGACAGGTAACTGGGAAATGAAATGATTGGTTGAAAATAACACAGAAAACTAGAAACAAACTCTGAATCCTGCTTCCCTAATGCACGGCTTATCCTCTTCAGTATCTTGCATACAGTAGTGACTGTACTGCAATCTGATTAAAACTTCTGATACTGCACTATGACTTTGTGTTGACAAAAATATTTAAGATCCCTGTAAACACATTGGAAAAAAAAAGGTCAGTCTACAAAAGTATTAAGAAAGGCTTGGAATGGGATCCAGTCCCCTGTAAAAAGGGACTCAGAGACTAGCAGGAAAAGCAAGTTAATTCGAGAATCCAGAAATGCCCAGCACTAGGGAAAAATAACTGAGCTTTCTCTTGTCCTACACAAAGTTCTGCATAGCTAACTGTACTGCAAAAGCACAACTGGCTTTTAATCTCACTGAGGAGCAGCTGCTTTCACAGCAGTGAAATGTTTCAGGATGAGCCTGACTGACTTGGTGGATAAATGATTTGAGGTTGGTATAGCTCAGAAGGAACCAGCTCATTTAGGCTACGTCACCATCTTAAAACCACTTTTTCTATCCGATTGGAGCAAGCTTTGAAGCTTTCAAAACTTTGGCCATGGCTTGGAGAGGAAAATAAAAGCAGCATTTTCATGAAATGCTGGAAATTACAAAACAGGGCTTGGACTTCAAACAGTCTGCCAGGACAGGCTGGGCCCTCGCTGGGAACTCATGTCGCTTCTAATCACTTGTGTTAGTTTAGCACCAGCAAAAGGTGCCAGATTGGTAGCCCCAGGCACTGTATTCTCTATTTATCCCCAGAGCAGGTACAGCAGGATGGCAGGCTATCACAGAGATGCCAACCCCTGCTCCAGTTCCTCCCATCCAGGGACCTGGTGAGAGGAGGGTGATGAGGTCTCAGTGCTGCCTCTGCTGTGACTGCCCACACGGGGGCCAGTACCCTGCACGATGTTTCAGAAGGATGGGATCCTAAACTGCATGGCTTGTGAAAGGGAAGTAACGGAGCATCAGTCTACAAGCATCCTGCGAGATGCTGAGACAGAAGGGCCAGGAAATCTTTTCTTTACATTACATTCTAGATGTCTCAAAATGAACGAATACTTGAGAGAGCGATGAGGCCAGAGAGAGTCAACGTACTCAGTACAAATGAGATTTATTTGTGACTTGAGTCACTCCAGACAATTAGCTACCCACCAGGCTGTTTGGTTTATTGTCCCTACTGGAAAAAGATTTAATAAGCAGTCACCTAGATGGGAAACATGAGACTTGCAGAAAGGAAACTTTTCATTACTCTACATGGAAAACTTGAGCCCAGTCCTGCAACAGCTCTGCACAGCTGATTCCCATTGGTGTGTCAACGGCTGGAAGATAAAGCTCTTTTTCATGACAGTCCACATAGGTGGAAAATACGGGAAACACAGGGACTATCTTTTATTGAACAATTACTATGTCAGAAATCTTCCACGCACTCCAAATATTCTATGGAAATTAATATAGCTTTTTTCAGTTTTTTCTCTCCAGTACTCAATCTTACCCAAGACAGACATTTTTTCATAGTATGAAAGCGCAAAATGCTGGATTTTAAAAATTTATCTACGGGGGAAATATGCTGTGTAGGGAACATATTAAACAATTCAGTCTATGTTTGGAAAAGAAATACAGATTCATCACAACGAGGAAGGATGTTCAAGAGTATCCTGAAAAAACAGCCGGTATTCAAGCCAAAGGACAGGATGAAGTGGGCACAACAGTATAAAGCTGACAAGCAGATTTAACTGACAGTGACAGAAAGAATTGGAAGCTGCCAAAGCCTAAGCTACATTAGGGCTTCTTCAGATACTACACACACTAAAATTGAAACTAAAAGCATCAATGAGAACATTTGATAAAACCCCTTCAGATGGGAAAAATCCTAGAAGCAGCCGCAGCAAAATAGAAAATACAAACTTTGGGAAATCATAGGAAAAGGAACACCTCTCAAATATAAGACTGGAAAAAAAAAATGGCTGAATTACAGATTGAACATTTCATGACCTCTCAGCAGTCATGCCTGGTATCCAAGGGTTTAACACACTTCATCAGAAGACTTCTTTTGCTGTTATTACCGCTCGTTGCAAGAGAGCTCAAAGCCATTCATTTGGCACAATTTTTGTCAGGCAATGTCCCAGAGGGTGTGGCCCGGTCTCCTGGGAATAGCATTTGTTAGTTTTAGAGAACCAGCAGAGGGAGCACATCAGCAATTAAACATGGTTTTCTTGTGTTTGTGCCTAAACAATGAGATGTTTTGGTTGAGTTTTTTGTTGTTGTTTTGTTTTTATTCTCAGCATTCCTCTGTCACTAATGCCTGTGACTCACTTAGCTCTCAAATTGCTGGGAGTTTAGGAGCCAGAGCCATGGAAAATAGCAGGCTCCACATCCAACCCACATAAAATGACAGTGGACACAAGCTTATACCTAGTCGTCTTTCTGCACTTTTCTCCCCATGTCAACCTCCATCTTACACATTCCTGACATCCTGCCCATGAAATCTTGCACTGCCACATGACGATTACTTTCACATTCCTGCACTGTGACCACTAACTTTCTAGTCAGAAAGAAAGGCATATGGAGAGAAATCAATAATTAACTTTCAGTCAGTTGAAAGGACAACTCTGAATTCCATAAGACAACTTTTCCAGTCCTACTTTTGTATCCTCAAGGGATTGATCACACAGCTATTGATGATTTTAGAACTAAGATATTAGAAAGCATGTTTTTCATTTGAGAAGAGAAAAAAAAAAGAAAATTGGTAATTCCCATGCTGTATTTACCTCTGAATCAAACAACACACTATACTTGCTTGCATTTTTAGCTCTACCACAACCCCAAGATAAATTCACTCTGAAAGTGTAACACTAAGAGATCATCTATAGGTGTAACTTACAGAATGGCACCATGTCTGTCCTGCAAAAGATTTCCCACAGGTGCTCTGCAGAGGGTTGGAAGCACTGCTTATTCAGATTTCCTTTCTTCTTTGCCGTAGTTACTAACTGGTTTTAATTCAGACTTTTGTAACCACTGGTTTGACAGTAGCTCAAACATGCTGGAAGACCTTACGGGTTCTGGCTCACCTTTGGTACTGTCACTTACACTTGTGCAAACTGGACATAAAATGTTACCTAGTGATCTGTGTCCACCCACTGCAGAAAAGCACAAGGAAAGAACTACAACATGAGGTATTAAAGAATGATGTCCTACAGATGCTGCCAGTGTTTGAATTAGGTAGGACTAATTTGTGTTATATTCCCTATCTGCTGTGAAAGACCTCGAGGAGCAGTACCTGAGAACAGCAAGCACAGCACAGGCTGCAAATCTCCCTGCCATGGGGCTGGTGGGGCAGGTTGTCACTGATGGGATGAGGCCATTCTTTGGCATGAAAGGATTTCAGCCTTTGTTCTGGCATAGCCCATGGTTGTTCCTCCCATAGTGCCACCTAGTTCTCGCTTCTCTGCGAGGTGAACATCTGCCCCCTCTAACAGCCTGGGACGCTCCACACTCATTTCACCAAAGCCAACACTCAGCTCTCAGAAGATCAGTGGGGTTTTTTTCTTTAAAGACAGCTTTATCCCATTAGCCCAATTTCCCATTCCTGTGTTCTACCTGCTTCAAGATACAGTCTTCCCTACACGTGGTAAAAGCTGCACTTCTTTCTTCTTGCAAACCTCAGGGATGTGTAGCAACCTGCCCTCCAGCAGCAGCAGCTCTGGCTGCCCCAGCAGCTATGGAAGAAGAGGTGGCACATGTCCCTGTGCCTCTGGTGACCATTTTACAAGACCCATCTGCAAACAGAACTCTCGCCAGCGCTGGGCGGTCAAAACGCTGTCAAAGCACATGATGGTGCTGGAGGATTAAGTACAAAAATATAAGAAAACATGAGAGACATAAGCAGCAATCATTCTGAAATGCCAGCCTCCTATTAGAGGAAAATTGGATCAGTGCCTTTAGAACTAAATATTAACTTTTATGATAAATACTAACCAAGAGTATAGTCAACACTATCGAAGGAAAAACCACCTGGACAGATGCCTTTGCCTTTATTTACTCCTCACGTAAAGTTTAATACATCTGTGGAAATCTCCTCAAGTTAAAATGGTACAGATCTTACAAAAGTATCTCAAAATTTGGTGTATGGTCAAACAGTACTTTTCACCCAGAGAAACCTGGCATAGACAGGTTATTAAAAATCCAAGTTATTTTTCACAGTTTATATGTTTGTTTACTTTCTGAAATTATCTTGGACCAAACTAACAAGAACAGTGAAGTCCATTTCACTTTGATTTGCCATCATTTTCCCTGTGCATCACAGTGTGAACATCAAACCCTTCAGAGGGAACAAGTTATTCTTTAAAAGTAACTATTTCCAGTCCATTGTTTCATTAAAAAAAAACAAAACAAACAACCCAAAAAAATCCATTTATAAATGATTTGGATTTTCTAAAAGTTTTGTTAAAAAAAAAAATCTAAGTAACTTGAAGTTAGATTTCAGTCTTTAAATTCCCATTAACATTTATATATCTCTTTCAGCAGAAGCTCTTTACCATGCAGATCACAGTTTAAGAAAGTCCTATAAAAACAGACTGGAGTGAAACCAACTGAAGTCTATATGGCCACAGCATGCCATCAATTTCTAAACAGAACTTCTCTTCAAATTATTCTGCCTAAAACCTCATATGGTCTGCAAAAATAAGCAAGGTTTTCTTGAAACTATTTAAGTAACAATTTATCTAAGACTATAATCTCTCTTGTATGGGATTTGTAAGCCATCCCACAGAATTCTCTAGCAGGGGATACTATTCCCTATTTACATCAAAGTTTTATATAAATAATATTACAATTTTTTAATAGTCTGCAGCTGTTTTCCCTTATGAATAAGCTGGGCCTATGAAGAAAATGTGAAAATAGGAAAACTGTGAGTAATATTTACAATAATGATATATTCAACTCAGGAAATTGCTACAACTGTCTTTATCAAAATAAAAAACATAGATTTTTTTCCCCCTTTAAGAGAAAAGCAAAATCCTCCACTATTAAAAATAATTTGACTTGGTATTTGTTTGGTATTTGGATTTAACTGTCTTATATCCCATTTTTGGTCCTGTCAAAAAAAAAAACCCAAAACAAAACAACAAAACCCCAGCACAAAAACATACACACAAAAAACCCAACAGCATTGCTTCTCGTCTCACAGGAGTGAGAGCGGCACATACACACACCATTCAGCCCAAAATTGCTCTAGCTACAGGGCATGGCAAGGCATGAAATAACTGCTCCAGAGCACTTCCTCATGTGGGTGTGTTAGATAACTGTCTGCTCCAACACTAAAATAAAGCAGAGTGTGACCCAGTGAGCAGCGCCAGCCCTGCCCCGCAGAGCTGCCCGGGCTGCGGGCAGGGGCACCCGGAGCACCCCGCGCTGCCCCACGCACGCCGCGCCAGCAAACCCGGCCACGCTCCCCTGGCCAACAGGTTTGACATTCCCCGAGTTCCAGCTACATCACCATATGCCCGATTTAAGTTTACTTAGGCATACTTTACCCTTTGCTGCTCTATCCAGATTGCAAATGGACTTTGTGCTATTAAAAGGGCCAAGATTTTTTTTTTTTTTTTTTTGCTAGAATACAGTTGGGGTTCAAGAAAAATTACATCCTCCTAGTGAAAAAGGTTTTACTATTAGAAAAAAATCTTACTGGAGAATGAAAAATGTTTCTCCTATTGTTACTCTCTTTCTCTGTTTGAATTCTTGCCTGGATTTTTTATAAATTCAAGAGATATCTTGTAGTCATTTTAAAAGTTTTTAAAAAATGTTCACATGAGTCTGGGCTCCTGCTAAAAGTACCTGCAACAATCTGGAGGACAGGTCCACGGGCTGTCCTATAAAAAATCTAGGCTGTTGAGGAACATACACCTGCACTGGTTCAGGACAAAAAAGCCTGAAAAGCCCTCACCCATCCCACGAGGAGGATGGCTGCGAACACTCCTGGCTGCCTCACTCCAGGCTGACCACCATCCAGAAGCATCAGCAACTCCACCTTTAAGACCCCTACATTTTTGGCATAATTTCAGCATCCCCCTCTACGACCAATCTGAGTTTCAAAGCCTGAGATTCAAACTTTAGGAGAGGAGGAAATACCTTGCCACAGTTAACAGGTCATTTGGAGCAATAATCACATTTAAAGTCTATCAACAAAATATTAATTTAGAAGTTTGAATAAAAAGAAGGAGGAAAAAAAATTAGTAAACAATGAATGCCATTCCCCAGCTAAGAGACAAGCCACCAATTTTTGGCACACTGATATTTAAAACCTTGAAAAGTTTCACTCATGTTCTGGAAAAGCTGCTAATAAAATGGAGCAAGTAGTTTCTGTAGTTATAGTGCCAGTGAATAGATCTGCTGCTTTGGATTTCAATTAACTTAGTTTGTTTAGCAAGGAGGCACTTCTGTAGAAATGGGGACTCGTAAGTTAAAGGACAGCTAAAAAAAAACCCCAAAGAACAGCAAAAAAACCTGTTGGCAGCAAAAGTTCTTTCTCACTGCAAAATAATGGATTTTTAAGAAACATTTCAAAGGATTTGAAGGTTTTGGAGAATCTCCTAGGCAGTCTCAGGTGGGTTAGGAATATTGCATTATGGACTTCTTTGTGCTAAAAGGAAGGCCTAATGCATGTTTTTAAGAAGTCCGCCTCTCGCTATTAAATAAATAATTTTCTATTAAAAAAGGTGATTGTTACTGTTCAGAGATCTCCACTGATCAGCGTCCATTTTATATAATTACTTAGGATTCTCCAGAACATTTTATGTAACTCACTTCCACTACCTCTTTTCTTTTCTTTTCTCTTTTCTTTTTTTTTTTTTGTTTCCAGCAGAGTAGCAGTTTTACTCTCCAACAGAAATGACAAGAGCTCAGATAAAAAGACCATTTCAAATGGATCAGTTTAAGCAGTCTTTAGAACCCATGATAAATCTGGGCTCCAAAAACTCGACAGTGCTAAATGGGCTATGAAATGCATCACAAATCCCTCCCCAGAAAAAAAAAAAAAATAAAGAAGAAAAAAAAATCAATTCAGAGAACAGCTTCAATGTTTGAAAATACAAATAAGCAGTATATTTGTGGAATGAAAAATGGTAAATAAATAGTTACTATTTCTGGACAAAATGGCTCGATAGATTTCATAATTTGCCACCACTGTAAAAAATATCTATTCCCTTCCCCCCTCCCTTCCTCGTCAGTACACACGGAAACACAAGCATAACCATGCATAAAGTGGGAGGGTGGGGGGCAGCTAAGGATACAAACTCCCTCTCAGAAAGTTTGAATTCTTATTAACCCAGTGATGGCTCCATAATGTTACATTAGATCAGCAACATAAAAGTTAGAATATACGTCTCCTTTCTTCCTAGTAAAGGAAACTGCAAAAACACTAATAATTAAAAATAGATGTTAAAAATACCCAGGAGGAAAAAGTACATGTACAATAAGCAAAATTAACCCCCTCTGCCCCCACACCAAAACAGATAAACAGCAAAATCTCTGACTAAAAATCCTGCCAGGAAGAGTAGAACCTGTTTCCTCTTTTTTTTTGCTTTTATTTACTGTATGCCAAGCATGGACTTTAAACTTACAGTGTGCATATATACAGAAAACAAAGAACGAGAGTCACCGTTAACCCTGGTCACCGGCATTACAGTTAAAAGTCATTGGCAAATACTAATAAACCCCCATTTAGCAGCAAATAAGGAGAACATGATATATGGACGGACAGATGGAACTGCATAAACAGAAAAGAAAAAGCAGAGAGACCCACAAACATACGGAGAGAGCTGTTTTAAAAGAGTGAAAGATATTGATTTACTTGGAACTAGTGTTGGAAAACAAACGTATTTGTTTCCTTCATGATTAAAAAAAAAAGTAATTAAAGTGAATCATAAGGGGGCACACC